>OZ024915.1:1997086-2597086 GCA_964017125.1 Flabesymbios commensalis | reverse complement strand
TTGAAAAATAATTAGTGCATTTCTCCAATTTTTTATGTGAAGTTACCCATAGTATGGAGATGGCCTGATTACATTTCCAGCATTCCAGCGATAATCAAAATGGCCTCCTTCTGGCGACTATTTTTTTTGCTTGATTTTTTTTCAGAATTTACTTGAAAGCTGGTATATATAGGTTTTCGGGATCTGCGAGTCTATTAGTATTGTTCGTTTTCATGTGAGACCGAAATTGAGTTTGTGGCGGTCTTATCAATTTTAATAAATCATTCTTATTTCCAGTTAAATGCCTTGAAACCTGGCATATATTTTTTTTGGAGGGGGGGGGGCATGTAACCGGAATCCCCCACCAAATAGTTGCAAAAAAATCACCTGCCTAGCCTGTTTAGGAAAGCAGTGAGATCGAAAAACAGTTATTTTTTTAGTCCCAAGGGCCCACCTGCCTGTTACCTCAGGGAGTACAGTAGAACTGGCTATGAGCAGCCACTCTTATGAGCAGCCAACCTCCTGGGAGGCCACTCGGCCTTTCCCCAAAATGACATTTTGTATACAAATGCAGGCCTTCAGATTTGAAAATTGGTGGCGGGTGAAATAAAGCTCACCTCAAAGTGGTGAGGCGAGTGATCACTCACCATAGTTAAATGCAATGGCTAACTGGTTGATGAAAATTGAATAAAACCTATAAATTGGCAATTAATAAAAAATCTGACAAGATTAAGGTGAGCTGTATTTCGCTCACCTGACTTCACACTTGCGTGAGTTATGGTGTGCGTGAGCGATCACTCACGCCAAATCTGAAGGCCTGCAAATGAACCTCCTATGAGCAGCCACCTGCGCTTAAAGGCCACTTTTTCATAGCAGGTTCTACTGTAATGCAATTAACGCCCAGGGCATTTATTACAAAAAATACAGTATTGCAAGTTAGATGTCTTCTCAAGTTGAAAAACCAAACAACCACCCCCCTATAGATCCAATTTTTTATTTTTGGGGGAAACTACAGCAAAAAAACAACACAAAAAAACACAAAATTTCCCAAAAAATCCAAATCCATGTTGGGGCTTGACCCACCCACCCACTTCCGATTTTTACTCAGATTTTTTTTAGCTTGACAAAACCCCTTACAAGAGTTTGCAGTTAGTCACATTCATGATTTAATAAAAACTTGTTTAAGTTGTAAGTCATTTTACAGTAATTTTTTATCCGTGAAAGCTGAACAGAAATGAAACAGAATTCAGTGATGGCTGAAACGGAAAAGAGTGTTGACTACACTACAGTAGCCATTCTGTGTTTTAACTCCTAGAGCACTGATTTGACTTAAGTAGCAATTCTGTGTTTTAACTCCTAGAGCCCTGGTGTTGACTACAGTAGCCATTCTGTGTTTCATCCCCTAGAGCACTGATGTTGACTACAGTAGCCATTCTGTGTTTTAACTCCTAGAGCACTGATGTTGACTACAGTAGCCATTCTGTGTTTTAACTGCTAGAGCACTGATGTTGACTACAGTAGCCATTCTGTGTTTTAACTCCTAGAGCACTGATGTTGACTACAGTAGCCATTCTGTGTTTTAACTCCTAGAGCACTGATGTTGACTACAGTAGCCATTCTGTGTTTTATCCCCTAGAGCACTGATGTTGACTACAGTAGCCATTCTGTGTTTTAACTCCTAGAGCACTGATGTTGACTACAGTAGCCATTCTGTGTTTTAACTCCTAGAGCACTGATGTTGACTACAGTAGCCATTCTGTGTTTTAACTCCTAGAGCACTGATGTCCACTACAGTATTCATTCTGTGTTTTACCTCCTGGAGCACTGATGTCGACTACAGTAGCCATTGGGCGATTCCATGCACAAAGTGGAAAAAACTTGATTTTGAAAACCGCTTGAAAGTTTTATATTATGAGCTCATATCAAACAAAACTACCTTAACTAATATGGTTGCAACTTTTTTTATTATTATTTGATTGAAAAATGTCCAAAAATAAATATATTACCATTGTTATTGTTTATTTTTCACAGAAGTTCATTTTCATGTTTCTTTCTATTTTTATCAAGATTTTTCAATTAGTGAACTGTTTACATTGTTTCTATCTTTATTTAATAATATAATATGTTTCTGCAAAATGCAAAATCAAAATATTTGATAATTCAAGCACATTGGTTGTTTTGTGCCAAATGTTTGCTCATGCTATTTTAGTAATTTGTCCGTACGACATATGAAACAATTTTTCCACATTTATTACCCAATTTTGCAGCCTTAATCTTGTTACTACAAATCCTCTTCCTTTAATTAGCAAAGGTTTGACTGGCTCTGTTTAAAATATTTCACATCATTAGTTTTTATGCAATTGGCATTTCAATGCTGTCCGTACGACATATAAAATGTCGTACGGACAGCATTTCCTGTACATTATATTGATAATCTCCACCTTTGAATATGTTAATTGTTTTTTGTATAAAACTTCACCATTTATTTGAAAAGGTTTTTCATATCTAACAAATCTATTGACTAACAGAGGTCACCTAGGGCTTGTTTGACATTGAATCAGAGATGGATACATAAATATTTTAGTGACAAACACTGGTATCCAGCTATCTTAATACATATCTCGTTTTGCAGCTATTAGGGGTATCCCACATATATATTTTGGAATCTGCCTCTGCTTATACTAAAGATTAAACTATCATGAGTACCCGGTATCTCTATAGTCTGCTAATAAATATTTTCACTGTGAAAATACTATAATATTGTTCTAAACAATAGCATCTCCCTACAACATGTACAATGCAGGCATTGTTTTACCAATTTAATAGATGTATAAGGCTGTCGTCTATTTTGTATTTTTCAAGCTTGTTTATATGATGAAACTTCATCTTTTTTCGGATAAACTTCAGGTAACAATTTAGATTCACAAAGTAAATTAATATAATATTTTGGTCTTCAGTGCATATATATGCATCTTTTGTGCCATAGCTCAAATGCATGAAATATATAATGGCCAGCATCATCTAATATATTTTCCTGTTTTTGTCTCTTTTCGTATATATATATTGGGAGAAATATTATACAAGTCATGATGATTTGCAACATCTAAAAATGTATTAGTTTAGTCCCTTATTAGCATATAATAGAGAAACATAAATACATTGCATCCAACCTATATTTTAAAAATAATTTGAAAAAAACGTACATGCCATGATGTGTGATTTTGAAGTTTATACTGTGTTGTCCGTACGACATATATTAAGTGTGGCCCTCCAAAAATGACATTCAAAAGGCCTACAGAAATGGTGAAGAAGCTGCAAGATCTACAAAATGTTATGATGATGGGCACATTATTATATTCATGATAATTATCAGTATTCACATATATGTCAAATAAGACGACCTAACAAAATTCTATACCACAATTGAGACCTAATATTAGATTAAAATTTTTTTTTTTTTTTTTAATCTGTTTAAAACTAAAATTTTAACCTACCTGGATTATTATTCACATTATAATAATCTAAGCTTACTATTTCGCCATACTCAAATGAAAAATCAAAGTGAATACTCTTTTATATAGCCACAACTGACATTTTCAGAGACGTCCGTACGACATATTCCAAACTGTCCGTACGACATGTTGTTTTCATTTTTTCATTGTGACTTTGTCTATTAACAAATAAATTATCTGTTAAAATTATGTTTTCTCACTCTTTAGAACACAACATATATTTGTACATGGAGTCTATTTAAAACTGGATAATATTTTTTTTACTAGCCCTAAAATTATTTGCGTAAGTAATCTGTGGATGTCTGTACGACATCCACAGAATCGCCCCATTCTGTGTTTTAACCCCTAAAGCAATGATGTCGGGTAAAAGGTTGTCAGCACAATTTTTTAGTTGTCCGAATTTTGGGACATTAAAAAAACAATTTTTATTTTTCAAAATAAAAATTATTTTAAAGCAATAGCTGGGGATTCCCTGCAAATCTCTTGCTTATTTCACGTGTTGAAGGGGTAATGCGCCGTGCACAGAACTGAGAAACAATTTTTGTAAATTTTTATCAATGTTTGACTGGTTGTCTATTGGAAGCCCTGAGATTGATACTGGGTTGTCCGACGGCAAAATATGTTGTCTCAGATGCCCGGAATGCCGTCATTTCGGGCCCTGTAAAGGTTACCCTGATGACATCGCAATTTGAATTTTTACCCACTTTGAAGTTGTGGATCGCGTCAGTGAGTGAAAAGGCTCTGGCACATTTTATAATAGATTAATTCTAATACGATCATTAGATTCCGCCAGCTGAAAAAGGCCTAGTTTTAATACGCACTTGAAACATTCATCTCAGTTTCATGACACAAGTTCGTAGGCAGTGTGAACGTCTTTTCCACACAGCTTGTTGTGTATATAAAATGGTAGTCAATGTGGCCGGGTCTTGGTCGAAGCAAATTGGGCACAGTGGTAATGCCGGGTAAAAACAGATATTCAAAAGAAACTGAAGGAACAAAATTTTAACTTTTTTAGATTTTTTCTTTTTATTCTTTGCCAAATGAGTTTGCAGTTTATCAAGTTACATTTCTGTAGTACTGTTAATGTTGATAAACTCATGTTTTTTTGTGTTTTCAGGTGTGACCACGATGTCGGATAAAAAGAGTAAACGAGGGAAATCTCCAAAGCTTAAGAAAAAAAGTGAACCATCTCACCCTGTGAAAGCCAATGTGAAGACTACGTCAACACCTGTTTCCAGCACTCACACAAACAGACATGCTGTAATATCTAAATCCGGCCAGATATCCCGCAGTGCTAAGAATACTCCTGCCGCTAAAAAGTCTTCTGCTGTAGAAAGCACGCCTGTCTCTAGTCGTGCTTCAGCCTCTAGGCGCTCCAGAAGCTCCCCCGCTCCTTCTAACTCGAGTTCCAGAAGCTCTTCAGTTTCTCGAAGTTCACCACCTACAAGCCATATGTCCACTCCTAAAGGTCTGCCGGCTCCCACACGCTCCAGAAGCAATTCAGCGGCTAGAAATTCCCCCAGCTATACAAGCTTGTCAGCTGCTAAGGATTTTGCATTGACAAGAAAAGTAGTTGTTCGATTATCTCAAGCTAATGTCAATTTGGCATCTAACTATTCTACTCTCAGCAAGAAGTTCCTTACAACAGGAGAAGGATATGACAGCGATGTCGGTGCCAGCACCAAGGCTGACATTAGAAGACCAAGTCGAAAGATTTTAGTCCCCAAGAAATTCACTGACACGGATCAAACATATGACAGTGATGAAAGCGCCAAAGCTCACATTAAAAAAACAAGTAGAAAAATTGTAGTTCCCAAGAAGTTCGCTGACACAGTACCAACATATGACAGTGATGAAAGCGCAAAAATAGACATTAGAAAACCAAGTAGAAAAATTGTAGCACCTAAGAAATTCGCTGACACAGTATCAACTTATGATAGTGATGAAAGTGCGAAAGTAGACAATAAAAAAACAAGTAAAATAATTGTAGGCCCCAAGAAAGTCGCTGTCACAGTATCGATATTTGACAGTGATGAAGGCACAAAGGTAGAAAATAAAGAAACAAGTGGAAAAACTATTGCACCCAAGAAATTTGATGTCACAGAACAAACATATGACAGTTTTATAAGCGCTAACATTACAATTAAAAAGTCAAATAGGAAGAATGAAACCCCCAACAAAATATCATCTGTATCAGGACAAGCATCTGACAGTGATGTAAGTGCCAAAGGTGACATTAAAAATAAAAGCAGAAAGAGAAAGAGAGATGTGTTTGAAGAGGCTGATATGACTCTGAGCACAGATGATGAGAAAGCTGCCATAGTGGAAAGACCGCGCAGTAAACGAGCGATAAAAGTACCAAAAAGATTCATAGAAGAGGAAAGTGAGGATGAAGAAAAACCCCCAAGAAAGAAAAGGAAAGCTCCTGCTAAAGTTGATGTAGTTACTGAGAGTGAAGGTGACGACAACCTTCTAAAGAATAATGCACAGGAAGAAGCTTTAAAAGATGAGGAGAACTTAGAAGAAAAGTTGACAGAAGAGAAGTTGACAGATGAGAAGTTGACAGATGAGAAGTTGACCCCTAAGGTTTCTAAGAAGCCTAAAAAAACTACTAAAAAGAAAAAAACAGATTCTCCTGTAAAACGTGAGCGTAAGTTTCATTGTCGTAGATGCGGTGAAATGTTTCTGGATATTAATGTGTTAGCTTCTCATCCGTGTGCGACAGCAGGAGAGGATGACACCACCATCGCAATACCCAGAAAAAAAGCACCTCGATCAACTGACGAAACAACAAATTCTCCTTCAATGGTTCGTGATTTTGTAAGTAAAATGAAAATGGTACTAGGAAATAATACTGAGCAAAACAAAGTGCAACTGAAGTCACCAGTCCACCATATCTCAGACACTGAAAAGCTTATCCTTGATGAAATTGAAGGCAACGTTCGTTGTAGATGGTGCGTTAAGACTTTTATGTCTGCTAGTAGACTTCGATCTCACTACAGGAGAGATCACGCCAACCTTTACCTGCACTGTAGTGAGTGTGGCGAGATGTGCCGTGGAGCGATCACCTTCCATAAGCATACAAAAACACATGCTATAGACAGACTGACGTGTAAAATATGTAGCCTGCAGTCCGCAAATAGAGCAGCTGCCAGGATACATTCTCAAAGTCACAAGGAAAAGAAACTCTGTCCAGTTTGTGGCAAGTGTTTTGATAAGCTTGCTCATTACCATCATCATCAGAAGATCCACACAGAGATAAAGCCGTATAAATGTGACAAGTGTGGCAAGTCATACAGACATAAGACTGATCTAGTACGACATAAATTCCTGCACTCTGGTGTCCGGCCTTACTCGTGTCATCTGTGTAATTCTAAGTTTAGGAGGCCAAGCACGCTTAAGACACACATCAGGATGCATACAGGAGAGCGTCCTTACCAGTGTTCTCATTGCTCTCTCAGCTTCAAGACCTCCTCAGATATGAGGCGGCATGAAGCCAGGCACGGAGACAAGAAGCCCCACTGCTGTACTGTGTGTGACTGGAAATTCTCCCTTATTGGGGAATTACGCCGTCACATACAAACAATGCATAACCCTGAGAAACCAAAAAAATCTCGTCCCTACAACGGTGGCTATAAGTGCCGCATGGTGAAGATTAAGGCGGATGAAGAGATTGAGAACGGGCCGTCTGTTCTGGCTGATATCATTAAGAATGAAGCAAAGGAGACTGAGTCGGAGATCAGCGATGTCACCTCTAATAAACAGCAGACCTTCATCATGCACGTAGATCACAAAACTAAAAAAGTACATCTTGAACTGATTCCACCAGAATATGAAGACAAATCTCCTGCACAGATTAAAAAGTGTCAGGGAAAGGGTAATCACAAGAAGAAGCATATGTTCGCCGTGCCCTCAGTGCAGCAGAAGGGGTACACTGCTATCTATTTCCCTAAAGGCTGCGTTCCTGATGTGTCGAGTGATATTAATGTTGGTATACGTCACGGCACACAATCACAGCACAAATTAAATATTGGAATGCTTCCACAGCCAGTAGGCTCTACAGATATGACGTCAGATACACAATTGATGGGATCACAAGATATAAACATAAGCGTGTGTGCACAACCAAAACAAATAACGGACATACAGACAGAACCGTCTTTACAATCAATAAATATAAAGACAGAGCTGCAAGAACCATTAGAAATGAAAGCAGGTGCTCGTTCTAATACGAAACCAGCACGAGAAACAAAGGCAGTTATGCGCGCACAACCAAAACAACCACGTAAGATTAAGATAGGAGTGTGTACAACACCAAACGCCCCAGGAGATGTGAAGATAGGCGTGCTCTCAAAAGAACCACAGCCTGCAATACCAGCAGGAAATAATAAGGTGGAGCCAATAGAACCACCAGAAATAAACATAGGAGGCGTTAGATACAGCTCTGTCAAATTGACTCCAACAATCAAAAAGACAACTACCAGTGACACCTCACCAAAACTGGCACCACAAACAAAAACGTTCCAGAGCAGTTTTATTGAGCATATGAATCCAGTCAGCAGCGTACCAGTTGTCGCTGTGTCCAAGACTGAGCTGATTAATCGAGTAAAGATGGAAGCTGGCCTGAATTCAAAGGTAAACCACAGTGACAACGTATTACAACTACAGCCACAAGCTGTATTATCTATGGTTAAAACTGAACAAGTCAGAATGCAAACACCGATTTCAGATGGTAATACCGGTTTACAAGTTGATAATTTCTCGGTCCAGGAGGCTAATACATCTGAATTCTCTGAAGTAGACCGAGACAGCATTGTAAAAAGTGACAGTGACTCTCCCGGAATAGCGGAGATTATACAGCAGCTACAGACCGAGAGTGAAGAAAGTCAGGATGAAGAGCACTCAGCAATGGAGATAGACGGTGTACATGTTCAAAACACGACAATGGAGATAGCCGAGGTGACAGGTCAAAACACGACAATGGAGATAGCCGAAGTGCCAGTTCAAAACACGACAATGGAGATATCCGAGGTGCCAGGTCAAAACATGACAATGGAAATAGTCGGTGTACCTGTTCATGACACAACATTGGAAATAGCCAATGTACCCATTCAGAGCACAGAACCACACATGGAGATAGCTGATGCGGCAGGTCAAAACACTGCAATGGAGTTGGCTGACGTACCCATTCAGAACACGGAACCACGTATGGAGATAGCCAATGTGCCCATTGACAACACAGAGCCGCAGACATTTAGCAGTGTAGATGACACTGAATCGGACAGCAGCTCATTACATAAAGCGGAGGAATCAGACGGGATGAGCATTCACGAGATTGCTGCTGAAGCACTCAGCAGTTTACAAACATTGAAAACAGCGAGCCCTGTACCATATAAAGCTCCGATTACAGAGACTGTGACAGAGAATGTGATGTTTGATGATGAGGATGTATCAACCACGGACACGGAGACCATGAGTATCCACGAGGCGGCAGCTCAGGCTCTCAGCAGCTTATACTCTATGACAACTGATAACGGCTTCCAGCACGAGTCACTGGACAGTGAGAATAGCTCACAAAACGAGGATCTGTCTGATACAAGTGCCGCCAACAGACATCCAACAGAAAAACCAAACGAGAAAGCCGAGATGGACACCAATATGGAGTCTGCGCCGGCTGAGTCAGCAACTGACACCATTAAACCTGCCGTTACAGTAAATGATCCACAAAATGCAGTGGTCACGACAGAACTTCAAATAAAAAGAAATGAGCAGTCTGATTCTGATTATGACAGTGCCACACCTTTAGGCAGTGCTGGGGAGCTTTTACAAAAGGAGTCGATTGTTTCACAGGCTGATGATAACTACGTGACATTGATGAATGAGGCACTTGTTGAGCAGCAGGAGTCGTCCAGTGTAATGTCACCTACAATACAGGAAGTAGCTCAACAAGCTATCTCTGACCTCACACAACAGATAGCTTCAGAAATAACTGAACAAACAATAGAGCCGGAGCCGGCTACCACTGTGAGTGAACAATCACTGGAGGGAGAACAAAACACAGCTGTAACTGACCCTACAGGGGTACATCACGATAACGCCGAAATAATATCACAACAAATAGTAGACTTAAATCCTGAAACTTCTCTTGTAACATCTGAGCCATCATGTGTCGTGGCCCCTGAGTCTACACCAGTAGTATGTTTGGCCGATGATGAAGTCCCTGTAGGAGAAGGTCAGCAGCCAGACAGCTCTTCAGTGGTGTACCAGCAGACTGTAGATGCACTTGTTGATGTAGCTCATCAAGGAATAGTAGTAGAGCAATCCCCTGTGACGCGTGAACAAACAATAGAGGTGGAAAAAACAATGGATGCTATGACGTTGATCCAGAGTGAAGCTGAGAGTTGGGCTGAGGCTGCGACTGATAATGGTACTCCAGATTCTGGGGCACTGGTCGCAGCTGGTGTTGTGGAGCAGGAAGCCGGCTTGGTATCCACAGCTGGCAATGGGGTGCAAGACCCTGCCTCATTGGCTGTAGCTGAGGATGCGGTGCAAGACCCTGCCTCATTGGCTGTAGCTGAGGATGTGGTGCAAGACCCTGCCTCATTGGCTGTAGCTGAGGATGTGGTAGAAGACACTGGCTTGGTACACGTAGCAGGTCACCTGGTGCAAGACACTGGCTTGGTGCCCGAAGCCGGTGATATGGTACAAGACTCCGGTTCAGTGGCTGTAGCCGCTGACATTGTACAAGACCCTGGTTTGGTGCAGGGAGCTGGCGATATGGTGCAGAATTTTGACTTTATACCGGGAGCTGTAGATGTTGTGCAAGATGCTGCTCTGGTATCTGAAGCCGGGGATATGGTGCATGACCCTGCCACCGTGGGCGGTGAACTGGTCTCTGTCCCGAGCACCGTAGGCGGTGAACTGGTGCATGACCCTGGCACCGTAGACGGTGAACTGGTGCATGACCCTGTACCCGGAGTGAGTGATGTAGCTCAGGACCCCGGGTCTGTGGCGGGTCTGGGTGATACCGCTCCACCACCAGGTGGGTGTCAGGTAGTGATTGATAGCGGTGACGGAGAACAGGTTATTTACCTGACCCCTGAACAGATGGAGCTCCTCGGGCAGCAACAGGAAGGTCAAGGCCTTGTCATCACCCACGGCGGAAAGGAGATTCTGCTTGTCAATGGTGCAACTCAAGAATAAAACAATAGCACAACCAGAGCCAATGTTGGTTCATATGTTGGGCTAGCGTTGCAGATGGTGGCCCAACATTAAACCAACATTGGCTAATCTCATTATTTCTGGGCAATATCACATTGTCTTTTATATTGACCAACATTGCGCCAGTATAACATGCATTTCTTATTATGTGACATCTCATAACATTCATGTGCTTAACGGCAAATGCTGTTTTTTATTCTTACAAATGAAATATCACAAGTCAATCCTAAAGATTCTCAATTGACTTTTATATCACACTGGGTGAACACTTCTTGAATGAAAGACGCTGTTTATGTTTTCACAACATTGTAAATTATGGAAACTAAGGTGAAATGTGTGCAGCTAACATGTATGTGGACATTTTCATAATGATATTTTGTACACAATAACTTATGGTTATTTGTCCATATTTGTTTTGGTTTGTGTTTTGACTGTAGAGACACTTCTTCTTTTCCTAACCCCTTCACCCCTAAGTCGCTTTTTATCTGTTTTATCAGAAAGTTAAATCATCAATATGGGAATGAAATGTGTGTTTAAACATCAAGATTTTCAAATGTTTGGTTTCAAATTTAACAAATATAGCTAATTTTCACCCAATTAAAGTCGTGCGTCGCGGTAGAGAGACTCAACTTCAAGTGGGTGAAAATTTGAATGATTGCATTGAATGATCGCATCCATCATCAAGGTGTGTATGTCCACGGCTCGAAGTGCTAAGATCTCAAACTTGTTATGTATCCAGGTTTCGATTAGATTGATTTGTTCAACTGGCAGGAATGGCAAAATTTAGTCCTCAAATTTTTACAATTGTTGTGAGTAATTTTGTGAGTTATTTTCACACACGTGAAGATGTTGGTAGCTGGGCCAGAATTAACTTCAGGCTGGGGAAATTTCAGACTATAGAATCATTATTTAGATAGCAGTGTCTTAAGTAAGGGTGATCATTGTAAGAACAATGCAGCAGTAAAAAGTAGATTAAGATTTATTGTAGGCCTACTTCAGTTTTAGAATTTCACCAACAAGCCAACAAATATTGTTATTCAATAATTTTAGTAAATAATTTATAATTTGTGTTAAATTTTGTTTATTTTGTATTTGAACAAATTTGAAATTGCATCAGTCATCATTTTTTTTCCAATCATGAGGTTCGAAATCACACCTGATTGTGTTATTTACCATTGTGTTATTTACCTTAGTGTTATTTACGCTTGTGCTACTGATTTATTTGCTTCTATTTTTCATACATTTTCAAATGTATAAAAGATTTTGAACTACATTTTCAAATGTATGAAAACACGATTTCCAGCTTCAAATTATGAAAAATAAACATGACCAGTATTAAAAGATTTGATTAATCTTTTTCTAAACATCAGTGGCACTTGGGTTAAATGGTCAAATGTGATGTTACAAAACAAATTTTATGCCACTCCGTGACGTCAGCTCACATGCCACAAATCCAGTCACATCTAACTTTTTGATTGTACAAAAAATTGCGATATGCCATGTTAGTAAAAAGTCTTTAAGAGTTTTTAAAAATGGGATATGCAGCACCAAGTGTGGTAAAGTCCTTGATTTTTTAACCCTTGTCCTGCTGAATTGCTTCAATCGTATTTTGGTCATTTGAAGCTGGAATTGCTAACGCAATTTCCAGCTTCAAATGATGAAAAATATTACTATTTATGAAGAATAGACATGTCCAAAATTAAATTATTGGATCAAGTGAGCATCTACTAAAAACTATTTTATCCAAATTAAGTGATATATTTATTGATCTAAAACATCCTTAACCCCGTATATATCCGGGCATAGCAGGACAAGGGTTAAAGATGGAACATTGGATTTAACCTAGTGATGTGTTTACTATATATTATAACTGATTACTGATCTCGTGTGCTCTAGTACTATCGAATATATAATCGGTCATTTTGTACAACAATTATGATGATCCATATAAAAGCATTGATTTTTAGCCTTTCGGTTTCAAGTCCTTGAAAAGCATTGAAAATCAAAACATCGTTTTTTTTCATCTTGAAAAGAATTAAATTGTTAGTAGAGAAAAGTATCACCAGAAGGGAAGTGATCTTGATGTTTGGCATCAGCTGATGCACATAATATGCAAGCAGATTCACTCTCTAGATGTAATGTGCTGATCCATGTATCTGAACAATGTATGACAACCAAATGTAGGATTTCATGGCCTGCCAATTGTCAGTCTAATATTACACATTGCAAGAAAAAATTGTACTTCTTCTCAGTCAGTTTTTTTTTTTAAGATTTTATCAATAAATTGATCATTTTGATCGATCATCTTAATCGGTGTACCAAACGATCGATTATCATTTATAAACGGTCACATCACTATATTGCTGTAAGAAAGACATGTTCCTTTTATAGCTTTCTAGGCTACGATCAAATGAACACCATTTAATAGCTTTTTAATTCCTATGTTTGTTTAACCCCTCCCCAGCTATGTATCTTATTTAATTTTTTACCCACTTGAAGTTGTGTCTTGTTACCCTGATACACAACTTCAAATGGGTGTAAATTACTTGTAAATTTCATGTTTAACCCTTTCAAGCCTGAGTTTACCGTTGTCATTTTCAACCACTACAAGCCGCAAATTGCTGTCGCAATTCCCGACTTGTAGTGGATGAAGATGACTTAAAGTGGGTGATAAATGAAAAAATAATACTGTTAGTTTTAAAACAGTTCCATGAGAATTTTCGTTCTAAAACCACCAGGTTTCAGGAAATTTAGTTATTCTTCAGAGATGCGAAATGATGCTTTAACCCTTTTAGGCCTGAATTTACCATTGTCATCTTCATCCACTACAAGCCGCGAATTGCTGTCGCAATTCTCGATTTGTAGTGGATGAAGATGATTTGATGTGGTGTAAAAATTAAAGAAAATTGCTATGCATTGGTAAACCAGTTTCATAGAAATTTTCGTTCTAGCACCCTTTGTTGTAGGAAAATTAAGTCTGTTTTCAGGGATGTAAAATGATGCTTTAATGCATTGTGAGGGCTTCAAGGGTTAAAACATCGTGAGGGTTTAAAGGGATAAACACACATGTCATTCCCTATGATCGCAAACAGATAAAAAACAAATATAATCATGATTAGCGTTTAAAAGTTTTACAACAAGGCCCAGCATTAAGCTAACAGAGGCTCAATATCTTGTGTTTGTTGGGTTGGCATTGCAGCATTTATCCTTGTCCTGCTAGACTCGAATATAAACGCTTTTAAGCATATTTTAAGCCAAACAATATGTCACTGAAATGGACAATACAGTTTGTGGTAGATGTTCAGTTAGTAAAATAACTTAATTTAAAACATATATATTTTCGGAAAATATCTATATTTTTCGTCATTTGAAGTTGGAAATTACGTTAGCAATTCCAGCTTCAAATGACGAAAAATACAATTGAAACAATTCAGCAGGATAAGGGTTAATTATAGTTTATGTCACTGAAAAACTAATAGTGTAGGAGCTATTGAATATAATCATATCTCAGAAGGTGGTGTCAGCCTAATACAGAGACTGTACATATTGTATTGATAACTTGATGATATTTTAAGTTGAAGCCTCATATTTATGTATATTATTGAGTCACAGGCAGTCAGTTTTCATCATTTGAAGCTGGAAATTGTGTTAGCAATTCCAGCTTCAAATCAATATCAAACAATTTAGGAGGACAAGGTTAGCTATGTCCATATCTCCTTGAATTAGTAGAATTGCACCAGAATCATGAAATGACACATAAATTATATATACGAATAACTCTTTGGAAGTGCATTGTATTCCTTCTCATTCACACCGCCACAATGTGAGTTTTGAATGAGTAAAAAAACAGGTCGAAAACGATACCTGTTGCTTACAACTTTTCAGTTTAATGTAACACAACTAGAATCATTTCAGAGAACAACATCGTAAACGTTTGATTGCTGTGTACGCTATGCGTTTTTCAATAACCATAACCCTAAGTTTTCATTACATTCTTGTTTTAATTTTTCAACACATGATCAATTGAAGGTCCTAGTGTTGTATGTACTAGTGTTGACATGAGGCCGCACACTTAATCCTGTACAGATAGACCAAATGTTTATTTTTAGTAATAAGATTTGTGCTTACTCATATAATTGGTTAGTTTTGCTTTTATCTGTAAATTCAGAAGTGTACCAGGGATTCACATGAAGGCATTTAACCAATGTTGGCCCAATGTTGGCCTGCCTTCTACGAATTCGGCCCAACATTGAACCAAAATTGGTGATACAACGGGAGGTTGACATGACACATCACGGCATGATGTCATGACATGACACAGCATGACGTCATATTTTGTGGACAGTCGCTGTATATAAACCCTCACAGAATAAGAGCTGGATTCTTTAGAGCTTTGATCTCTCAGGCTTTCATTCTTTTGAGCTTTGATCTTTTGAGCTTTGATTTATCTCTCAGGCGTTCATCATTGATCATTCTGAGATGATATCCTGACATCTTCATTCACCTTAGGCCACTAGGTTTTTTCTCTGTTTTAGGTGAGCGCGCGTATTAGATTTAGGCTGCGCATTACCAAAAAAAACATGTCTTTTTTTTCTGCCCAGCGCGCGCATTAGATTGTTGCCGATTTTGGAAAAAAAGAAATTTAATTTTAAGAAATAAAAAAAACATTCCGAAGAAAACAAGTTCATTTCGATAGATAAAAAATATTTTCTCAGCTTTGTTTTTTTGGCTTGTTTTTTTCATCGCCCTCATTATTTTTTTTTAAAATAGTTTAAAAGGTTTTTTTAATTTGCGCCCTCATTACCTTTTCCAAAAATAGGTTCAATGTTTTTTTTTTCTTAAATGTTTTTATCGCCCTCCCTCATTAGATAATCTAAAACAGATAAATTAAACAAAGTGGCCTTAAATGTGGGTATTGCAGAGCTGTCTGTAAGAATTTTGCAAATTTTTTTAAGATCATCTATGTTGCCTTTGTCATTAATAGATTGTAAATTGTGTACACATTTTGTAAAAATTCTTGCTGAAAAAGTGTACACATAATCACCCATTTGTACACCAAATTGGAAAGTCAAATACACATTTTGATTTTTATGAGCTAGGCAGCTCTGTAATTTCTGCAGCAAGTCACTGGAGGTAAATGGAAATGGTAAAAAAGACAAAGTCGGTCAAAGTTGAGAGCCGCTTGCTACCAAATTATGATTGTGTATCCCTTTTAGGTTATCTCAGAACATGTCGCTCGGGTATAGAGCTCAATCGACCAGAGATAAAGGCATTAGAATCACTAGTTGGGGGTTGAGCTCCATCCCGGAAAACTCAATGCATTGTCACAGTGTAGAATTTATGTTGGTCCAGTGTCGCAGACAATGGGCCAACATTTATCCAACACTGGACAATGCATTGTGTTTTCTTGGATAGCCATGAGTAGGTCACACAACAGTAACTGCTGACTTTTTCAGAAAGCAGTGACTACTGTTTGATCTCCAGCATATTCCCCCCTTTTATGGTAGTTCAGACCCAATCACCAGAGGGTGCTTATTTAATGTTGGTTTGAACCAGTATTGGGTGAATGTCTCTTGTTTGCTGGGACCGACCGTCCTCTGAATTTATCCCTAAAGTAGAATAGACGAAAGTGTTTTATCCATTCGATGATTGCAAATCTTGATTAATAGATTGTTGATAAAATAGAAAATATACATATAAATGTTTGTTGTTGTTATTTGAGTTTATTTTATTTATAATGGGGAATAATTTGATGTTGAATAATGCGACTAGACTTAGTCTTATTGAGTATTCAACCACCCGTTTAGAATCAACGCGTACCGGGTATTAACCCTTTAGCGGCGGGTGCCGCATATATTCGGGTTTTAATTTTTTCTCAGCACATTAAGTACCACCTTTTAAACATATTAAAGATCAAATGTGACATCAATCAGCAATATTTGAAAACAGTTGACCTCCATATTGTCAAATCTGAATAATTTTCACTCACTTGAAGTTGTGGATCGCGTCAGCGAGACACAACTTCAAGTGGGTGAAAATTCAGACTGAATAAATTGGCGGTTAAAGTGTTAGGTCATTTGTTGTGAATACTTGTCATGCTTACATTTTATTCACCAGATGGTTCTAAACTCTCTTTTCCACAACTCCGTCTCCCAGAATCTATCCCTCACTCCCAGAAATCTCCCAGAAAATACCATCCTGTATATTAATCTGTAAATAAGCGTATTGCGTATATAATAACTTACATGGAATCACAGAAAACTGGATATGTCTGGGGACTAGATTTTTGGAACCTAAGACTATAATAATAATGAACGTTAAGCATCGCATATTCCTAGAGAAAAAGTAGGTTGTGGAACCCTATGGCTGATGATAACATATATATATACAGCGGAGACCCGGTATCGGACCGCCTCACAAAGCGGACCATCCTGGAACACGGACCACCTTTTTGCAGTCCCAAATGTTCCCCCATTCACATAATGTATTATCAGATTCAGAAAGCGGACCGACCCGCGATTCGGGACACGGACCACCCTTTTTCAGTCCCAATTCATAAAAGGACTCGAAAAACGGACCAGCAAAAAAAAATAATCCACACTTTTACTGTTATATATATATGCATCAATTATGGGACCAGCTGCGGCTGGATTCACTAATGGGAACAGCTGTAGCTGGATCCACTAAGGGACCAGCACTGTCATAATTTACGAAGCTCACTAGCCCTGGTTGGATCTAATAAAGAGACCCGATCTGGTTCAATCCAGCAAGGGACCAGCGTTGGCTGGATCCACTATGAGGACCGGAGCTGGCTGGATCCACAAAAGTGGCCAGCGCTGGCTGGATCCACTGAGCTCAGATTGGATCACGGAAAGAATTAGCGCTGGTCAAATAAATCATACAATTTTAATGCAACATTTAAACATTGTCATCAGTGCAAATTGCTATCCGTCGCCATATCATTTCATGTCCCTTCCTTGAGTCGCGCCTCTTCGGCTGGTTGATTATCAACGGTGTAGTGTTTTAGCTCCTACGACCGTCTTTCTTTGTTAATACAGCTCAAAATAATTTACAGAGCACGAACTTACGATGACAGCTTAGTGTGAAAGTGTATGTTGCTAAAATAAAACAAACTCCCTATATTTGATTATTTGTTAAATTATAGGAATTTATATTAGCACTGTAAGTGTTGTAGCAATAATTGAGCTACTGGTCTATAGGAACCACAAGGTTAAACAAAGGCGCTTTTGATTTTCGACCAGCTGACAAAAACATTCGGCGTGCAACAATCATTTAATTACGCAGGATGAGTAAGGGCTGTGTGTCTAATACAGATAGGCCTAGCGTATAAATAGATAATGCAATAGGAAACAATTAATACAAGCGATACAAACAAACACATTATCATATTTATAACATGATAATAATTCGAGAAGATTCGCTAGGCTGCTTTTATCAACTTGACTTGTCATATATGACATGCCCTAGGGTACAGAAGGATTATCACCTGTATAGCGTGATTACACATTTGCGATCCCAAAAGTCTTACAAATTGCTATGTAAATTCATATAGTAAAGCAAGACATAGCAATTCCGTCATAATTTTCTGTATTAGTCACGCATATTAAACGGAATAATTATCTGATGTATTTTTAGGCGAGAAAGTATAAATTATATCCAGTCAATGGACTGTAAGTCACATAGGGTTATTCACGGCTGATCGATTTCCCGTTCACAGCTGCATGGCCTGATCACCCTAAACAAACGATACTATCACACTAGGAACGTAATGAAAGAAATATTTTTTTACTCCAAGTTGATCATAATGAGTCCGTGTACGACTCCCGATTTTTTATAAAATTAGAAGCGTGACATCTAATTTGAACACTGCTAATTAATATCATATTTGTCAATACAGCTCTAAAGAAAATGTCACTTCAAAACAAATTTAAAACAACTTGAAGCCATCAAATTTCGAGATATGATAAATGAATAATTGTCACTTCGGAATCAATTAAAAAAATTGAAGCCAGCGAATTTCGCTGTGTTTTTTTAAGCAATATCAAGCAATATTGACAGTCATATAAAGGGACTTCGGGTGTCATAGGGTTATTCACGGCTGATCGACTTTCAGTTTACAGACTTTTTACAGCAATAAATATAATTATGTATAATATTTTTTCCATATATATTTTTATATGCATTTAATACAACTTTTTTTTAATTGTGTGGTTTTTTTTTATTATATCATGACGTCATATTCAATACATTAGTTTAATAATCGACCTTGATATCAACACGTAACAAGGCATATCTATAAACAGACTGACTAGTATTTATCCATTCATAATTGGCTGGTTTCACAAATCGGACCGATTCCAAAATAGGACCACTTTCAGGCAGTCCCATAGGTGGTCCGATTTCCGGGTCTCCACTGTATGTCGCCTAGCATATAATTATAGATGCAGAAAGGGGGGGTGTATTCTGGAACAGACGTGGATACTGAAAGCCAAGTTCTATGAGGATATTAAGGACTATCAAACATTCCATATTTCTCGAAAAAGGGGGTATTTCTGGGACATTGGGGTAGATTTCGGAAGCCGAAGACCACCATGCCTAGCAGATCCTTGGGAGAGGAGGGGCTATTCTGGGTGGGAGGTGAATATTTTGTGAGCTGCATAAAGTATGCCTACTGTGATAACGAGAACCATCACACCTCGCATATTCGAAAAGGGTGTATAGTATTCTGCTATGATAACAATCAGCAAAATTTTCAAATATACCTACAGAGAGCGGAGGTATATATTCTAGATAAGATAAGTTTTATTCTATGTCGCACAGAGTGAAGTATAACATAAGCTCTAATGAGCTAGTACAAGCGACATGTGAAATAAACAATAAAATATAACAACTAAAACAAGCAGTTTGGCTGGCAGGAAGTTAACAAGAAATGTAAAAAGTGATTACTGTATGGGAAAATACTAATGATGTATATGAAAAAAATAAGTTATATGGTTAAAAGTTACATAAAACATATCGGCACATAAAAAGTAGATTAATGATAAGGCAGCTATATTCGAAAACTCACAATGTACGGCATATACGAAAAAAAATATATGCGAGGAGGGGGTAGACTGTACTCAGGGAACCTCTGTTAGACTATAGTGGTGGAAAGGCGGGACATTTTCTGGTAGGGGTATATTTTTTAGAGCTTCAAGTAGTGCACATATAGCCGTGGAAATGAGTGTACCCGTACTTTAATTGAGACTTGATGTTGGAAAAAGGGTATTCTGGATGTGAGGGCTAGTTTCTGGGAGCATCGCATATATAGTTCTGAAACAAAGGCGGAGGGATATATATTCTGTGGGGGAAGGGGAGATTCTGAGAGTCGCATTGGCTTGTACCTCTGGTAGTGAGGGGTAAAATCTGGGATCCGGTATTACATTATAGCAGTGAAAAGGGGGGCATATTCTGGGAGGGAGGAGTAGATTTTGAAAGCGGTGCATTTAGTTCTGGAAAAGCCGGGGGTGGATTCTAGGAGCCAAAGACTCCCAGAATCATTATATAGGGCCTACTCTGTTTAATCAGGTGAAATCATGCTGCTTTCAACATATTTATTTCCGACGGAAATATTACTTCTAATATGAAAAAATATAGGTTTTACCCTATATAAAAAAAAACATATTTTTGTTGTGTTGTTTAAAGCTATAGACCACTCTCTGTCTATTTACATTTCTGATTTAATGTTGTAGGCCTACTCCAGTTGCCTTTTACTAGTATCTCTTATCAGCGTGGTGCTTTATTGGTATAAATTAGTCCCGCTTTTCATACACAGTGGACATTTCATTTACCCAGTTATATAAATGTGCCTTTATGTCTGATTAACCGTGGGTGACTTCATTCTTTATGGCCTAACTGTGATTTAACTTGGCAATTATGCAATCGATTAAAGCGATTATAGTCGTATGTAGTGCTAAAAGGATTTGCAAGGACAAAATACTCCTACCACTGAATTTTATAGGCCTCTATTCAAATAATTCAATTTTGGATGGTGTATTTTATAGATAGAAACAAGTTTTTTTGTCATTTGAAGCTGGCATTTAAGTGAGCTAAAATCAAGGAAGGCTAACTGAAAACAGAGGGACAAAGGTGAAGTGGAACTAAAGCTGTAGACCACTATATATGCCTGTTCTGATATTAGTTATTCAGTTAATTGGCTCTATTTCTGTAATCCGGGCGGTCCTTTCTGGGTACACATTTTACCCACCCATTGTACATGGACTACTCCTTTATTACACTACACGTAACTAACATACGATATCGGATCGATCCCCATATTGACTGTCAGTTAACCGCCCTTGTATTTGCTACACAGTGGACAATACTCATTTAATGCACTACGCGAATATTAGAGTTGACATACCGGTACGAAATCGGATCGATTTCCATATTTACAGTATTATTCACAGTAAACTCTTCCCGGGAATCACGAGACGTTGACCCGATGGCGATGTAATGTTGGGTCAGCGTCACAGACGGTCCATGGTTCAACATTACATCACCATTGGGTCAATGTCTCGTGTTTGCACATCAAAAGTCGTGGGACGCTCTTAAAAGTTCAGCTGATAGTTATAGGAACCACGTAGTTTAGTCATGTTGTCAAAAAGTGTAAACCTATTTTCTTGTGCATTAATATTGTTCAATTTTATTTGCTATATATTTGTTAATATCATTAGATTATAGTACTCAACAATAAGATATACAATTGAACGACCTTTAATGCATGCACCTGGCAAGTTTTAAATTTGCCTGAAAATTAGGTGTTGCATAAATCCATCTTTCTAATAATAATGCTGCAGCGCTGAAATATTTGTGTGTAAACCATGGAGACCAAAGGGTTTTTCAATTTGAAATCAGCCTAAATGGCTCAGTTAGCTCTTTCTGAATACCTATGTTAATTAATGTGTCTACGTTACGGTCATTATACAAATGTTAGGGGCCTATACTTCTTTTAGTGTGGGGACCGTCTTTATGCGTCAGAATCTGACGTCTACAGACGTCAGATTCTACAGACGTCAGATTTTAACCAGGGGACTGACCGGACGAATGGATGCCACGTGGTGGCTTCGTCAGCTCGGAGAGTCAGCAGATTTCGTACGGAAGCTTATTAGAGCGAGTCAGTTTCTGACGTATAAAGACGGTCCCCACAATCAAATGGTCAAAGATGCATGATCTCAGAACACGGCCCATGTATTATGGGTAAGTAAATGGCAGGCATCGAGCAGTTGTTGCATCAGAGGTTAAAGCGACACAATCAGGGTAAAATCATTAAAAAATTAGTATTTTTATTTTGGCTTTTTCCAAAAAGTTTATTAGGCCTAGATCTACTGTTGTCTTATGAATGAAGACATGATGACGCGCATTAAATAGTTTTGTTGACTGTCTGTAGTTAAAGGGACCGGCCCACGCTAAAATCATCAAAAAATCGGTGATTTTATTTCGGGTTCTTAATATGACCTTATGATGTAAACATGTACATAGACTAGAACTTCAAATTTTTATAATTTTTGTGCTGCGCATTCACCAGTTAGGCTAGATATAGAGACGAAATTCCTGATTTCTAATTATTGACAACCATGTCAAAAATAGGAAATGCGTGAATTTCGTCTCTATATCTAGTCTAACTGATGAATGCGCAGCACAAAAATTTGCAGTTCTAGTCTATGTACATGTTTACATCATATGGTCATATTAAGAACCCGAAATAAAATAGCCGATTTTTTGATGATTTTAGCCTGGGCCAGTCCCTTTAAGACAACTACACGTTAAGGTCATAACCGATGAGGTCTAAACAAACGGTAAAGTACATTCCCAGCAAACACGTACGCTGGCCCAACATTGATCCGACATTGGTTCAAAGCCGCGTACGTGTTTGCTGGGAATGTACTTTAAACATATATTACCGTTTGTTTAGCCCTCATCGGTTATGACCTTAACGTGTGCTTGCTGAGTTACTCTTTGAAGCTGGAGTGCAAAAACAAACTGACTGACAAATAGGATGTATACATACGGGACGATCCTATTTGTACGGTGTTAATCCTTGTCAGCCAGGTCACGAGTGTTCTTTCAATAACCACTTAACCCTTTCAGTGCGGGGACCGTCTTTAGACGTCAGAATTTGACGTCTACAGACGTCGAATTCTGACCTCTAAATACGTTCCCAGAATGTAAATTTTATAATGATATATAGTAACGTTAGGCACTATAACTATTAGACCCAACATAGGCCTATATAGGTTTTCAAATGGAGCGAAAAAACCAAGACATTTATGGTGATTTCTAATCGAAAAAACCCTTTGGTTTCCATAGTTTATACAAAAATATTTCAGCGTTGTAATTAGTCAATAACGTGAGCCAAAATTATCGACAGCTCCAAGTGGGTTACCCTGAAGTGGTGGATTAATGTTGGGCCGGCGTTACCAGCGGCGGAACACCGATAAATCGACACTTGGGCAAAGTCTGCTGGTGTGGCCTAATGTTGGGCCAGACTGCATCTGTTTTTGTACACATAACCTGATAACTATAACGTATGTTCATTCACAGTCTGTCATAATAATCTTGTCACATGCAGATACTGTATCACTGAAAGCGGAGTGAAGTCCATGTGGTACGTAGGCCTATATCATACTATATTATACATTTATAGGGCCTATCATTGGGCTTAATCTATATGTTTTTTTAAAAATTTTTTTGTTGAATAAAATATACAATGCCGTTATATAATACTAGTAGGCCTATTCATGGAAAGAACAGAAAAGTGACCGCCCAGCAAATTAACGTTATTAAATAATAATAGGCCTATAGTAGGCCCCTATACAGATCATTTTTCTCAAACCAAAGTCACTATATATAGGTAAAGGGTGGATATAGACCTGATATTAATTAAATCAAACATATTGTGATAATTACAAAAACCTATCAAATCTTTGTTATGTGATCACCCTAATTGGAAAGTCTCTTTTTAGTATCAAGATGATTTTTTAGCCTATAACCACTCGATATATATTTTAATAATTTCTACGTTACTCGTTGCCGTTAGCATTTGGTTTATATCACAATGTAAAAAAACTTATGGATATTAAGGAGGCCATTCTTTATGTAGGAGAAAATTAATTGAAAAAGCTTCAGACATGATTAATTAACCTGCATGTGAAGTTTAATGTGCATTCCACTCACGCGAAAAAAGTTATAGTGCTAAAAGTGGCTGAAAGACGGGCGGACGGGCGGACGGACGGACGCGCCTGATGACGTCAGTTGGCATCCGCCAAAATTTTAGCCGAGGCCTGAAAAATTATAATTCTAAACTTATGTAGTTCATAACACAACAATTTTCGTTACGTGATCACTGGTCATCTCATATATTTCAAGTAGGCCTAAATGGGCAAATATTTGGTCTTTATGGATTTGTATTTTTTATTTTATTTAGTGTAAAAGGACGTCTTCAACGCTGCATGGGTACTAGCATTTCCTCAAAATAATCCAAATTAGACCTATGTGTGTAGCTTCGCTTTTCAAAAATGCGTGATCACATAACATGTTTTTTTAATTAGTTACATGATAACTAAATGATGCTAAATGATGCGTGATGCTTGTTCACCAAAATCATTGAAAATAGAGAGAGTGCATGCAGGGGCGCCCGCAGCTTCCCGATATAAGGGAGGTTCAAGAGGTAAAATTTAGAAAAATATGGGGAGCACCGTTCGACTGCCGTAAAAATGGTGTATCATATATGTCCTATATTATAACCTGTACAGTGAATATTTTTTATGTCAAATTTATTCCACTTTTTTTTTGTAGGCCTATTACTTTTATATGTTATCCATGCAATATAATAGTAAAAAAAAACTACACATTTCCTTTTATAGATTTCTGGTGGTTTCCATGTGGAATACACGTTTAATGTTATTTTATGTTCAACCTTTAATTACAGCTCTGATCCAGTAGCTTTCCTGGCAGTGAGATACTATTTTTTTTTTACCTGCTTAAAGTTGTGTCTTGATCGCTGCCGCGATCCACAACTTCAAGCAGGTAAAATTGATTTGAACTTGCTCAATTTAAAGGGACATGCCCAGGCTAAAATCATAAAAAAAAATCGGTGATTTTATTTTGGCTTCTTAATATGACCATATGATGTAAACATGTCCATAGACTAGAACTGCAAAAGTTTTTTCTACTTAATTTCCCTAAAAAAGGTAAGCATTTACTTATAGCTGAAAAAAGGTATAACATGTCAGGGAATCCACAACCTCAGAGATGCTGTCCCAACAATTGCATCAGAGTTGGGTCAATACCGGTATTGATTTAAAATCGTCGCAGACTATATGGTTGCTCCGTCAGCGTCAATTCTCTGAAACAAGATAGGGCCTACAGTTTTGAATGGCAACTCGGTGAAAACAGATCGAGTTTTCTCTCACTCATGCTGAGACGTATAGTGAGATCAGCTCATCTCGCACTCTCTCCATCACGCTTCACTGCAAAGTTTGATTTTGCTGTTTCAGATAGATAATCGTACGAGAAAATGCATACTGCATCGTTGGGTACGGCAAGATGGACTGATCTCAGCACTCGTCACCACATGAAGCCCTCGCCTTTAAGGCTCGGGCTTGATGTGGTGACTTGTGCTGAGATGAGCCCATCTCGCCTTCACAACGATGCCGTATGCTGTAACAATGTAAAGTAACAGGTGGCTAAATTGGGGTTTCGGTAAGTAAAGGGTAGAATAAACATGCTGTCCTGGGCTGTTTACATGTGAACCACATGGTGGAGACGGTACTGCGACAAGTACTAATTGTCATACAGGACGTCCCCTAGTTCTAGAGGCCTGTGTGAGTCGGTTCTGGAAAACCGCCCAGGAATGTGAATGTATATCAAAGTAAGGATCCTGATTGGTGGAGATGTCATTTCACCACAGGAAGTGACCGCGCCCGTCGGGATCCGCTATAAAGGAAGGCGCCCACAGCCTTCGAGAGGAAATTCAGAGGAAAATTCAGGGAGAAATTGGGGAGTATTGTAACAGAGACGTTTCGGGTTTGGCTAAGTTTAGTGGGAGTTGCTTCGGTATCTAACATCTTGTAGATCACTGAAGCAACAGCAAAATTACACAACGAGATATAAGTACTAACATCAGTGTACTGAGAAATTGAATGTTTTATGCTTAATATATATTTTATATATATTCAAGAGTTAATTTAACTTTATCCACGAGTGTTGTGTTTGCCGTGCCAGAACATTTGGACACCCGACGATAGCGTGTCAACGTATCACGGATAAGACCCGTTTACATTGGTGCAGTGATCAGGATTTGTGTCACGGATAAAACCAGTTTACATTGGTGCCATCTGACAGGATTTTAATTTGAAAAGCAAATTAAATCAATGCAAGAACCTTGGTTGAACAACGTTGGAAAAGTTACAAAGTGACTTGACTTGGCACGGCTAAACAAATATCAGTGGATAAATACTAGTTAATGAACGTAGTGGTGGCTATATCAAACCACCACTTTTATCGAGACGAGACGGAGGACAAATAATCAGGATCCAGACGCAGCTGGGCGTGAACATATATACTGACGGGATCAAGGACGGAGCTGGGCGCTAACAGACTGACGGGAGTTACCAGGAGGAACAAAACAAGAACTACACAACAGCTACGCAACGTTGGGATCGTTGGCTAGACACAAACACCTCGATACACTTGCAGGTCAGTTAAATTCTAGGCTGCTATAAATAAAATTGTCATTTGTATCATTATTATTATTATTTGGAACTAAATATTATTAGCAACAATGGCTAATGACCCATTAGAGGTACAAAATCAACAATTATCCCAACTAGCGGGTATCTCAGGTATATTAGGCAAAACACACTGCGATAACGCAATTTCTAAATTCACTGGGGAAACCAAAAAGTTCAGAAATTGGGTTAAAAGGATAGAAAAACATGTAAAAATTATGGCCAAACATGAGGATGAAGCTGTGGGGATAGCATACCAGGCTTCTGAGGGATTGGTGTCAGATTTTATAGGCAGATATACTACTGCCCATTCGCCCACAGTATGGGCTGACTTAAAAAAAGAACTAACGGCATATTTTGGGGAAGTGACGGATCCGCAACAAGCTTTGTCAATGTTGCGACGGACACGTCAAAAACATACTGAAGGAGTACAAGTATATGCCGAGCGCATGCTTGCACTCGCGGAAGACGCGTGGCCTGACAGAATCACAGACAAGTTGGTACAATGCCAACTTGTAGATATTTTCATGGACGGACTGACATCTGATACGATAGCCAGGAAATTAATGCGCCAACAGCCGGAAACAATGGAAGCTGCTGTAAAACTAGCAGCTACGGAACAAAATTTGGATATGAGGTTTAAATTACGAAATAGAAAAACGGGACATGAAGACAGAAACGATAGGGTCGAGGAGCCGATGGAGGTTGACAAATTTTATGGTAAATGCCACCGTTGCGGTAAAATAGGGCACAGAGCTTATTCTTGTGGCAAGGGTGCGACAGGTCGCCATGGTGCGACGGGAGCAATACGTAGGGTAGAGGCACAGCCGCGACGATGCTGGTGCTGCGGCGCCGAGACACATTTCAAAAGGGATTGCCCCCATAAACACATTGCGTACAGGCGACCCTGTCCTGCCTGCGGGGAAAAGGGTCACCTACAAAAAGCCTGTAAAAAAGGGTTAAACGGGAACGTCCAGAATTAAAAAAAGCCCCGATTCTGGACTCAAATAGACAAAAGGGTTCTAACATTTGTGAAGTTAATTTAGAGAAAGAGGACTGCTCCTCAGTACTAATAACAATTGGAAGACAAAGATTTCGAGCCTTAATTGACACAGGTGCTCAAGTGTCAATCATTTCAGACAGGATTATGCACAGATTAAAGGGTCATGATCTACTAGAAAATACACAGTTAAAGCTACGGACTGTCAATGGTGGTAAAATAAAAATTGCCGGCATCGCCGATGTTAAATTCATAATAGGAAAATTGTATAAGAAACACCCTTTTTACGTAACAGAAGGTGTCTCTCAAAATGTAATTTTGGGGAGAGATTTTCTGGTTACAAATAAAGTTAAACTGGATTTCGAAAATACCCAGCTTACAATTGACCAACAAACTATACGCATGGAAGATGACGCATACATAGCCTCCTTTGTGAGATTAGCCCAGGACGTTGTTTTGCCACCACAGACAGCTGCCGTATGCAATACCAGACTAAAACACGGGGGACTTGAAAAAACGGTATATAATATTAGTGCAATCAAAACAGGGTTTATGGAAAGAGAACCGGGTCTGTTAGTGACAAATACCATAGCCGAAAACAAAAACAAAAAAATTCCCATACAAATCTGAAACCACACAAACCGCACATTTAAGTTATGCAAGGGCAATGTGGTCGGTAAAGCAGAAAGGGTCAATGTGTCGTGTATACAATCTGTCAACTATCCGGGGCCAAAGACTGGGGGAGGTGAGTTCCAATCAGAGACTGCTAGACGTAAACACGACGGAGGAAGAGAGTATTTAGAGTCTGCGGACTCAGAGTCTACAGTGACGGGGGGAGGTGATGAGGCCGTGTTAGAAGTAACTGCACCCCCTGAGTATCAGAATCAATTACAACATTTGATTAGTCTGAATAAGGATTTATTCGCAGAAACGGATAAAGACTTAGGCAGAACCAAAGCGGTGAGTATGAAAATAGATACTGGTGATAACCCGCCCATCAGGTTACGCCCGTATCGGACAGCCATAAATCAGAGACGAGTCATTGACGACGCCGTGAATGATATGTTAAAGAATAACATAATCAGGCCAAGTCATTCAGAATGGTCGTTTCCAGTAGTTCTAATTGAAAAATCGGATGGATCAAAACGATTTTGTGTTGATTTTCGGAAATTAAACAAAATTACAAAATCATACGTTTGGCCACTACCACATATAGATGATATATTAGCATCTATGGGAAAGAAGAAACATTTTACCTGTTTGGACCTTAAATCTGGGTACTGGCAAGTAGAATTAGACCCTAAAGACCGCAGTAAAACGGCCTTTGCTTGTCACAAAGGTTTATATGAATTTAATGTGATGCCATTTGGCCTGTGCAACGCTCCGAGCGTATTTCAAGAATTGATGACATATGTACTTGAAGGAATCAGTGGTGAATATGCCATCGCATACCTTGATGACATCATCATTTATTCTGAGACAGAACATGAACATTTGATCCATCTTCAAAATATATTTGACAGATTAAGAAAATTTGGACTGAAATTGAAAATGTCAAAATGTGAATTCATGAAACCAAAAATTAATTATTTAGGATTTATGGTTGGTCGTGAGGGGTTAGAAGTTGACCCAAACAAAGTAGAGGTTATACAAAAGATGACGCCACCAACTGATGTCCGGGGCATAAGATCATTCATTGGGTGTGTGTCGTGGTATAGGCGGTTTTGTCCGAAGTTTTCTGAAATCGCGACACCCCTAATTGCCCTGACTAAGAAACATGCCAGATTTACCTGGACCAAGGCATGCCAGGACTCATTTGAACAATTAAAAACTATGATGACAGAAGCGCCGATCTTAGCGTACCCAGATCCTAGCAGAGAGTATATACTATATACAGACGCTAGTGATCAGTGTGTGGGTGCGTTATTAGCGCAAGAATCAGATGACGGAGAGAAGGTCATACATTATCTGTCACATAAGTTGTCTGACTCACAGAAAAAATGGCCAACTATTCAAAAAGAAGGATTTGCGATTGTATACGCACTTGAAAAATTAAATCATTATTTACAAGGGGCTAAATTTGTGATTCGAACAGATCATAAACCACTAAAATACTTGTTTTCTGCTGAAATGAAAAACAGAAAAATTCAAATGTGGGCCATAAAGATTAGTGCATATAATTGTTCAATTGAGTATCTGGAAGGTAAGAAAAACACACGTGCAGACATGTCGAGTCGGCTGCCTGTATCACAAGTTGATGAAAACATGCCAGAGGTAGGTATGTTCAACTCTAATGCAGTTGCAACGCGTGATGCGAAAAGTGACAACATAGCAGACATGTCAGACGTCAAGACAGACGACGAATCTGCATTGATGTTGCCAGATATGGAGAAAGAACAAAGAGATGATCCACAGTTGCAATCCCTCATCCGAGATATGGAGAGTGGATCAGCAACAAAAGGTTCATTAAAGAGATATATCATGATGGATAAATTATTGTATTACTGTGTTGAGGGGGCAGAAATACAATTAAGACTGATGGTTCCAAAAAAATATCAGGACATGGTGCTGCAGCAATTTCACGAGAGCTGTGCGCACTGGGGACCAGATAAGACATACAAGCTCATAACCAACAAGTATCATTGGGTAGGGTTGTACAGGGATGTTTTAAGTCATATTGATAAATGTGTACCATGCAAGGAGAGAATGCTAAAACAACACAGCACTCCATTGCAGGAAATGGATAAGGTGACATATCCATTTCAAAAGGTTGGTATTGACACATGCGGACCTTATCCAACCACACTGCAGGGCAACCGCTATATTTTAACTATAGTTGATATATATAGTGGGTGGCCAGAAGCTTTTGCTATTCCAGATAAATCTGCAGAAACCATTGCCAACATCATTTTGGATGAGCTGATTCCGAGACATTCCTGTCCAGTCACCATAGTGACGGACAATGGGACGGAATTCAAGAATTCAGTAATGGAAACATTATGTCAGAATTTGAATATTAAGCATATTTTTACATCTACTTATCATCCAGAAGGTAATGGGAAAACGGAACGGTTCCACAGAGTCATGAATGATATGTTGTCAAAACAAGCCTCTGACAGGCTAGAGAGATGGGATTTAAGTCTCCCACAAGTTCTGGCAGCATATAGAGTGGGTGTGAGTGATAGCACTCAATATGCACCGTTTTTCCTTTTGTACACACGTGACCCTGTACTACCTATTGACAATCTTTTACGTCCCAGGAGGAAGTACTTGGGTGATCAACATCATCAACTAGCTTTGGAGCGTCAACATGAGGCCTTCGTCAAGGTAAGACATAATCTCCAGCAAGCTAGAAGGAAGCAGGCATTTTACCATGACAAACGTGCTAGGGATAAAGAATATGAAGTTGGTGACCCGGTGTATCTCTACAACAATCAACGTCAGAGTAAGTTGGAAAAACGTTGGCAGAGTCACTACCGCATTGTCACCAAACATAGTTCTTATACCTACACGATTAAACACCAACTTACAGGCGATGTAAGGAAAGTGCATGCGAAACATCTAGAGAGGGCTAATATATCAGACTGGCCCATGCCTGCTCCTAGAAAAATAAATGACAGAGCCGCTAAGTATGTTGTCCCACCAGTGGTAAGTACCGAAACAGAGCAAGATAGTGAACAAACAGAGCTATACACCCCTCCCGTCGCATCTGATTCAGAGGACAATCTCCCCTTGTCTAAGTTAAGACAACGGTTACGAGATGCTGATAGTTATTCAGATACGGCAGAAATGGTAAGTGACATGAGAAGTGAGAATACGGTAAGTGCCATTTGGATCGAGCAAAAGAAAATTGCTAAGGCACGTGATACATATACGCGTTTACGAGACCAGCGTAAACAAAAGCGTCATATGGAATAAGGTCAGGAGTAAGAGATTAAGGTTTGATAATCTTCATGAGACGAAATTATCAATTCGATAGCAAGGAAACAGTCGACTTGAAATAAAGGTAAGTTGATAATTTAAAGAGAAATAAATTATCAATACGGAATAAAAGGATGATAATAGGGATATCAATAAGAAGGTAAGTTGATAAATTAAAGAGAATAAATTATCAATGAAGGTATATAGTTCTCCCGTGAGCAAGGAGATGTGGATATCAGTTGGGAGTTACGCTGATATGTAATTAAAGTTGATAACTTTCAGGAGAAGAAATTATCAACACATGAGAGAGTTTAAATGGGTTTAATTTTAAGAGAAAAAAAAAATAAACCAACGTACGAGCATCAGGTAAGAAAAAAAAAATGTTATTGTGTTACAGTGCTAGAGCTTTGCTAACTCATGGCGGCTGGAGGCATAATAATATTGGTGGCTGCAATGCTCATGGCAGTGATGCCTGACGCATGTGAATCCCAGAAGGTGAGCGAAAACGTGATATTTAGGAAGACAAGAGAAGTATCAATTACACAGGCGCGGTGGTTATTTACATTTGTCATTGACTTGGGAGCATATGAATCATTTGCTAAACAGATAAGAGTGGAATTATTCAAAAGTGAGGAGGTTCTGGAGAATCTTAAGTTAGTTCCAGATGATACTTGAAATTAAGGAATCTCTGGATAAAGCACTGTTATATCTAGAAACTATTAAACTACAATTAAATCAACTAGCCTTAGGACATTTATCACCATCCGTGATTTCACCTAAACAATTACAGGACATATTATATGATATTCAAAAACATATTCCAGAATATTTATCTCTACCACAAGATCCCAAAACAATATGGTATTATTATCAATCTTTAACGACTGTGACAATAATTAAGAGAAAGAAATTGCTCACTCTGGTGAGTCTACCTTTGATAGATACAAATTCGCGATATGAATTGTACCAGATTTTTAACTTACCAGTACCGTATAAACTGACGCGGATGACAGCTCAATACGAGCTTGAAACCAATCATCTGGCGGTGAACATTAAACGTACGCAATACATGTTGTTATCTGACACTGATTTCCTCCAATGTGCGGCTCCTCGAACTAGTTTCTGCGCTTTGAGAAAGCCCTCTTTTCCATTACATGATTCTCAGGGATGTGTTACGGCACTTTTCTTAAAAGATGTTGAGAGAATTGAAAATTTTTGTAAAACAATTGTCACTTTAAACAATAAGCTGCCGATAGCACTATATATTTAAGACGGGACATGGGTAGTGATTACAGTAGAACCCATTGTTTTCACGGTTATGTGTGTTGGCAATAAACGCTATCAGACTACAGTTCGTCCAGCTGTATCGTATGTTGCTCTGAACATGTCATGCCATGCTTTCTCTGATCAAATGACTTTACCACCCTATTACTATCACGAATCAGAATATCATTTGAAATCTAGGCAAGCTGACTTACTTCATTTGAAGAAATTTACGGGTGACATTGTGTGGGGACCGCTCGACGAATTAGGTGACGACATAGATCTAATAGATGAAATCAATAGATTACCCAAATTAAATGACATAGATAACATTCCTTTAAGTCAATTGATAGAGAAGTTACATCAGACTAAGATTGTAGCTATGACACCAGTACAGAAACGCCACAGGTATGTTACCTTCACACTGGGAGGATTGATGATTTTGTTAATGACCGGGGTAGGTGCAGTGGGCATAGTATACTGGAGATACCCTGGGATATTAATAAATTGTTTCAAAAAATTGAAAAAACGCAGCCTAGTATTTATAACACCTGCAAGTGCCCAAACATCAAGTGGTGAGAACACGGAGGTGTTGGCGCTGTCTGAGACGGTCAGAGGTCCAATCAGACTGGCTTCCTGATGACTGGATGGTAGTGCACGTGTGTAGGAGACGTCCTACAAGATACATTGATAACCGTGAGATTATATTGATTGTATATAAACTATGTTCCAGAGGCAGAGAATGCTGAGAAGTGTATTTAAAATGTAAATTGTAAGTAAAGCATCATATATGATTTTAGAGTGTATTCCACTCAAGACATTGTTCCAGAGAAGAGGATGATATACTTATATATTCGATAAACCTGATATCATAATGACTGTAACTATGCAATAACTATGTTCCAGACACCGTATATGCTGGGAAGTGATGTTTAAAATGTAAATTGTAAGTAAAACATCATATATGATTTTAGAGTGTATTCCACTCAAGACATTGTTCCAGAGAAGAGGATGACAATACATATACATTGTTTAAGTAAAAATAATATATATTTGTATAAGAAAAATATAGGTGGAAGATGTGCGCACCTCCGAAACTTATATTTTTATTTTTTTATATGATTTTACTAATCATAGGGATTTTAAGGGATTGAAATATGGAATTCAAGCGTGTGAACAAGTTGGATTCCATAGGGGGAGGTATGTAACAATGTAAAGTAACAGGTGGCTAAATTGGGGTTTCGGTAAGTAAAGGGTAGAATAAACATGCTGTCCTGGGCTGTTTACATGTGAACCACATGGTGGAGACGGTACTGCGACAAGTACTAATTGTCATACAGGACGTCCCCTAGTTCTAGAGGCCTGTGTGAGTCGGTTCTGGAAAACCGCCCAGGAATGTGAATGTATATCAAAGTAAGGATCCTGATTGGTGGAGATGTCATTTCACCACAGGAACCCTGCAAACAATGTACGTAATATAACGTTCGTTAAGGTCCCATTTTCGTCATTCATGGATGAAGGTAACGAGGACGTGCTAAGGACGTAGTCATATTAACCCTAACGTCCCCAGAACGTCCTAATAACGTTAAATTTATGCTTTACGTCCTGAGGACGTAAATGGGAGTTCACAGAGTTACGTCCTAAGTACGAATGCTGTACGTTGTGGGGACGTTATTACAACGTGAAATTGTTTGCAGGGAAGTGACCGCGCCCGTCGGGATCCGCTATAAAGGAAGGCGCCCACAGCCTTCGAGAGGAAATTCAGAGGAAAATTCAGGGAGAAATTGGGGAGTATTGTAACAGAGACGTTTCGGGTTTGGCTAAGTTTAGTGGGAGTTGCTTTGGTATCTAACATCTTGTAGATCACTGAAGCAACAGCAAAATTACACAACGAGATATAAGTACTAACATCAGTGTACTGAGAAATTGAATGTTTTATGCTTAATATATATTTTATATATATTCAAGAGTTAATTTAACTTTATCCACGAGTGTTGTGTTTGCCGTGCCAGAACATTTGGATACCCGACGATAGCGTGTCAACGTATCACGGATAAGACCCGTTTACATTGGTGCCGTGATCAGGATTTGTGTCACGGATAAAACCAGTTTACAATGCATATAATAAGATCCCCTCCCCATACATCTCTATTATTTAGCTCGGTGAAAAATTGATGAAGGTAGGCCCCCTGAAGGTTATTGAGTACACTGCCCACCCTAGACACTGCTACTTCGCATGTTAAAATGTGCAGATGGTTGACGTCTCTTAATTTCAAGTATTGTAGTAAGCTTGTGATTGGCCGGCTGTCTTGCTAAAAGTACCCTGATCAGCTGGCGAGAATATTATGGTGGGGGAGGGGTGGGTGTAGACAGACACCTGTGTGGAGCCCAGCAAACGCGAGGATTTGACCCAATGCTGTTTCACTATTGTTCCACCGCCAACGACGCTGGACCAACATTGAAACAACATTGGGTCAAGTCTTCGTGTTTGCTGGGAGAGCTGTCCTCATTATTATACACGCGTGCCGTCTGTGTCTGGTTGGAACAGGCTGCACAGTGCTCTGTGTAGTTATTGAGTTTCGCAGAATGTATATGCCTTCACTATTCAGCAAACTTGAGACCAGTGTTGTTTTGATGTTGGGCCAGCCTTGTACAGTAGACGGTGGACCAACGCTAAAACAACACTGCATGGATCAACGTCGGCCAACGTCCCAAGTGTAGACATGTCCTATATTCTGATATTAGTCTCGTGTTTGAGTTGAGTTCGAGTTTCTACTAGGCCAGTTTCGATCTCCTTGTTTCACTGCAAAAGTTTCGGCCTGAGGGTAAAGCTGGACCAAAGTTGAAACAAGTCCTAGCCATGTTAACACACTAGCCATTGACCAAATGTTGTTTTATTATTGGGCCAGCGTCGCAAACGATGAGACGTCAGTGAAACAACATTGGATCGATGTCTTGTGTTGGGAGTAGCCTACATGATCAGTACATGTACCGCGGGTATTCCCCTTGGTTTCTATCTTCGCGCGGCTCTGCGCCTGCGTGTACTTAGGACTCAATCCAGTCAATATTGATTGTTTTGACTTAGAGCGTGCACATTTTGTAGAGTTCCTCCCAGTGTATGCACACATATTGTTCACAACACAGGCTGCACAACTCTCAGCGACACAGCGATGTGAGAAAGGTATTGTATGATTTTCTGATTATCAGTGATTATTGCCAATATTCATGATACTTGGCCTAAATATTATACTTCCAGACTTCATACTAGGTCTATAATTCTTTTTACGAAGTGACTCGCACGCCGGCATACCGGCGTGCTAGATTATAGACTAGTGCGCCGGCATACCGGCGTGCAAGTGTATAGCGGTATATATCTAGAACACCGGTATGCCGTGCCGGCGGCCGGAACACGGTACTTAATCAGTTAAACTATAGACAAATTACCTAGCCTTAGCCTTAGAAGCAGGCTGCCTGGGCCTTCTGGTTATGAGGATATACATGATATATGCAAGTTGCCTATATAGGCCCCCTATATATTTCTAAATTCTCGTGTGTATTTAATTGTAGGCATAGGCCTAGGTGAAATGCAATCGGCAAGATTACATGAAACACCTGCTAATGATGAAAGACGATCTAAAATGCAAGTAACTACAACAGTAGGCTGATAAAACACCACATTAAACCCAATCAACCCCAACAGTAGATAAAACACCAAATAAAACGCAATTAACTTCAACAGTCGATATAACACCATCTAAAACGCAATTATTATTAACAACTCAGCAGAGTGATGACATGTCTGGCAGGTTAGTGTCGCAGTGTTTCTGGCTCTGAAAAAAATTGGCGTCAAGCAAAATGAAGATTCTGACTCCAAACCTGGTGTTGGAGTCAGCACCCTGCCGCGACACGCCGCGGCTTCCGGTGAATGCTACCGAGAGCGGTCGCAACTCTAGGGGGTTCGGGGGGGGGGGTGTCATCCCTCCAGACTTTTTTTTTCAGAGAAGTCGTTAGGTGCCTTCTACAGATATAGAAAGGTATAGACTATTCCACGCTTTGAAACAACCCATTGTTCACTAATGAAACACTGAAAAATATCTCTGGAAATGATTTCTGGAAATGTAGTAATCATTTTCGTCAGAATGAAATATTTTTTCGTCAGGGGGGGAAGCTTGTCGTCAATTCTGACGACATGACGACAGATCAGAAACACTGTGTCGAGGTGCGAAATACTTCAACAGTGGATATAACACCCAGCCTAGGATGTAGGGTATTAACAACTTAGCTGAGTGATGACATGTCTTGAGGTGCGATACTATTTCCTTTAGAAAAATATTTGAAAAAAAAAATATATATATTTGAAATCTGTCCATCACACTTGTTACACTTGTCGTCCAGTTTTTTCACCAATAAATTATTCGGAAGCTATGCATATGTACATGTTAAACAGTTGTAACTGCTTCCTGTATGAATGCAGTTCATGTACCGTGTTCCGGCCGCCGGCACGGCATACCGGCGTTCTAGATATATACCGCTATACACTTGCACGCCGGTATGCCGGCGCACTAGTCTAATATGAATGGGCAATGCCCAGAGTGCGAGCGGAGCACCAATTACTGAATTATTTTAGTGAATTAATAAGTTGGGCTGATTACAAGAGATATAATCATATATACTCAGAGTCAGATTATCGATATAGGGTCTCATCACCCCAAATGCCAGTCCCATTGAAATACATATAAAATTAATTCCACGGGCCGATTTTACTTATTTTTGCCCTCCCCCTATCTAGTGCCGTTCCGCTCAGGGCCGTATATGCGCAGAAGGGAAGTCTCAGAACGAGGGAAGCTTAAGAATACGACAGGTTTATTCTCAGAATTGCTTTACATGTGAAATGGTCTAACTTTGAAATAGGCCTACTGCCAGGCCTATAGACTACACACTAGAATTTCGCGCAATTTTTCCGGGGTTGTTGGCATTAATATATATAATATATGCTAATATTCGCTACAATAATAATAATAGTTACAAAATTTTGTGAAAATCACTTCAGAGTTGACTGGGTATAATCAACGAGAAATTAGCTCCCATAATAATTGTCTGAAGGCCCAGGCAGCCTGGTTTCAGGGGTAGCTAAATCAAACAAACAAACACGAGACATTGTGGACCCTAGTCTAGAGGATTAATCCATGTAGCCCTGCTGTCTGTGGTTGTACAACAATAGTCCGGTCAAGAAAGCTCTCATAGCCTTGTAGATAGGAAAAGTTTTGAACAAAATATGTTTTTCTCTATTCAGCTTCTATATGATCTTTTCAAACTGTGCGAATGGCATTGGCAGGGTCATTATAATTATGAGTGACCAATATATTGTCGGAAGGCCCGGACAGCCCGCATGTCAGCTAGCTAAATCAAGCAAGCAAAACAACACACTCCACTATCAGACAAATCATAAAACTAGACCAGTCTAACTATTGGATAAATCTTGGTCTAGAATTAGACTACCAGAATTAATTTTCTTATTTTTTAAATGTCCGAAGAATGTTGGATATACGAATCATTACATTATGGAACACAGTTGAGTGAAGGAAGGCCATGTTAAAATCACACAAGGCCGAGATGACTGTCAACATAGGTTAAGTGGGACTATGTGTTTTTGGCCTTGCATATTCTAGCTGCCAAAATTGAAGAAGTTGTCAGTTATATCAAAGCCCAATGCATCCTTTGTTTTTTTTTGAATAAAATTGAAGTGTCATAAGCGCAGTGTGACAGGTCAGCACTAGACTATTTGCTTTGTGAAGGTTGGCTTTTGACATGTCAATAGCATTAATAGTCAGCACTCACACAGTGACAGAATAAGTATTTTGTGACAAGAGACTTTATATTAAACCACCTGGTGAATATCTGTGTAACTATTTCGGCACAATATTTCTACATGTTATCATGCTGTAATCTCATATTATATCTTTTGTCCGTATCCTTGATATATTAGTCGTATTTAACAAATATTCTGCCCCTATTCCATATTTTACAACGATTTTAGGTGTTCAAAAGAAAGATTTATTCAATTTGTTGCTGACCTGCCAAATTATTTTGCTCGGATATCCAAGATGGCGGAATAACAAAGATGGCGGATTGGGCAACAACTCCAGCACATGTCCAGTGAATCAGTCATATAAGACTGAGATTTGATGATTTATTGAATGAATACAACATTATATACACGCATTACCATCGAGCTCGCTACGCTCGTTCGCTTCGCTCACTCGCTCCGCTCGCTATTATCTAGCACGCCGGTATGCCGGCGTGCGAGTCACTTCGTTCTTTTTATTCATTGCAAAGCCTACACGTACAGTATATACTATAGCCTATTATAGGTACTTTCAATAAATTTTAAAATTGTCCAATAAAATTTAGTTATCTCGCCCTCCACTATGTTCCGGGTTAGAACGCAGCATGTATCTGAAACGTAAGATACTCACAGCATCCCTAATGGTTAAAATGGTCGAAATATTTTTCGGGAGGTGTTTTAAAAATGCTCTCACTTGATAAATAACTGATGGAATGTTTCAGAATCAGCTGAATGGATGCATAAAAGGTCACTGAGTTAGGTCAACCCAATTAAAATGTATTTTGAGGGCGTTAATAGGGGTTTCCGGACATCTCGCGTCATTGCCACTTCACATCATAGTCATTTCGCCCCCGTCGTTGGACGTTTCGCATCATAGTCATTTCGCATCATAGTCATTTCGCCGTCATTAATTCACATAGGCCTACTGGGATCGATTTGTTCGCCCTGTCATTGGATGCTTCGCATCATAGTCATCTCGCATCATAGTCATTTCGCCGTCGTTATTCTATTAATAGGCCTACACTGATGCAAGCGTCTCGTACGTGTTGGCTGAGTACGTAGGTAATAATGAGCTGGGTGATATGATTTGATATGTATAGGCCTACATATTATGGACATTTTTACCTGTTTTATTCACACTACTATAGTGCATGTAAACACCATTTGCCTTTGTCACTATGCATAGGCCTACTGTAGGCCTACATAGGCTGTACATAGTTATATATTGTATTGTTTTTAAATGAGTGGAGATTGTTTCACTTCAGTAATCCTGTGTTATACTGAGATGTAAATAACAAATTATCACAGACCAGCAGACAGACATACAGACAGACAGACATAGGGGCACACATATATACATGTGGACATTAATACCATTCTCACGTTTTTTTTTTATTAAAGTTGCCTTCTTAGGCTTATCCCATAGCTATAAACGATATAATTATATCTGGTGCTTCTGGTTAATTCATACTTTGTATTGCCACATGAGAGTCCTTTGTCAACATTAGGCCTATTACCAGTATAAAATATCTCTGCTCTTGCTAATTTTAATATACCTGTGCGGAGACTTGACCGTATTGCGACGGGGAAGTGACTATGATGCGAAATGACTATGATGCGATGGCGAAAAATCAGTCTAATTACTATGTTCATTGGCCTGTAGCTGTTGGAAGGTTTATACTGCTACAATGCGATGGGTGCGATGAGAAATGACTATGATGAGAGATGTCTCATTCAAATGACTATGATGCGAAATGACTATGATGCGAGACGTCTCATTCAAATGCGACGGCGAAGCGTCCTCTGGTGAAAGGGGGGCGAAGTGGCAATGATGCGAGATGTCTGGAAAGCGTTAATAGGGGTTAAATCGATCGCGAACCGCCGGCGACACGCTATCTTACGGTTCAGATATGGAATGCTTGCTAACCCGTAACGTTGTGGAGGGTGGCGTTTGCTAACTAATAAAATCATGCTGAGCCTTTTTTCGTAACTGCCCACATGCTAGAATAAATAATTAACCACATTCCACAGTTTTCACTGAGCAAGAAAAATGCTGTGCCAGATTAAAATCTGAGCTAATGATAAAAACATCCAAAAGCTGTGACCTAATTTTGCAAATTCCGGCAGGGATACAGAAGCCAAAACATCACCCAGACACTTGAACTTTTTGAAGCAGCAGAATAAAACTACTGAGATGTTGTATCCATATATATCAGGTTTTAAGATACATCAGGGCACCCAATGAGTTTACAATTTGTATACAAAGACTTCTAGAAAAAAAACTACACATACAATCCACCTCTTACTAATGGAGATTGACCGGACGCGTATGTGCTACAACCTGGTCACATTGTATATCTACACTTTGTACAATATTTCTCAACATATCGTCATCAGTACACAGGGTTTCTACATACACAAAATAGTTTGTATCGATCTACAGCCTTTTAAACATAGATTTTAAATATTTGTCAATACACCTTTCCCAATAGCAACACGCCCCACAGTGACTAAAAGCTGAACTATTTAGTTGGGAGTCCTGTCACACTCTTTTCCATTACAACACGCCACACAGTGATTAAAACTGAACTATTTAGTTGGGAGTCCTGCTTATGTGCAAAATCGTGCAAACAGTGTATTACTGTAGCATTCCTTGTGATCTGATTAAACTTACTAACTATCGGACAAGGCAAAATATGATAAATAGGCTGATAATATGAACATAAAAGTTAACCATAAAGAGCAGGTTAATATTCACACCTAGGTGAAAATATATATACGCCAGAAGTCAGTTTGCCGTATGAAGATTTACACCCGGTAAAGATTTTAATGCGATAGTATTTATTGACATGGTATCGAACCTGGTTCCAGTATCCAAGCAAACACAAAACATTTGTAAATAACATTTGTACAACATCAGCCCTATGTCAGCAGCAGTGCCCTAGCCATACATATCGCGCACCAGCTGCATATCGCGCGGACAGTTACAGATCCGAGTGAAATGAATAAAACAATTCAAACTCATTGACATTTTAGCATTTATTCTTATGATTCATACAAACACAATACTAACATTTTTAGCAAACTTGTACCTGTGTACTGCTTCCATGGGGTTGTTTTCATATATATATATGACATAGCCAGGAATATAAAAAGAGAAACAAAGTTTAATACCCCGGTACATGAAATAGTTGTTGAATATCTGAATATGTTTTCAAGTTGACAATTTACATTGTTCAAAATATCTGGTTGATGCAGATAACACCCTTTATACAAGTAATATTTTTTCCCTTCATGCTATTCGAAAGAATAAATTTAAATTATAAATGATCACCTGAACAATTCAAATGAAACAGGATATTTTCTGTTTCCAGACAATATCTCGGGACCGGAGTATTTTCATATTGCATACACACATTCCTCAGGGGGGTGTAGGTGTGCATTTTGGTAGCCTGTGCGACAGTCCTTTCATGGCCCTTTCACGATAGAAACAGAATTTCTGTCTAAAATTTTGGGGGTTATGACTTTGACCTTTTTTTATCTTTGATTTTGAGGCCATTATTAACTTTTATTGATGGCGGATGATAAGTTAGGTTTTCAGACGATATCTCGGAAAAAGTTTTCTGGATTGTTTTCATATTGCACATGCACTCACATCCCTTAGGAGGTGTAGATGTGCCTTTTTGGGGGTTATGACCTTTCACCTGATTTTCAATGTTTGACTTTGAGGCTATTATTGACCTTAATTAATGGGGGGAGGGGTATCATTAGCATCAGCACTCTTGTTTAAAATTGTCAGCTAGTATTTGAAACTCTCATTTGAAAATAGAATTACTCACGCTTTCCCATTTTCCACCATTAAAGAAACTCAAATGACAAAATATTGTTCTGTTTATAAAATGTATATATCTCTGAACATGCTGAAATGAATTGTTGGTTAGCACTAAAACCTTTAAAGTGAATAAATTTATTTTTCACTGACTTGAAGCTGTGTCTGTGAATGGAAATTACTCTATTAAATCACTGGTATTGGGAATGAAATGAGTTTTTGTGGGTGGGGCCATCGGCCCACCCACGTTGTTATGGTGGTCTGGAGAAATATTTGGGACAAAAAGTGACGTCACTCCATTCATAAAACCAGTAGACAGGTGCATTTCATTGATAAATCGACCACCTCCCCTTAGATTCCTGGAGCATATATCATTACCCAGACGCTATAAAGCTTCTTCACGTGGTTTCACATCTCCTTACGAGATTTTGGTAGATGGTCCCTGTTGTATTTCCTACACACATAATGATCAGGTGATTACTTTATGCTTGTATGGCCATATTTGGCGTTAAGTGCTGACAGACAGATCATGAATATTTATCATAGGGGTGGAAATTGAGGTCAGGGTGTCTGCATTAACTTATCCCCAGCAGACGTTCACCAAAAAGTTGGTTCAATGATATTCTAGCATCGCAGACGATGGGCCAATATTAAACCAACATCAAGGAATTGTCTCGTGTTTGCTGGGTCACTATAGGATACACCAACAAGAGGTACAGTACAGACAACCACTATGCGTTGACCCCAAGTTGTAACATTTGGCCTTCAAGGCTTTGAGACTGGGAGTAGTCTGGTCAACTGTGAAAAACCCCGCTGCACATAATATTCATTCTCTGTCTCCTGTGTTTGTATATTAAACGCTCTCACGTGGTCCCACTGAGGGTATGGGACCTGTAATGTATACATGTAGGCTTCAGCATGCTCACTCTCTCATTCGCCAGACTGTGGCGCATACAGGCATCCCAGCAAACACGACACGTGACCCGTTGGATTAATGCTGGTACAACGTCTGAGATAATACAAAATTTGGTCAACATGTGTTGTTTTCTGGGATCACAACTGATCTACGTTGTACATGCTGTCACGTATTGAGAACATTGCAGCACATTAATGCTGGGCCAGCGTTAACATTTATACAGGGACAATGTTGCAATCACCTGATTAAGATTGACAAGGGGCATCAGCTCTGAAGAAAACGTCACATGCCGGTTGGTTAACGTTATAACACCATGATTGTCTCAGTACAGGCGTAATTACCAGGGAAACATCTTCACAGCAGTAGGGTTGTCGTAAATGACGTAATAAGGCAGGGTGGTAATCATATACTTATTTGTCTACATCATAATATTGGGGTGCTAATACAACAGAATATGCTAATGGCCATTATCGGGGTGTACAACCCAGTCATAGTGGACCACAATTATTGAAGGTTTCCAAGCAAGAAACATTCTAAGTCAAGATTAGTTAACATGTAGTCTGAGTCCTATTTGTTTTTTGACCTATGGTGCTTATTATAATCTGCTGCATCATCATCTCTTAGAGAAATTGAAACCTTGGAACAGTAGTTTTAAAGCTGTCATATAATTATTTCAAGTTAGCATGTATGGTTGCAATAGTAATTGATGAAATATACTTTTAGCATAGACTCAGGGGGGGATCCAGGATTTGAAAAAGGAAGGGGCGCAGGTGGCTCGGAGGCGAGTTTTTAGGCATATTTAGGCCAATTTAGGGGACTTTTTAAAGAATTTGGCGCAAAAACGGGTGGGCGTGTACCCCCTGCGCCCCCCTCTGGATCCGTGCTTGAGACTTTCTATCAGATGGGAACTAGAATTGTATCACTTGCGTGCAAATTCTTGGCAACTACAGTCTGTCCAACGGTGGAGGATGGTCCAAAATGAAAGTTAGCTTTTCGGTATCCAGTCAGTCAATTCTCAAGCGATTTTCATGAAATTTTATAAACCCTATTTTCTAGTCATTTGGCATCGATCCTGAAAATTTGGTAAAAATATTTCAAGAGTTAGACCATTCGACATGTAGTAAATGTCTATTTATGACGCTCCTCTATAACATACATGTACAAATTACCCATCAACTTCATTCCGGTTTATTATTAGAATTGCGTTACATGTCAAATGGTCTAACTTTTGAAATGCTAAATGAAATTTCAAGAAATTTTCAACGTTGTTGCCAAATGCCAATAGTAATGGTTACAAAATTTCGTGACAAACGCTTGAGTATTGACTGACTGGATACCGAAAAGCTAATTTTCATTTTGGACCACATGTGCATAATGTTTTAATTTTTGATGTTGATTGATAGAGCCTACGGCCGAGGGGATGGCTATTTTTCTGTCAATACAAGACCTGACAGTGTCACCATTGTAGTTGCAACTGAGACTTGAAATTCAAGTTTAATGCAGACTGCTAAATATCTTTTAGTAACGATTTCATATAATAATGTTTATGGTTAATATATAGTGATATGTATGAACCATCTGATTAAGCAGCCCTCGCCTCCAAACGGTCCGCCGCCGCCTACGCAGTTATTTGTTTTCAAGATAGCTACTAATCTTTCAACTTCTGCTTCCTCATATTCCCATATCATCAAACCTTTAATTACTATGGCCACTAACGAAGAAGAGCTTGTTAGCACGTTTCAGGAAAAAAGTTTTGTGATATATACGTCACTCAAAAAAATGCAAAATAGCTGGACCATGAATATAAAACAAAATGTAATGTCTCGCACAAGGATAACCCATTACAAATTTTTCACTAATAAAATCCAAAATGGCCGCCAGTCGGCCATTTTAATTATTTTTTCTCATTATCTCGGAAATCTTGCATGATACCTGATTTATCAACTTCTGCTTCCTCATACTTCACATAGCCATCAGATTCCACCAATTTTCAAAATTGACAAAATTAAAAATATCTCATCCCAAGGAGCAGCTTTAATTATCCATTGACCATGTTGATATGAACAATTTGTACTATTTCAGAATCCTCCCTTTGCCCCAAACACATGAGGCCTTTGGCCCTAGTTCCTAATGTTTTCTTCGCAAATGTTTGATCTCAAATTAAATAAATATTGCCAATTTTCATGCACTTGAAGTTGCGCACAACTAAAGTGAGGAAATTTAGCTAGACAACTTAGCACTTTGAAGGTTAAAGGGTGAACTGCACAATGAGGTTCACATACATGTTAAAAATTTTATCTTTTTATTTCTTCAGATTTGTGACTTGTAGTTCACAATGGGTGGTCAGAATTCTACAGAAGGCAAAGTACTCCCACCGAAATCCAGCCCTCAATCGCCGACCAGACACGATAAGAGTGTTGATGATGAGTATAATCGCAGACTTGACGAGTATGCTAGGAGGCTTCCCTCTAATAACAAGAAGCCTGATGCTTATAGTGCAAGTGGATCTTTGAGATATAATTATAAGCCGTCGTCTACTCCTGCTGCTCGGCCAGCTTCAAGGCTTGATCTTACACAGAGACATCAAGCTCAAACTTCACCCAATGCTAACCAGATGTCAGACAAAAAGAATGATTATGGGTCACTAGAACTAAATCAGGTAATTGCAAATAATCTCACATTTTTTTTTCTGAATAGAAGTCAATTAGATTTTTTTAACTCTTTCAGTGTGGGAACCATCTTTATACATTAGAATCTGACATCTGTAGATGTCAGATTCTGACGTATAAACTTCAGATTCTGATGTAGGCCTATAAAGATGGTCCCCGAACTGAAAGAATTAATAATTTTATAATGACTCTAGACATGTATGATGTTGGATCCATAACATAGGTATTCAAACTAAGACTTTATCAAAATTTTCAGGGCTGTTACGATTTGGATAGAAAATGGCCTTTGCTAAATTTTAAGAAAATCGGTGTAGAATTGACGGGGAAATCACCGAAAATCAAGCGATCCTGGTTGATCATTTTTAATTTGACGGCGAGTATAGTCGTCAGATTGACTTTAGTCATCAGAATATGACGTTTGTAGACGTCAGATTCTGATGACTAAATTTGATCCCCATTTATGATGATTTCAAATTGAATAAACGCCTTTGGTTTCTATGTTTTATGCAAACAGGTGTCAGCTTTGTAGGGGTTAACAGGTTAACGGCCCTTAAAGCGCTGATTTTTTTTAATAAAAACCTCAGAGACCAAAGGGTTTATTTCAATTTGATATCATCTTAACTGTCTTATTCAGCTCTTTCCGATTCATTTGAATACTTATGTTATGGGTCTACGGCCATTTTTTTAATTCTTCCAGCTCGGGTACCGACTTTATACATCAGAATCTGCAGATTGGTATTAGATGTCATAATGTATAATTCAATGCTTAAATAATTTGATATCATCATAACTGTCTTATTCAGCTCTCTCAGATTCATTTGAATACCTATGGTATGGGTCTACGGTCGTTAGACATATTTTTTCTCTCACAGTGCGGGGATCGACTTTAGACGTCAGAGTCTGACTTCTATAGACGTCAGATTCTGACGACTAAAGTCGATCCCCGCACTGTAAGGGTTAAGATAAATGCCTGTCTGATAGAAACTGAACTCCAGATTGCTCGCATACATAATCAGCATTTGTTGGACACTCATATCGACTTAGGCAGTACGTGTCAGTGATTAACCCCCTTAAAGCACTGAAATATTTTTATACAAATCAAGAAAGCAAAAGTGTTTTTTTTTAATTTGAAATCATCATAAACATGATAAATGTCTTAGTTAGGTCTTTCTGCTTAATGTGAATATCTATAAATGAGTCTAGGGCCATTTTAAATATTTTGATTCTTTCAGTGCTGAGACCATGGCTCGAAATTGGACTAAATTTCCACTTGTCCCAGTCCTCTATTTATGAGGAGCGTGATCGCGCCGCCACGCCTCTTGCGCTCCTTAACCAAGTGCAAGTAGAGCAATTGACAGCTGAACTCGTCTTTATACGTCATAATCACATGTCTACAGACGTCAGATTATGACCTATAAAAATGGTCCGCACACTGAAAAGGTTAACACTGTCAAAAACAAACCATTCAATATTTTACGGATTTTTCCATTAGGCCACACTATTTAAAAGTGGTTGAATTTGTCCCAATGTCAGAAAAAAATAGGAAGTGAAAATCACAGATTTTTTATTACGGTATTAATTTTTCAATTGTTTGGAAAACACCCCCAAAAAGTTGTGAAATAATAAGCCTAAATCTGAACACTTTTCATCATTTAAAGCTGAACATTGCAGTAACAATTTCATCTTGAAATGATAAACAAATAACAATTGTCAAGAGCAGGACATAGCTTGAGGATAACCAATTGTTCTGTTTTTTTTTGACTATTTTTCAGGATACAGCCATACAGCGAACACCTGCACGGCCACCAGCAGAGCCAGATGTTGATTATGATAATAAGGCAGCTGCTGATGAGTGGGAGCGCTCACAGATAGAATGGGCGATGAAAGAGAGTTTACAGGAAGAGGAAGCTACCAGACAGAACAGATTGACTGCCTGGCAGAGAACAGAGCTACAAGAGTTTGATCCTTACAGGTGACAACTCTCTTTTACATCGTGTACAATTGCTAGCTAACCCTTTCATAGTGATTTTCACCCACTTCATGTTGTGTCTCGCTACCGCGACCCACAACTTCAAGTGGGTACAAATTACTCTAATACAGGTGACAAATCTTTTTCACATCATGTACAATTGTTAGCTGAAGCGTTGGTCGAAAGTGAGGACTTGCTTCATGGCATCTTTATTGTAATTAACCCTTTCAGTGCGGGAACCGTCTTTATATGTAAAAATGTGACATCTGTAGACGTCATATTCTGACTATAAAAACGGTCCCTGCATTTTACATCTGTATACACCGCTGCTTGCATTTTTTCTAAATATTTGCAGTATGCATATTGGCCCTAAGGAATTTGCCCGGTAAATTTGTTTTTTCAGCTTTATTTAGCAAAATCCAAGATGGCCGCCAAAATCCTGTGTCGCTCTCTAGAGCTTGAACCGCTTCCTGGATTTGTTTCATGTTTGGTTTAAATGAAAGACCTTACCCTGCGCATGTGCTGATTAGTTTTTAGTGTGATTCCGATAATGAAAACTGTTTCAGAATTTTAGCGGATATTACAGTTTTGTTCATTTTGGCTATCATCAAAATTTGGTGATATAGCTATAAATATTTGCAGTATGTATATTGACCCTAGGGAATTTTCCCGGTAATTTTTTTTGGCGTTTTCAGCTTCTTCAACAAAATCTAAGATGGCCGCCAAAATCCTCTGTCACTCTTTAGAGCTTGAACTGTTTCATGGATTTGTTTCATGTTTGGTTCAAAGGAATAACCCTACCCTGGATGTGTGCTGATTAGTTTTTTGTGTGATTATGATAAAAATAACTTATATTTTTTACTTTTTAGGATTTTAGCTGATATTTCAGTTTTGCTCAATTTTGGCTATTATCAAAATTTGGTAGTATGATTATACAGCTCAAATTTTATCTTTTGTGTATGCTCAGTAGCCCTGAGAAAAAAGTCAGGAGAATTGTTTTTCTTTTTTCATTTTTTTCAACAAAATTCAAGATGGCCGAGGAATCACATATTACTCTCAAGAGCTTGAACTACTTCAACGATTTGTTCCAAGCAAGCAGCTTACCCTGGCCATATGTCGATTAGATTTTGGTGTGATTCTGACATCACATTTTCACGTGGCTTACATAAAAAATCGGTTAAGATACTGTATTTCTCTATAATTAATGTACTTTGTGGGGCGGGTGGAGACGCAAGCTTTGCCCCCTCAGGCAAATCTAGTTTTTCCCCACTTGAACGGGAACGCCCACCACATTTTCAAGTAGTAAAAATATATGTACAACAATTACATTTTAAATCGAAATATATGCCAACCTACCAACTTAACCCTTAAGGCACTGGATTAATTCGTAAAAAACATCACAACCAAAGGATTTTTTTCAATTCGAAATCATCATAACTGTCTTAGAAAATAGTTAGCTTTTTTCCATTCATTTGAATACCTATGTTATTGGTCTACGGCCCTTAGAAATATTTTTACTCTTACAGTGCGGGGATCGACTTCAGTCGTCAGAATCTGTCGCCTGTAGTCGTCAGATTCTGATGACTGAAGTTGATCCCCGGACTGTAAGGGTTGATGCTTAATTCTCATCTATTTTTTCTTGGTTGAATGACAAATGAAAAAGCTTACAAATTACGAATGCCAAATTGTCACTTTCCGTCTGATTTTTGTGTGTCATGTCACATTTATTATTCTAGAAAAACAAGGATATTAAATATATAGTGTACAGCCATCACTCTGTTAGTGTGAATAATATAGTATTTTTACTTTGAGCATTTGACATATTCACTAAATATGTCTGTAAAGTTCAATGTAAAAATACAAAATATTATAGAGTTAAAAAATAAATCTATTCTATTATTACAACTGTAGCTTGGATGGAATTGTTTACTGAAAATTTAATGTGATACAGATAGTCCTCCAAAATATATAATGGCTATTTCTTTCAGATCAAATTAATTAGACTTGGTTAATATTTTTTTTTTTAAGCAACGTACGTATCTACTGAAAATTTCTTAAAGAGACATGCCCAGGTCTAAAATCATAAAAAAATCTGTGATTTTATTTTGTCTTCTAAATATGACCATAATTATGATGTCAATATGTCCATAGACTAGAACTGCAAAAGTTTTTAAATTTTTGTGCTGCGCACTTACCAGTTAGGCTAGATATAGAGATGAAATTCCTGTATTTTTGACATTTTTATTTTTGACATGGTTGTCAATAATTAAAAATCAGGAATTTTTCCTCTATATCTAGCCCAACTGGTGAATGCGCAGCACAACAATTAAAAAACTTTTGCAGTTCTAGTCTATGGACATGTTTACATCATCATGATCATCATGATCATATGGTCATATTATTAGGCTAAAATAAAATCACCAATTTTGTAATGATTTTAGACCTGGGCATGGCCCCTTTAACTATCAGTTCTGCCACTACAAAACACCAGTAATTTTTAAATGATAGATTTTATTTTTAACAAAGTTTAATGTGAAGCAAAAATAGCGAGGAATAACTTTAATCCTATGAATAAAAAATAGCCTCATATAAAGGTCCATATGTTATAACTGTTGTGATTATTTTCAGCGCATTTTTGGAAGAGGACTCTGAACCTGTATTTTCACTTCCTGATCCATCGCCTACTGATGGTAAGTGTATATCAGTGTTTTTAGCAGTTATCTATAACTATGAAATATGAGACCTTTACTCAATATTATTATGATGTTGCCATATATGTCTGTGCCGCTATAATGTGGCATGATATTTTTTTAAAAGAGACTACAAACAATATTAGATACATTATGATATAGACATGATGAAATAAAAATATACAAACATAAAATGTGAAGCATATATATGAGAAATGTATTCACATCTTGAGAGGCTTTAGAACCGGCTCAATGATATGACTAGCCATATCAATATTTAGCCCTGTTAAATAATAAAAAGTTATATTTGATCCAGTCGCACTAATACATGCGATTCAAATTGAATACTCAGAATTTTTGGATAATATTTGGATTATCTAAAAACAACGTTAAAAAGCTTGACATTAGAGAAACGGTGGACAGACATGACATCACAATTATCAATTTTAAAATCACAGACATGTTTTTGTACTCTAAATTATCAGCTGGCAGTGTTGCTTTCGACTGTGGTAGTGGGAAGCCTGTGATTGTGCCGGGCGCTACCACCCGTAGCCGCCCACCGTGGGGTGGTGGGCGGCATCTGATAGTGCCAGGCTCTACCACCCGCAACCACCGACCTTGGGGTGGTGGGCGGCCTCTGACCACCTACCGTCGCCCACCTTGGGCAGATCCTTTTCCAGAAAAAGATAAGGAAGAACCCTGTACTGGCAGACTGGGCAAGTAGATGACTTGGAATGATTACAGGTTTATAAGTTTACTCCCACTGACAGTAACCCCTCCTTGTGATTTGTTGGTGTTTTTGTATTAATTCTTTCACACCTAAGCATGACTATTGTTGTTATAAATCCGTTTTAGTAGCCAATTAGATGACATTTATTGGAAATGAGATTCCGGTTTAGTCATCATGATTTGTAAATGTTTGGTCTCAAATTAAACAAAAATGACCAACTCTCACCCAATTGAATTTGTGGGAGGTTGTAGCAAGACACAACTTCAAATGGGAGAAAATTTGAATAAGAAAACTTGGAAAGGGAAGCACTGTTTATCACTAATAATCCTTCACATAGCTCTTGTGTCATAATTATGCATCATATTACCCGGTAATCGTTGTGCTGCTAGAGCCGTATATATATCCGGTTTCGAGTAAGTTTCAGGGGAAATAGCATACCACTGAAATCCACAAAATAGTTTGTGAGAGATGCTCAGTTAATCAAAATATTAATTTTCACAGATGATTATTTTTCATAAAAAGTCATATTTTTCGTCATTTGAAGCTGAAAATTGCGTTAACAAATTCCTACTTCAAATAATGAAAAATACAATTGAAACAATTCAGCAGGACAAGGGTTAAGTTTAGGCCGATAGTCACCGGAGACCAGTATTCATGGTTTTGAAGTCTGCTCATTCTTTATCTCAGTTTTTAATCTCAAGTTTGTGTCTGAACCACATTCCATCAGCTATATAGCAGATTTCTTTGTCGATCAAATAATATTCACAAGATTTTGCAATAGACAACCATCTTGTAACCTGACCTTACATTAGTTAATGCTGGGACAACAGTCTGTGTTAGATGTGGAAGCCCCAGAGACGATGTCATTGCACTCATTAGAGATTAATTGTAAATTGCACGGGAAAATATACTTAAAAATAGCTTTTTTTGAAATTATAGTTTTTGCAGAAAATCCTGAAGAAAAATGTATTTTTAAAATTTAACCATAAGAATATTACAAGAATGAGAGTATTTTATTTGTAAGTGCAGGGGCGCGTTTTTGGTACGTTATTTTCCGGATTTCTCGTGACCTAATTCCTGCCGCTTACGAAAATGAAAAAAGCTCGTTGACTTTCCTCTTTTACTCCCTCTTTAACATGTATAGGGAGGATACGAGCACTCTGACCCACTCGTTTAATCTCAACGATCCTCATATGCAAATGAGCTATATCTGAGTGAGAATGATGTTGAAACAGGCCCCTGGATCATCATTACCACAATCAGTATCTATCAGTACCACAAATAACATTCAGAGGTCTCTTTTATTTGTTTTTCATGTGTGATTTTGAGAGAATAACTAGATTTCATGACCCACGCAATTATTACTCACACATCTGGGTTGCATGATCAGATGAAGGGTCATCAGAAAAAATACAAAATTCAAAGACTGTTTGTATTCCTTTGTGCTTTGTTGGTTGCCTATTTTGTATTGATTGCTTGCGATGTGTGCACATCTTGTTTTATTTTTGCAAGTGACGCTGTCGATCATAATAAGTAAGTGTTACAAATCTGAATTTGTAATAGCAGTCAAAACCTAGTAATGAACCAATTAAATCGCGACTTACAACTCGGGAAGAGAAAATTTGCTAATCCATAATTTTCAAACAATTTTTCCCCTGTAACAAATAAAATTCACCAACCACAAGTAAGCAAGATTAGACTTTTTGACAACGATGACTAATACTAATAGTAATAATATGGTGGGCTAGTCGCTTTAACCCTTAAAGCGCTGAATTAATTTGTAAAAAAACATCCAAAGGGTTTTGTTCAATTTGAAATCATCATAAATGTCTTAGTCAGCTCTTTCTGATTCATTTGAATACCTATGATATGGGTCGACGACCATTAGAAATATGTTTGCTCTTACAGTGCGGGAATCGGCTTTAGTCGTCAGATTCTGACGACTAAAGTCTATCCCCGCGCTGTAAGAGTTTAGTAGGGAATTGAATTTTTTACATTCTGCACTTTTTTCTTCTAAAGCTGAATAGGGCTGATTTATGTTGTTTCTACATTTTCACAAAGCGTAGTTGTTTTCACTCACTTTTATTTTTTTATTGTTGTGAATAAAAATTTAATTTAATAGTCTAGCGCCCTTTCAGCGCGAGGACCGTCTTTATACGTCAGAATCTCACGTCTGTAGATGTCACATTTTGACTTATAAAGACGATCCCGCACTGAAAGAATCAAAATATTTATAATGCTTGAGACCCATAACATGAACACATATGTGACACACGTATTCAAATGAACCGGGAAGAGCGAACTCAGACATTTATGATGGTATCAAATTGATAGAAACCCTTTAGTATCCATGATTTAAACAAAAATAATTCAATGCTTTAAGGGTTAATGCATTGATATAAGGGCGGGGGCCCTAGGGTAGTGGTTAGCACCGCTGCCTTTCACGCCAGAGTTCGGGGTTCGGTTCCCGGACTCGGCGGTTTAAAAGAAACAAAAAATGTTTCTTCCCCATCCACGTGTGAAAGTCAGTATTGTGGGGAGCCTCCGTGACCTAGAGGTAGCGTGCTCGGCCTCAGACTGCCAGGGCTCGAATTTCGAATCCTGTGTCTGGAGGACAGTGTCGTCTCAATCATCTCACCATCTTCAGGAAGTTCTCCTGGCCCAGTTTAGCCTATATGTGCACAAAGGTGGCCTAAAGCCTGATTCATTTCATTTTATAAAGCATTGATATAACTCATGAATTCATCAAATGTGAATCAGGTGTGTGGCAGCACTATATACACTGTCAATTATGTGTCTTAGTTTCACACACTTTGGCAACCAGATTTTCACAAGAAACAAATTTGTAACCTGAATAATGTTATTAACTCTTATTAACCCTTAGAGCACTGAGATATTCAATTTTAATTTTCAGTCACTTGAAGCTGTGTCCCTCTACCGCGATACACAACTTCAAGTGACTAAAAATTTGTGTTATTTGTGAAATTTGAGTCCCAATATATATCAGTGTTTCAGGATTGGAAGCATATTATACTTTTCACAACTGATAATACAGGTGCAAATAAAAGCACAGAATGTCTACTGTAGTCAACAGCAGTGTGCTAATTAATTATATAAACACTGCGGTATTAGGGGCTGCACATATCAGAGTTACCAATATTGTCAACTTCTTTCATTAAAGATTTACCATTTTCACAGCATTATGATGGCCAATAATCATGTTACATAATAAATGTTATGATTTTCTGCATTTTCTTTAACAATGATAACAAGGATGATTCTTTTATTAAAACATGATTGTCATTGGAATTTATGAGTAGGCATATCTATTTTCTTTTGAGTTAAAGGCAGTCACTAGGTAAAACCTCTAAAAAGCTGTAAGGGGCAAAATATAATTCTTCTGGAAAAAATTCACAGTGAGCATTTTTAATGGAGGGTCAGTTACTTGATTATGAAAAGAAAACCCAAGCAATGTGGAGCATTCTCGCAAATTGCTACGCAATATTTTGAAAACAAAGTGAACAAACTGAAACTGAATTACTTTTGTTTAAACCATGGAAACCAACGTGGTTTTCTTTTTAAATCTTCATAAATGTCTTAGTTATCTCTTTCTGATTTCTTTGAATACGTATGTTATGGGTCTACGCCCGATATAAATATTTTACTTCTTTCTGTGCAGGGATCTTCTTTATACATAATCTGACGTCTACAGACGTCAGATTATGATGTATAAGTACTACCCCGCGCTGAAAGGGTTAAAGACGGAAACAAAAAAATGTGTGTAAATACTTTGTCCACTAAACCCTTTCAAGCCTAAATTTACCATTGCCATCTTCATCCACTACAAGCCGCGAATTGCTGTCCCAATTCTCGACTTGTAGTGGATAAGGATGATTTAGTGTGGCTTAAAAAATAAAGAAAATTACCATGTGTTGGTAAACCGGTTTCATGGAAATTTTGGTTACAAAACCCTTTGTTTCAGGAGAATTTTGTCTGTTTTCAGGAATGTTAAATGATGCTTTAATGCATCGTGAGGACTTAAAGGGAAGGGTAACAATAGTCTGAGATTGAAAAGGGTCAATGATTTAAAGAATATACTCACCTATCGTAAGTGTCTGTGGCGGATTGACAGACGTGGGGCGCCGATTTTTACAATAATTTATATACACCACAGCTGGCACTTATATGCTCTAGAGGGGTCCAGGGGCATGCTCCCCCGGGTCATTTTGAAATCTAAGGCCTCAAATGACGCATTCTGGACCATATTTTGTTTTTGGGACCCTGAACGGGGGGGGGGGGGGGCGCACCACTTGAATCCGCCACTGACTGTTTGTTTAATTGTATCCTCTCATATAGAATGTTATGCTTTTAGACACATCTGCTGTGGATCGATGGCTGACAACGACACAGGATTCCTTCAGTAGTGAAGGTGAAAGTGAAGAAGATGATGCACAGCCTGAACAGCTACAGGGAGCGACTGCTTCAACTGGTACGTTAACCTTCTAGATCCTTTACCCCAAAGCACTGATGTCGACTACAATGGTATGGTTTTCTTCTGTGGTTTTCTTCTGTACTTAATTTCTCTGTTGCACACATGCTTTATAACTGCAATTTTAAAATTCCAAGTAATTTCTAGTTACTTGAAGTTGCTCAGATCTTGAGGGGGGGTTCATATGTGGAAAAATTAATTTTATAACGCTGAGCTTTGTTACATTTATACCAGAGCTACACATATGGAAATGCTAGGGGTAGAAATATCCTCCTCACAATGTTCAGGAGTAATATTTGGGAAGAGGTTTGTTCAGGACTTATTTTAAAAAAAATCCTAGATGCAGTTCAGATGTTTACTCTTTACTAAAATACAATTTAAGCGTGTTGTGGCCTACGAGTGCAATAACGTAATAATAAATCTTCATAATTCATATCAGACAGATACATTTGTCATTGATAAAAAATAAACATAAAGTACTGTAAGCATAAACAACAGTGATAAATCTTCATATGTACCAGTCAGTGTTAGCATATAGACCACGCGTTATGTAGATTTAGCACCAGTCAGTGTTAGCATATAGACCACGCGTTATGTAGATTTAGCACCAGTCAGTGTTAGCATATAGACCACGCGTTATGTAGATTTAGCACCAGTCAGTGTTAGCATATAGACCACGCGTTATGTAGATTCAGCGGCACATGTACGCCTAGATCTGATCTAGGCATATTTTAAATGATTTGATTTATCGTATTTACTATAATAAACGCTCATATTCCAATAATCGCCCACTCCCCTGATTAGAAAATAAAACTCACGCTTATGTACACTATTATCAATAAAAAAGGAGTCTAATAAGCGCCTATCACCCTGTACTCTTGAGGGGGTATTTAAGTCAGTCCTGCTGGAAATTGTATATGTGTTAGAGTGAACACTTCAGTTACCGGTAACTTGCCCTTGGTATTTTATTTTTACAATTTTAATAGTAGCCCAATTGTAGAGTATTTTCAGTGTTGTATTTGTGATTCTACAAAGTGGGTCATAAAATCAGAGTATTATTGTACATTTTCTGATAACAAATTTATTTTATATTGTGCCTTTTTTCAAAATAAATTGTGGAATTTATTTTATAACAGACACTTCTGTGACGAAGAAAAAGAAAAAACGGGCCAACAAAAAAAAACCAACAAAGAAAGATGCTGTTGTCATTGAGCCAGAAAATGAGCCTGCCCCTGTGACTATATCTCTAAACTTTAATGGGGCCATGAGAATCATTAACAAGGCAATATTTCTAAGTGGAGGTGCATGTCATCTTAGCATGTTAAAAACAAGAGCAAATCAGACAAAAGAATTCCGTGATTATATAACTGAGAAATGGGGGACGCTGGCGGAATTTGTGCAGAAGCACCCATCATTGCTAGGTTTAACTCATATTGAAGGTGATAAAGAATATACAGTTCACCTGAAAACTCAAATGAAGCTGTGTATGCATTACATTACCGAGGGATGTAAGAGACGAGATGAATGTTACGATCTTCATCTATGTCGTGATTTCTTATTAACTAGCTGCAGCAAGAAGTGTAACTTTAGTCACGATATCAACGATAATCACAACCAAAAAATCCTACACAGAAATCACTGCGATGACCTTGACATTGACAAAATACAAACCTTGATGAAGAAAAGTCGAACCAGAGCAACAGCACCTTTTATCTGTACATACTACAACTCACAAAATAACTGTCCTAACTTTAATGAAAACCAGAAGGGTTTCTGTGCATATTTACACGTCTGTCATCATTACATCTTGGGAGACTGTAGATTTAAAGAGAAGTGCAGCAAATCTCATTATCTATTCAATCCACAGTCTCTGGGTGTGTTAAGAAAGTTTGGGTATGATGTGAAAGATCAGGATAAATCTGTCATACTTCAAGAGCTGAAGCAGCTATACAGTCAGAACACTGACAAAAATGTGAAGAAAGCCGCTGAATATGGTTCCCGTAAAGCTAGTGATGGATCTGAGGTATCAGGTGGGGAGGGGGGGGATATCACTAGCATGGGACCCCTAATGTCAGGACCCCCACCGCCTATATACGGGCATCCCCCGCCTATATTCGGGCCTCCACGTGGTCACCCTCCTCCATTAATGTCCACTCCACCAGCTTTGATGGGCAGTCAGCACCATATGCCGCCACCTCACATGCCTGGAGGTAGGTATCCCGCACCACCACCACACATACCACCACCTGGACCAGTTCACGCACGGCCTCCACAACCACAACACTTTAGAGGACAATCAATCCTTGGTGAATGTCCAAATCCCGCAGGATCCTATCAGCAAACTGGTCCAAAGAGAGGGAATGCCAGAGGGATGCTGCCACGGTCTGCTCCTATGAGAGGTCCGTATCCCAGGACAGGGCCCCCTCCGCCAGGGGGACCAGGGAGGGGAGGAGCGGCCGAGGGACCGGGTCCCGGGAGGGGAGGAACAGCAAGACGACCTGGTCCCATGAGAGCCCCGCCACCTGGTGGTAAGGCTGCCGCTGACATGAATGACCAGCTGAATCTGACCGACCTGAACATAGACACTGTGGTCAGCTTTCTGGTGAAGAAGCTCTGTAGTGCTGGAGGGAAAGCCAAGCTGGCGGACCTGATGGCCACCCTGGGCCAGTACAAAGCCATGTGGGGGTTTATCCAGGGTAAATACGGCAGTATTGATGCATTCCTAGATGACTACGGCGACACCATCAGCCTCACGACTAGTGGACCATATGGGGGGAATGTCGTAGTCAAGACTAAAGCCAAGATCTGTTTATTTTATCATCAAAAACAAGGCTGTAAAATTAACCAATGTCAAGATCTACATATCTGTAGGCATTTCCTGCTTGGTAAATGCTTTCGTGGAGGTGGCGGTGGCGGGGGAGGACGCGGAGGTGGAGGTGGTGGTGGAGATAGAAATAGGAAGATGACTTGTCCACAGTCTCATTTTCTGTTTGAAGGATATAACAAGCGCATTCTAGAGAAGTTTCACTTGGATCATTTGTCTATTAGTGAGGCTCGTATGGTACTGAAAGCCAATCGTTGCCGAGCAACCGTGCCTCCCGTTTGTCGTCTTTATAATTCTCAGAATGGTCACAAACTGGCACAAAACCAGCGATGTAGCAGGCTCCATGTTTGCTTCTACTATGTCAAAGGCAACTGTAGAAATCCTAAATGTTCGAAACTGCATGGTTTTAACAATGCCATAGTTCGACGCCTGTTGCAGCAGTATGGATTTGATACCCAACTAAACGCAGATGCTATCAGACAACAGATTTCAGAAGCCATGGAACAGGTAGGAATTTATATCTGTTACACAGTATGCGATATAACCATTTACCAGTTTTACCTCTCTAGCAATCTCTATTGTTGTTATCTTAGCTATGTAGTAGCACTTTTAGTTTGCCTTTTTTGGGATCTCTAGGACCTTTATTTTGAATAGTTAACAGCCTTTTGAGTTTGCATCCATTGGAAATTTTCTACATTCTTCATCTTGAATATATAGCAGCTTCTAGACGTGTTTTTTAGGAGATCGTGTCTGTTTGTTTATTATTTTGTCTGTCTGCTTTCACTTGTAAGTAGTGTTAACTTTTAGGTTTTTATTCCCTGCTTTAAAACTTGTCCCAAATGCTCATCCTACAAATTCACTGGACCAGTCTGAAAGTGGCCTACAAAGTGGCCTACATTTTAACATTTCCTTTTTTTTGCATTAAATGACACGAATCAGATTCAAATTATCTGCCGTTCGAACATTTTCGTTTGGGGATTGACTTAATTGCTGGTTTCAATGTTTATGTTTTGAAGAATATCCATGAAAAATGCAGCACTTAAAAGAGTCAAGACATTTTTTTCTGTGCAGGTGACTATCGCTGATGGTGACAGTGACAATGACTCTGACAGCGGAGAGAGTTTAGTGTCCACCATGAGCACGAGTAGCGTGTCAACGACAGCATCTAAGAAATCTGGTAAGTCCCGACCACAGCCAAAAGATGCTGCACATGATAGAGAAATGAAAACCTCAGACGAGATCTGCATGAACCAGCTGAACGGGAAGTGTACGTTTGGTAGGAAATGTCGTAATCTACATACAAAGGAGCCTTTTGTCTGGCAGTACAGAGACGGCACCGTATGGCAAGCCTTCACAGACATAGAAAACTGTCGTCTGGAAAATGTCTACTCCGATCCTAAAAGTAACAGCTGCACACTCTCTCAGGGAAAATCAGCAGAAGCGTGAGTATTATTTATAGCGAGGATTTATAAGAATGAAATTTTACCCTTACACCGCGAAGCACGACTGTAGTCATTTAACATCACTGATATTGGGAATGAGATTATTCAAGATAAACTAAAAGGGACGCAGAACGATCATTGAAGTGAACATAGACAACATTGATCAAAACTATTCATGCCTTCAGTTTCTTATTTCAGTGCCAAAAGATATAATGCATTTACAAATGTTCAAATAGTGTTTTACCAACACCTTAGACAATGGCCCAACACTGAGCAAACATCAATAGAGCATGATATATGCACCTAATGGTCTAGAAAAAATTCCTGATTTTCTATTCTGATGTATTTTGTTTCAGTCAGCGTCAGGTAGATTTTGTGACGATGGAGTACCGAGACAAAGAGATGGACTTTCACAGGAAGGTGCGACGACTCGGAACCCGATCCAGTGTGAAAGATTCTACTAGCGCCAACCTGGCAGAGTGGCACTGGTTCTGGCAAAATGACCAGAAAACATGGACACCGTTTGATCAGGTGAGGCAATCAACCACGGTATAGTCTATGGCACAATTATCTGGAGCGCATGTTTTTTTTAATCGATTTCTCTATCAATTATCAACCGATTTTCATGAAATTTTGTACAGGACATTTCCAAGTCATGTCCTCACATCGGTAAAAATTTTGTGAAGTTATATGCAGAATTGCAAAAGTTAGACCATTTGACATGTAGTAAATTTAAAATATGACGTCCCTCTATAAACCCATTACACTAATTTTTGAATTTTATCACATGTCAAATGGTCTCACTTTTGAAATATTAAATATAATTTCGCGAATTTTTTACCTATGTTAGGACATGACTTGGATATGTCGTGTACAAAATTTCAAAGAAATCGGTTCAAAATTGACGGAGAAATTGACGAAAAGCATGCACTCCAGAGTATTGTGTCATTAATTTTAAAATCCTGGTTTAACGTTGGCTCACCGTCGTAGACGGTGGGCCAACGTTAATCCAGCATTGGTTCACACATCTGTGATTGTCACAAGCATAAAAGAGTTATCTGTTCAACCCTTAATTACAACACGACATATAAACCATGGAGACCAAAGGTTTTTTCAATTTGATCATCATCATAAATGTCTTACTTATCTCTTTCCGGTTCATTTGAATACCTATGTTATGGCCAATATAATTTTTTTAATTCTTTCAGCATGGGGATCTTTAGATTCTGATGTCCAAAGACGGTCCCCGCGCTGAACCCCACGCTGAGAAGATTAAATACAGCATTTTTCTTGTGAATTTGTATCTTTTCCCATTTATATTGAATATCCTTTTATCCAATTCATTTTGTTAAAAATATAGCATTGAATAGATTTGAATATGACATCACAAGTCAAACCTCGCACAGAAATCTCTAATTAAAATGTCGGCAAAATTTTTTTTGGACAATTTCTTATTCAAAGTTAAGGTTTTATTGGGTGACCATTGATGCACCATGTTGTAATGTAAAAAAATTGATTTAATTTGTTTTGTATTTAAAAACTTAAAACATTTTATCATTTTCCTGGCAGGGTGGTAGCAGTGTGACATCAGACATGTTGGAGACAGAGTACCAGAATGACGCAGCGGGACTGTTCACCTTTAGTGTGGGGCCTCACGATTACGCCATCAGGTTTGAGAGTATGACACAGTGTAACCTAAAACTAGGTACTGTACGTCCCGTACGAAGGCGACCTGTGTTTCAGACGAAATCAACAAAGACTACTAGGTGAAGGCAGAGATTTGAGCAGTTATTCGTTAAAAAAATAACCACATGTTAAAAAATAATAGATAAGGCAATTTTTTTTTAATTAGTTGGTTGACAAAACCGCCGAGTCACGAAAATGCAAAATCCGAAAAAAATTAAAATTGAAAAAACATGTTTTTATTGCCGCGACCCTGTGTTTGCCGGTGAATAGCTAAACCTGTAAGTAAATTCAGATGAACACAGATTGTTTTAATTAAAAAAGGTCTCTTCACAGCCTGCTAGTTTTGGATTTGTATTATTTTCTACCATACGACCACTAGTTTATATAGAAAATTAAATTGACTGGTACAAAAATTAATCTCTTTTTTTTTTTAGTTCCTCAGATCCGAGTTAGTGAACGATAAAGTTGACCAGTATTAAAAAAAAAGTAATTTAGATTTTTTTTTTTTTTTTGGCCGTCCTCTTGCCCATAGGTTTCAAATAATAACTTCTGTCAACCAACTAATATAAAAACACTGGCCTAAGCCTTTAATAGGTTGATATCTCTTTTAACTCTTACAACTCTGAAATATTTTTGTATAAACCATGGAGACCAAAGGGTTTTTCAATTTGTAATCATCATAAATGGCTCAACCCTTAGATCACTGAGGTATTCAATTAAAATTTTCAGTCACTTGAAGTTGTGTCTCACTACCGCGATCCACAACTTCAAGTGACTGAAAATATATATATCTGTGTTTCAAGATTGAGAACATATTTTATTTTTAACAACTGATCATATGGGTGCTAATGAAAACACAGAATGTTTACTGTAGTCGACATCAGTGTCCTAAGTGATAATCACCTCTTCCCGCTTTATTTGAATATCTATGTTATGGGTCTACAGCCATTATAAATGTTTTATTCTTTCAATGGAGGGATCGACTTTAGGCGTCCGAATCTAACGTCTATAGTCGGTTCCTGCGCTGAACCGGTTAGATGCCGTTACTCAGCGGCTCAGCAGGGTAAACAAAACAGAGAGTCAAAACTTATCGGCGGTGACCAAATCAGTCACAAAACTTCTGGCCTGTCCATTTCAGAAATTACCTGTGCTAAACACATCTCTGTCTAAGCCTCTGCTGCTACCTGACATATACTTTATTATTACCTGAGAGGCTTTATCGTCCCCAGCACTGTATGCCTCTCCACCTCTACTGTCACATATTTTACCAATAGCTTCCCTTACCCATTTCAAGCCTGAATTTACCATTGTCATCTTCATCCACCACAAGCCGCGAATTGCTGTCGCAATTCTCGACATGTAGTGGATGAAGATGATTTAAAGTGGGTGAAAAATTCAATAAAATAGACATGTATTTTAAACCAGTCTCATGGAAATTTTCATTCTAAAACCCCTAGTTGTAGAAAATTAAAGCCTGTTTTCATGGATGTAAAATGATGCTTTAACTCTTTAAGTGCTTTATTACTACTTAACATTTTCCTTTCATTTGAAATTGGCATTGCTCACGCAATTGCCAACTTCAAATGAAAGGAAAATACCTCCTCACTTAAAAATTAAACCTGCTAAATTTCACAATGGGGGCTTTACTCAAGATTTATACATGCATATTTGTTCAATTTCTGTCAAATTTTAGTTGTGGAAAAACAGTATGAATGCGCTTAAAAGCGTCGCCCGCACTCAAAGGGTTAATGCATCGTGAGGGCTCAAAGGGTTAACCTAAAGGATCACCTATATGCTGAAATGTTTTTATATAAACCAAGAGATCAAAGGTTTTTTTGCAATGTGAAATTATCACAAATGTCTCAGTTGACCAGTTCTTCCCGCTTTATTTGAAGCTTTGTTATGGGTCTACGGCCATTATAAATATTCTACCTTTTTAGTGCTGGGATCGACTTTAGACGTCAGAATCTGATGTCTGTAACGTCAGATTCTGACGTCTAAAGTCAATCCCTGCACTGAATGAGTTAACATGACTTACTGAGTTAATATGATACATGTATTATATATCAGTTTAGCAAAACTAACATGAAATGTTTCAAATATGACATAGGCTTACTAACGAGAGTTATTGCATGCTTGAACATTATTTAGAGTTAATTGCCTACTGCTCTTAATGAACGAATGGAAACTGTCACTGTGTAGTATAGCACTTAAAAAATTAAGTTATGTTGTAAGATGATACTTCAATTATATTATTATTTTTTTTATTTTTTTGTCCCTGATCTCTCTTGTCACACTTGTTTATTTTTTTGCAGTTCTTCGAAGAAAACTTCAGAAGAAGTCATACCATTACCGTCAAACTGGCTGCTGAAAAAGACTGAGAACTTTGCTCTGATTGAGGTATTTTAGTCTTGATCAATGTCTAAAATGTCTTTAATCACAGTCTTTTCGATATATTGAGTTCTATAATTGAGGTATAAACATTAAATTGATTAAAATTTAAAACACTGGTTTTATTTTGATAATTATCGTACTATATATTGTTGAATAATCATCTTTAAAACTAGCGCAATGCTGGACAGATAAATTAAGTCAGAAAGAGATCCTCCACCAGCCTGTCAAGCATTATGTAACCGGGTTGTTTGTTCATCTGTCCATCCTTCTGTAGAAATTAAGCCTTATAGCAGAGGTATAATTAGGCCAGACTTTTTTTATTATATGTTTTGCGGGCAGAAATAGTCAGGATGCAATGTCAGGATTCAGAATAAAAATGAAATTAAAATTCAGAAATATCTTAAAAATACAGACTTTGTCAAAAGGCATACCTCTTTAAAAGGGGTGGATCAGACAAATGTAAGAGCGGTTTCTGAAAAAAAAAAATGGAAAATGACAATCTTATTTTACTTTGGTTAAATTAATGTCGGCGGGCCCGTAAAACATATATTAAAAGAAATCTGGCCTTATCAACACCTGCGTCAAGACAAGTTCTGTGTTTTTCCTTTATTTTTTATTTCACTTGTATTTTAACTCTTTAAGAACTAAGCAAGACTATTGTCATTTTTAATACCGGATCAAATCGCTGTTATCGCCCAATGGGAATGACATGTGCTGTGTGTTTAACCCTTTAAACGCCAAATTTTTCAATTTGAATTTTCATCCACTTGAAGTTGTGTTGCGCTGACGCGATCCACAACTTCAGGTGAGTGAAAATTATTCAGATTTGAAAAATGGTGCTCTACTATTCTTACTGATCGATGTCACGTTTTATCTTCAACTTGTTTAAAAGCTGATAATGCAATATGCTAATAAAAGAATGTAAAAAACAAATATAATCGGTATATTAAAGCTGCATAACTGTTTTGTTTATTTTATTCAAACAATTAATCCATGAAGAATGGTGTTTTTTTTTTTTTTTACTGCCTTGGTTACTGAGTTATTAAGGATTTAAGTTTGTTGTTTTTTAATATTGTTGCCCCACCAAAACAAACCTGATCACAGCGGAGTCAGACATACTGCCTATATAATCAGGACATTAAAAGTACCAAGTGGCAGATAACGGTCATCATAGAAAAAAGAGAGGAAGACTTTTAAAATTATTGTTATTTTTTAAGTGATCATAGATACATTTCACAGTACAACGTGTATTGTCCCATATCAGTTAGACATACCGGGGTCTAGAAGTTATTACTTTGTGTGATATGGATGATATCTGCATGTAATGTCATGTTCAATATCGGTACCGGTATGGAGAATGTCACTCACTTGAAAAATAGAACTCTATTTCAGTATGGTGCTTTTAAGTGTGGGCCAGCATCTGAGCCTTTGGCCCGCCATTAAGTCCCTCTCCCCAGACCGTGAGAAATTGTACTCGGAATTAACATCAAATTCAGTGATGTAAATCATCGTTTTCGCTCTTTTGATTTTCGTGATTTTTTGAAAAACATTTGCATTTTTTTATAAGGTATCTCATGGACATTTCAAAATATAGTCAAAATGCTACTAGACAATATCAGATTTTATTTTATTTTATCGTGGGCCTAAATTATCACATACAGTGATATACATTGCGCTATGCGTTAAAATAAATTAATATTTAAAAACATCAGACTTTACTGTAAACGATTTGACCCAGTATCCGACATCTAGATCTGTGGCTGGTTATGTTGGCTTTGTATCTCAGCTAACACGAGGCATTGATCCAATGGCAGAATAATGTCGGCCCATCGTCTGCGGTACTGGCCCAACATTATGCCGATTCAGTTCAACGTATGTGTTTGCTATTGAGGGGGTGGTTTCGTGCTGGCCAATGAAACATTATATTGGCCCATAGCCTTACCGTTATGACATGAATATTGTACACACACCGAATCACTTCTTAATAATACTTGATAGTGTACCACTAATTCCGCTACATTTACCCAGTTTTAGTGCATTTATAAGACCTTTAAAACAATAGCAATGATTGTTTTGTACGTTTTAGGTTTTTTTTATCGAAATAAACAAAACAGTTATGCAGCTTTAAATAGTGAGAGTTGCGAAATATTTGGTCTCAGTTAAACAAATAGCTTATTTATTCTAATAAATGCCAAGGGCGTTAATTAGAATAAATATGGTATATATATTTATAAATGAATGTGAGGAAATTTATATATATAGATATATATTTCGCTCTATCAATTAGACCTTTTGTTTCAGATCAAAGATAGGAACAGTGTAGAGTTTCGTAAAGTTGATGCTCTGTTCCACAAAACCATGCCACTCACCACGCTGGTAGCCAAGGTGATGAGGGTGGAAAACCGCACCTTGTATGAGAATTACTTCAGGTCAGTGCATGCTGGGTGTCAAATTACTTTTTCTACAATGCATGTGCTCATCACAGCTGAATATTAGCCCTTAGAGTGCGGGGATCGATTCAGTCGTCAAAATCTGACGTCTGTAGACGTCAGATTCTGACGACTAAAGTCCACGTCAAAATCTGACGTCTGTAGACGGCAGATTCTGGATTTTAGTCGTCAAAATCTGACATCTGTAGACGTCAGATTCTGCCGACTGAAGTCGATCCCAACACTGTTAGAGTAAAACTATTATTAATGGCCATAGACCCATAACATAGGTATTCAAATGAATCAGAAAGAGCTAATGAAGACATTGATAATGATTTCAAGGTGAAAAAACCCTTTGGTTGCAATGATTTTCTACAAAATAATTTATCGTTTTAAGGGTCAACCCTTATACTGCTGGGGCCGTATATATACAGCTTCAGGTAAGATTCAGACCAAATAAAATATTACTTTCTAAATTCAATGTGAACAAAACTTTTCAAACGTTGGTTGTCTACTCGGGTCAACCTCCATCAGCAATTGATTGTCCGATACAATTAAAAGAGATTATTTAAAGAGATTATGGTTGGTGTGCTGGTGATAATCATAATAATATTGCTTCTGCACTGTCCCTTGTATCATCTTGAATATATCTACCTTAATAATGGTGTTTGCAATTAATAAGACAACAACTATGTTGATTCCTCGTTAATGATTTTCAAAAAGTAGAATTAATGTCAGGTATTTTGGAATGGATCTAATATATGAAATAATTATGCCTGTGACATTGTGCTATTTTAGAATGAAAAAGAAAATGAAAGGTGATCTTCCCCCTCAAAAGGAGGTGACAGAGATGGAGTTATTTCATGGCACTGACCCAAAGAACACAACGCCTATATGTGAGAATGGATTTGACTGGAGACGGTTTGGCTTGGCCGTGGGCAGTAAGTACGGTCAGGGGAGTTACTTCGCCAGAGATGCACGCTACTCGTATAACTTCAGTACATGTATGATGCTGGTAGCTGATGTACTTGTGGGGTCGTACACGCTCGGTAAACCCGAGTACAGGCTACCACCGCCCAAAGATGCCAAGAATCCACAAGGGAAGCAGTTTGACTCGTGTGTTAACAGCATACAGAATCCTGAGGTGTTTGTAGTTTTCCACTGGGATCAATGTTATCCTAAATATGTGGTCGAGTTCACATAGAATAATCCTCAATGGTTTATTCATTTAAAAGTGGCATTGCTTGAAAATTGCCAGCTCACAAGTGAATACAAAATATCGATACATTTGAAAACGAAAACTGCCCCAATTTACAATTGTTGATACTGTATTTCAAATCTGCATACTTTTCAGAAATGTAAACCAATGTTTTCTAATTGGTTTAACAGTTAGAATACTTTGTTGAATTTGTTATTTTGTATATTTTAAATTTGTTAAAGGGACATTCCAAGGTCTAAAATCATCAAAAAATTGGTGATTTTATTTTAGCTTAATAATATGACCATATGATGTAAACATGTCCATAGACTAGAACTGCAAAAGTTTTTAAATTTTTGTGCTGCGCATTCTGCAGTTGAGCTAGATATAGAGAGGAAATTTTGATTTCTAATTATTGACAACCATGTCAAAAATGAGAAATACAGGAATTTCGTCTCTGTATCTAGCCTAACTGGTAAATGTGCAGTGTTTGAAGTTCTAGTCTATGGACATGTTTACATCATATGGTTATATTATTAGGCTAAAATAAAATCACTGATTTTTTTATGATTTTAGACCCGGGCATGTCCCTTTAAATTTGTTATCTTTTAAAAGAATTGACGGAGTGGATTGGTTTCTATTGAAATCTGTGCCATTATAAGTATAGAGCTTTGGTTCACATGGACGTTATTGATAGAATGAAATCGGCTTCAACCCGGAGTCATTTAGCTACATGTTCAGATCTCATTTAATGTATACACACCTTCTTTAAAATGTGGTAGTTTTCATTCAGTGTACTGGAAATTCACAACCTCACGCAATAAATAAAAATTGGATTGATATCCTGTGTTGAAAATGATAGAAATTCAGCATTGAATATTTTTTCAAAGTGCATCAAGGCAAATCAGCCTATCTTGGTGGACACGTCCATACTAAGAGGGATCGATCAGCTTCTTGAGTATTATATACGATTGTTACATTGGACAAATCGTTGCCTTGGAGTTAAAGGATCCTATCTGCCACTCTAACGAGTGTCAGATAGGATCCTTTAGCTCCGAGGCGACGAAATGGTCTCATCTACTCTGGGACTTAGGATAACTGGTCTCATGTTCTCTGTATTTGAAACAACTTGTCTCATGTCCTCTGTTACATTGGACAACTGGTCTCATGTCCTTTGTTACATTGGACAGCTGGTCTCTTGTACTATGGTACTTGGAACAACTGGTCTCATGTACTCTGTACTTGGGACAACTGGTCTCTTGTACTCTGTACTTGGGACAACTAGTCTCTTGTTCTCTGAGACTTGGGACAACTGGTATCATGTACTCTGTACTTCTGTAGTATACATTATTATCTATGTCTTATTTTATAGTATATGTACCACACAGAAGTTGACTTTTCACAGCCTCTCTGTTATACTATAAAATAATTATATACTGTAAAAACTCTGAATTGTTGCTTTCACTTTTTGAATTGTTGCTCGAAAAAATTTCTGGTGGTTTTGAAAGTTTTTGAATTTTGACATTGTCAAAAATACAAAACCTTCCTATGAGATAACCATGATAACCAATATGTGCCATTTTGTCATCTCATGTATTTGACAATTCTACTTGTGCCATAATTAGATTTGTTAATTCATGCCATTTACCTCATGTGAAAATCTATTGTTGTCATTATATTTGTTTTCTATCTTTTATGTTATACATAGTTATTTTTCAACACAAATTTTATAGTGAACTATTTTAAATTTGTTCCTCTTTCATTTTGCTCTTTGATCATCAGTATATGATCCATCATGCGCTGATCCTGGTGACCTTGGTAACCCTGGTTACGTCGTGATGCCGCCATTTTGAATAAGCCAGGTTATGCTGTTATGCAGATCTAATGTATAATCCGGCCTCTCACAGCTTTTAACCCCTAAAGCGCTAAATTAATTTGTGAAAAAACATTGCAACTACAGGGGTTTGTCACCTTGAAATCATCATAAATGGCTTAGTCAGCTCTTCCAGATTCATTTGAATACTTATGTTAGGGGTCTACAGCCATTAGAAATATTTCTACTCTTACAGTGTGGGGATTGACTAGTCGTCAGAATCTGATGTCTACAGACGTCAGATTTTGATGACTTAAGTCGATCCCCGCACTGAAAGGGTTACCAACCGTTTACAGTGGTTTAGAAATAGGAAAGTTGTTTTTTTAACAATTTGAGGATCAGGTAAGCAAAATAAAACCATTTTTGGGGATTCATAACGTTTTTCTACCACGTGAACCCGGGTCACAGGACATTAAAAATAAAACAATTAAAGGCACATGCTCAGGCTAAAATCATCAAAAAATCGGTGATTTTATTTCGGCTTATTAATATGATGTAAACATGTCCATAGACTAGAACTGCAAAAGTTTTTTAATTTTTGTGCTGCGCACTTATCAGTTAGGCTAGATATAGAGACGAAATTCCTGATTTCTAATTATTGACAACCATGTACGAAAAATGTCTGAAAATCACGTGGCAACCCAGGTCTCCGCTTGATGAATCATACGATCAAAGTGCATCATTATGTGTATCTGGTCATATCAGTTTTTCGTTTTTATAAAATGTATTTCCCTATGACATGATTTTCTATGCATAGGCACACATGTTATGATAAGTAGATGTGTGATACATACCACTCTCAGAAAGATTACAATTGAATGATTTATGTTATTATTTATTGGTGACAAGGTTTTCATTTATCATCCACACGGTGGAAAATGTGTGTTTTTGTCTTGTTGCTAGTTTTTTTTTTGTTTTTGATCGACTATGCATATTTTGTAAATTTATTATTTTATTTGAGTAGTTATGTTTTGCAAAGGTAAATTTCAAATTACTTGCAGCTATCCTTCCGTATATTGAAACTATTTTTATTAGGCAATGTGAAACTACTATTTTGTAGGTGGGATGCAGCATTTTTAGATATCATTTTGCTGCTTGCAGATAACCTATCCCCTACACTTTGGCATGTAACAAACCATATATTATGTCTTTTTGTGCATGTCCTTCAATACAATCAATTGATATACATTATACATTGATACATTTTTTTATTTTATGCAAACAGTGTTCATTTGAGTGCGAGATGGGAAAATACAGCACTCGTCCGATGGTGTATTTTCTCATATCGCATGAAAAATGAACAGTGTTTGTATTTTCTCACACGATTAAAGTCCCACATGACATAAGTCATAACTGGCATACATTGGCGTTTAAGCTACAGCTGGTATGGAGTGTAATATAGCCTAATACCGATATATGTCTTGTACTATAAACCACACCACAGAGTCTGATAATAGACAGTCCCTCATGTTAGCGATTAAAAAATGTTAGATGTGACTTTCATTTTAAGTAATATATTCTTTTTTACATTCTTTCTGCTGTTAGACTGATCAGATATATGTTTTATTTATATGCTTTAGTTGTCGATGTAACATATGTCTGTGTTTAAATCTACATTACATGTCTGAATTGTAAATATAAAGTGGCCTGAATAGAAACATTATTGTAAAGCTCCATACATAGCCAAGCGTTGATTCAATGTTGTGCCGTGGTGTTTGAAGCAACATTGGGTTGCCGATCAAGCAATTGTATAATACTATTTCTATGCCAGTCACGTGTTGCCCAATCACAACTGCATCTGATAGGGAGCTACGAATTTGTCAAGGAATTTGTAGCCCTGGATTACCATGGAAACCATTTTCATCACCATGGAAACCACTTCCATTACCATGGAAACCGCTTCATTTACCTTGGAAATGTGTTCCCTCTAACATGGAATTAAATTCCATTACCTAGAAACAACTTCCATGTGTGTCCTTGACAACTTGACTTGAATCATTGAATGTTAAACTCTGAATTCACAAAGAAAAACAAAGAGCTTGTAGAATTTGTTTCTGAGCTTCTGTTCTGTGTACATCATTTATGGACCTCATGGAGCTTGGATACAGGTACAGGGGAATTAGATGAGGATATTTTAACTCTTGCTCTGCTGATTTGTCTGTTTCTATTTTTCATTCATAAGTTAACATGTGTAAATCTGAAACTGCTAAAGCATTTTCCAGATAAATCAAATGATGAGAAATATGTATATACAGTAGTGAATCCGTGATGTGCAAGAGGAGGGAGCGAAAGTCACATTTTGGCTGAAAAAGAGGGTGTTGACCTCATTTTAGTCCAGAAGTGGGATGTGTATGCCCTCTTTGGATGGATACACCACTGATATTTATGAAAAATAGACATCTCTCAAATTGAGATATTTGACTGAGCATTTTTAACCAATAATGTAATCATTTTCTGTGGCATTTTATTGGTTTTTAAAATTGATTGAATCTGTGTATAGTTTTATATACAAGTTCAGCAGCTAACGGCCTAATAAAAATGTCTATGGTCGACAGTTTAATTTTACCCTTAAACAAGTTAAAGCGCTGAATTAATTTGCAAAAAAAACATCGTAACTATATGGTTTTTTAACCTTGAAATCATCATAAATGTCTTAGTTAGCTCTTTCCGATTCATTTGAATACCTATGTTATGGGTCTACGACCATTAGAAATATTTCTACACTTACAGTGAGGGGATCGACTTCAGTGGTCAGAATTTGACGTCTACAGACGTCAGATTCTGACGACTAAAGTCGATCCCCGCGCTGTAAGGGCTAAACCCTCACGATGCATTAAAGCATCATTTTCTATCATTGCAAAATAAAATAATTTCTTACAACTAAAGATTTTAGAACGATGTATTATCAATGTATTATCAACAGCAATTCACGCCTTGTGACGTTTGCGATGGTTAATTCAGGCTTCAAAGGGTTAATTATCGAGCAAATTACCAGTGTCTAATCAAAACAATGATAACCTCATAAGTTAAGTGAGAGCTACCTGGTGATCACTGGATGACCTCAATCTTTATGATCTTTATGATTATAATGAGATACAGCATTTGGCTCTCACCGCAGATTGATTGAGTCTGGAAGTGCTTGTGATACACGACCTTCAGTGTAAAATCTCTACACAGATAGTTGTGTATTTGTCAATTATGTCGGCGCTGAGTTAAAGCCTGATGTCACCAGGTTAGGCAACAGCTGATATGTTATGTCACAGGATAACCCAGCTGGGTTTTTTTATAAAGTAACAACTGTTCTGGTTTTGTTACCTCCTGGTAGCAAAAGCAGAACAGCTGTTATTTGGTGACCCAGCTATTCTAGGTTTCTTACCAGGTAACATAGTTTACCTAGGTCTGTTACCTCCTGGTAACAAAGCTGTTACTTGGTAGCACAGCTATTTTAGATTCCTTACCAGGTAACATAGTTTCTCTTGGACTGTTACTTCCTATTGACATAGCTTATCTAGGTTTTTTATCACGTAACAGAGCCGTCACTTTATAAAACCAAGTGACCATTATACTGTTTAAGTCCAGGAGACAAAACGTTGTATAAAATGGTGGACAGTTAAGAAGAAAAATGGATGATTTTATATGACTTTATTAAACTGATAAAACATATGTGGATAGAAAACATATGTTTTCTGGTGGGTGAACATTGTTTTGAAGCGTTTCACATCTGTTCTATGTTTATCATAGTAATGAAACAACCTTTTTTGTGTCTCTGTGAATTAAATGAATATATTTGTATGTTTTTGCTGTTATATATGAATGAAAACGCTGCGTTCCAAGACAATTTTACTTGTCAAACTGATGGCCTTGGACAGTATGCACATTACTATTAGAGTGATTAACTAAAGTGCCATATTTTGACACAGAATACAGCAACAATTCTACATTTGTTGCCAATTATAATTTGTTAGTCGCCAACATACTATACGCCGACACTAAGACTTATTTTCATACAAACCAGTCTTAGTTAGCTCTTCCTGCTTCATTTGAATACCTATGTCATGGGTCTACGACCATTATAGTCATATTTCAATTCCTTCATCGCGGGGATTGACTTGAGATGTCAGAATGATGTATAAAGACAGTCCCCACGCTGAAAAATTAAAATGTTTATGTTACTTGTAGACCCATAACATAGGAATTCAAATGATCCGTAATGAGCTAACTAAGACATATGACGATTTCACATTGAAATTAATCCTATGGCATTCAGCACATAAAAACGGGCTTCAGTGGTGAAAGGGTTAAACATAAATATTTCAGCGTTGTAAGGGTTAAAGCATGTAGAAGCAGTCTGGAATATGGACAAATAATCCCCCAGTGATTCATACGAGCAGCATAACAAGTCATCGTGACTGCTGCATGGACAACTACAAACTATAGTAGGCCTGATTAAATTCAATGGTACTAGCTGAAGATTTGTTTTTAGCTGTACATGTGTTGTTGCAGTATTCCTGGCTATTTTAAACCCCGGTCACGCTGCTCAAATGTGTATTACCATTTTTCAGTCCTCTGAAGCTGGAATCGCTCACACAAATCCCCGGGCGCAAATTCCAGCTTCAAATGAAGAAGAATACTTATATTTATTGAACATATACATTTTCCAAAAAAGAATTACAATAGAACTTGCTATGAGCAGCCACTCTTATGAGCAGCCAACCTCCTATGGGAGGTAAAGGTAAAGGTAAAAGGTGCAGGTTTATAGTTTGATAACAAATCTGAAGATTCGTCATCTGAATTCACATTTTATCCCCTGGTCACTGGAACTGGGTCAAGTGAAGCATTTGAGGGTGGAGTGCCCTGCCCAAGTACACAACATCTTGACAATGTCCCAATATTAAGAGGGGAGTAACAAGATATTTCTCTGAAAAATTCTGCACCAAGCGGGATTCGAAACCACACGGCAGGCAGCGACATTCGCAGAGCGCCACGCTCTAGCCATTGCACCATGTCCCTCTTTTCTCATAGCAGGTTCTACTGTTTTTGAATACCACATTTCAGTTGTTTTATTTTTTTTAAATAATCGTCACCTAGGTACTAAAGGGTTGTATTTGCCACTTTGTAAAGTGTCAGATACAACCCTTTCAAGCCTGAATTTACCATTGTCATCTCCCATGTCGCAATTCTCGACTTGTAGTGGATGAAGGTCAGTTGAAGTGGGTGAAAATTTAGGAAAATTGCCATGTATTGGTTAAAGAGTTTCATGAAAATTTTCTTTCTAAAACCATCAGTTGTAGGGAAATTAAGTCTATTTTCTGGGATGTAAAATGATGCTTTAATGCATCGTGAGGGCTTGAAGGGTTAATAAACAGGGTTAAGAGACAGGATATGGATCCAACAGCACAAGGGTTAAAACGCAGGGGTTGAAAATTGATGTGACACACGTTCCTCGTAAAATTATATTTTTGTAATTCACAATTCTGTTGACAAATGAATTTTGATATACCCGGTAGAATTCTTCAATTGACCCATTATACCACCAGATTTTTATCCATTCATATATTTTTGGGTGATTTTATCCAATGAATCCGTTGTTGTACATATATATTTAAATATGTGTGTTATGAGTTGTAAAATATTGATAAGAAATTGTTACAATCTATTTCAATTTAGTTTTTTTTACAAAAACATGTGTTAAGTGTTATTGTACAAACCGGTGAACTATGTCATAGACATCGTCATGCATTTGACACGATTAGAATAAGATTATATTATATTTGTTATTGCAATTATCATTATACTAATATTAAAATTGTACGGTAGAGAGATATTTATGCAAATTAGTTTCTGAAAATAAATTAAATCCAAATTATGTTCCGCTGCGCTGTATATTAACCTGATTTGAATAATTTACTGCATAATGCTTTGTAATAACATGACATTATTACTAAAACTAGTGATTTATTATATTGAAAAAAATGTAACCTCTTACGAGACATAGCTGAAAACCTGTTACATCTTGCAGTAATTTATTTTTTAAGCTTGTATTTCACATAGCAACGTTACGATTTACTTTATCTATATATTATGCAATTTTTAAAAAACTGTCTACATAAGACGGGAGTTATAGGCCTATGTTACGCTTGATTGTATTCACGGTTGAATTAACCTTTCTTCTGCATCCGTGGTCTCAACATCATTTCAATGATAAATTATGTCCCAAGATCTTTTATTATCAGATATATATATTTTAGTTGGGTAATTTTGTAATTTTAGTTTAAGCCTAGTTTGAGGTGGGAGTTCGCAAACGTGAAATCTGTGCATATAAAAAAAGGGAAGAATAATGATTAAGCTGTATTGTAATAAATGTTCCAACGAAATAAATGTCTCTTTAATCTCTCATTACTTAGTTTTTAAGTCTCCACCCACTATGTGGTGGTGGAGACTTATTGTTTTTGTCGAGTCCGCCCGCCGTCGCCGCCACTTGTTTCTGCTCTCACTCGGAAACCCCTACTCGGAAACCCCTACTCGGATTATTTCCAAATATTTGCAGTATGCATACTGGCCCTGGAGAATTTGCTTCGTTTTTTTTGCGTTTTTCTGTTTTTTCATCAAAATCCAAGATGGCCACCAAAATACTATGGCGCATGCTTGAGCTCAAACCGCTCCATCGATTTGTTTCATGTTTGGTTTAAAGAATAGACCTTACCCTGGCGGTGAGCTGAAAAGCTTTTGGTGTGATTCTGATAATAAAAACTTTGATTTTTTTAGGTTTTAGTATTTTAGCGGATATTTCTGTTTTGATCATTTTGGCCATCATCAAAATCGGGTGATATAGCCATAAACCCCTACTCGGATTATTTCTAAATATTTGCAGTATGCATATTGGCCCTAGAAAATTTGCCCTGTTAGTTTTTTTCTGCGTTTTTCAGCTCCTCCACCAAAATCCAAGATTGTCGCTAAAATCCTGTGTCGCTCTCTAGAGCTTGAACCGCTTTATATATTTGTTTCATGTTTAATTTAAAGGAAAGACCCTACCCTGCACATGTGCTGATTAGTTTTTGGTGTGATTTCAATAATACGTTACGTTTTAGAATTTTAGCGGATATTTAAGTTTTGTTCATTTTGGCTATTATCAAAATTTGGTTATATAGCTATACACCCCTGCTCAGATTATTTCTAAATATTTGCAGTATGCATATTGGCCCTAGGGAGTTTGCCCGGTAAATTTTTTTGGCGTTTTCAGCTCCTTCAACAAAATCCAAGATGGCCGCCAAAATCCTATGTCACTCTAAAGCCTGAACTGCTTCATGGATTTGTTTCATGTTTGGTTCAAAGAAATAACCCTACCCTGGATGTGTGCTGATTAGTTTTTTGTGTGATTATGATATTAAAAACTTATATTTTTTACTTTTTAGGATTTTAGCTTATATTCCAGTTTTGCTCATTTTGGCCATTATCAAAATGTAATAATATGGTTAAACAGCTCAAATTTTATCTTTTGTGTATGCTCAGTGGTCCTGAGAAAAAAAAGGAGAATTGTTTTTCTTTTTTTAACAAAATTCAAGATGGCCGACGAATCACATGTTACTCTGAAGTGCTTGAACTGCTTCACCGATTTGTTCCAAGGAAGCAACTTACCCTGGCCATATGTTGATTAGATTTCGGTGTGATTCTTACATCACATATTCACGTGGTTTACATAAAAAATTGGTGACAGTACTGTATTTCTCTATAATTAATGTACTATGTGGGGCGGATGGAGACGCAAGCCTAATTTGCCCCTCAGGCAAATCTAGTTTCTTGTGCATGAATACAAGACTCTTCCCACTGGGCAAATGACGTACAGTTACGACATTAAATCAACGTCAATGACGCTGATTTAACGGCGCAACAACGTCGTGTGCCCACTGGGTTTCGCTGCCTGAGCTACATTGCTCGGACCTCAGAGCAGTCTTGTATTTAGGTCTAGCTTATGTCTTTATTTCACACCTTCTACAAGATATAATGCGCCCATTGACCTAAAGCTAGCTTAAAACTGGGACGGTGTTGAAAAATTTATTTGTGGATTTGCTATTTATAAGCCTACAGAAGAGTTGCAACAACAGTCAACGGGAGCATGTAGAGGGGGGAGGGGGTGGAGGGTGGGCTGGCTTAGGTACTGATATTTTGCTTGGGTTTTCAATTGATAGACACGAGGTGAATATGTTAGGAAAACCCTGAACCCTCTGGGGCCGGTTTATGCATCGTACTTAAGTAAAGAGTCAACTTTGTACTTTAGTACGTTACAGAAACCGGCCCCTGCGGCCGGTTTGTGTAACGTACTTAGGTAAGAAATGAAGTGGGCTGGTTTACGTAGCATAGTTTAGTAAAAAGTTAACTTTTTTCTTAAGTATGTTATAGAAATCGGCCGCAGGGGGCTAGGGGCCGGCTTCTGTAACATACTTAAGTACAAAATTAGCACTATTTACTTAAGTATGATACAGAAACTGACCCCAGGTTGTCAGATGCATATTTTTGATCGAACCTAGAAAGTGGGTCCAAAGTTTAATTCTCCATGTTTTCATGTGATATCGGTATATTGTACTCTATTAAACTGCACGATGGCATTCCCACAGCATTGAGCATTTTCATATAACACGTTTTATAAAATCGAGTAAATCAGGCTATGAAACGTACAGTGGTTTTACATGAATCAAAAAATATTAATATGAAGCACTATCTCTTCTATATTCACCATCATTGGAAGTAGTATGTCTTCAGTATTACCAAAAGTGAAGTCTTATCGTATAATGAAGTCTTATCGTAATTATCGTACAAGATCTGTGGACCAGAAGTTTGAGTTGTATTAACCCTTTGACCCCATGTCCTTTCATAAACGTCATTACCAGTGAGAGAAATTAGGGGGAGAAATTAAAGAAAGAAATATCGATAGAAATACACAAGAACTCAACAATAGCTAAAATATCTACTCATTTGTATAATAAATTTATTCAATTTCTGTATTTACTTGGCCACTCACTCATTGCATTGTCCCTTTAGGCCACTATGTTTTTTTTCTCCGTTTTAGATGAGCGCACGCAATAGATTTAGGCAGCGCATTACCAAAAAAAACATGTGTTTTTTTTTCTACCCAGCGGGCGCGTAGGATTGCTGCTGATTTCTCAGAAAAAAACAGTAAATTTCGGGAGATAAAAAAACATTCAAAAAAAAACCAAGTTTATTCCAAGAGATAAAAAACATTTTTCCAGCTATGTTTTTTTTGCTAGTTTTTTTCGTCGCCCTCATTAACTTTTTGTCAAATAGATCAAAAGTTTTTTTTATTTCGTCACCCTCTTTAACTTTTCTAGAAATTTGTCCAATGTTTTTTTTTAATTTTGTCGCCCTCCTTAACTTTTCCAATGTTTTTCTTTTTAATTGTTTATTTTTCACCGCCCTCCCTCATTATATTTTGGAATTTTTTCTGATCTAAAACAGAGAAATTAAATATAGTGGCCTTAGTGCAAATGTTGCGGGAAACTTCATAAACAATATTTCAAAGAATTATGCGCTATTCTTCACAGTTCTTCACTATTCTTCTTTTCTTTTAAAAAATCTATAATTCTTGAGGTCCATTCACTTGGATTTTCCTCATATTTCTTGGGTATTACCCGGAATTCTTCACCCAAAAGATATGGGAGTTCACCTTCCGTACTTATAACTTGATCGACTTCTACTCCTGTCATATCGTAAAACATAGGAACAATGTATGAATCACACTCCTTCTCTTGTTGAATATATTGAGTTATTTGCATATAGAAATTTGGTAAACCTTTAGTAATAACGTTCCTGGTGATAACACAAATGATGTAGTGACATTTCTGCACCAGGTTGATGTACCGCCTCATTTTATTTTCACCAGGGAGTCCGTCTCTAGCCGTATAATATCCTCGCCAGTGACGATCATCCGGGTTCTGCTTTCTCAATCCAGCCTCCACTTCTGACACCATAAACTTCACCAGTGATTTAGTCTTCTTCGCCTCTTCCCCGAAGCTATCATCGTCGTAAACAACTCCAAATAAAAACTGTTTATTCTGGACAGAAGCAGTCATTGTGTCAGCCTGAAAAAAACACAGTCATAATAAACCCTAAAGCGCTGAAATATTTACATACATAAAAATTATATATTATATTATACATAAACCAAGAGCTCAGAGGATTTTTTCAATTTGAAATCATACATGGCTTAGTTAACTCTTTCTACTTAAAGTGAATAGGCCTACCTATGTTATTGGTCTATGGCCATTATAAATGTTTTACTCTTTCAGTGCGGTGATCGTACGGACCCTGATTACATCGCAAGGCTCTGACAATTTTAAATGGAATATGCTAGTCTAAATTTCTTGGGCACATGAGTTTTTCGATAAAAGGCGCGAGTGTCGTTTTCACACAGCTTGGGGGGTCACTGTGAGTGTGAACATGCAGTCTGCCACGAAGTGAGTTAGGCAGCCAGGTCATATCGGGTACGGGGAACCCCCACTGCATTATAGGGGAGACTGGGGCACCTTGAGACGGAAAAATTCAAACCCCCCAAACATAGATTTAATTTTCATATGGATACAGCATCCAGTGGGGTATATTTGAGCTAGAGATGAAAATTTTCAGAAATGTGTAACCTTACATTTTTTAACAAAACAGATTTTCAAAAACGTGTCTCAATGTACCCCGTACTCGGGCACCTTGAGACACCACATGGGGTACCTTGAGACGCCAAATTAGGTAGGGGGCCTACTTGAAAACAACGCGGATCTAACTAAAATCAAGATTTGAATACCACATATACCTGTAGCTAAAGCCTGCAGTTGGCTAATGTTAGATGTTGCAGTAAAATATGTGCCTGAAAAAAAGTGGGGGCACCTTCAGACACTTTCAGGGCACCTTGAGACGAACTTGGGGCACCTTGAGACAGTTTTGGGGCACATTGAGACAGCGTCTCAAGGTGCCCCACCCTGACTGACCTCACATCTGATATCATAGTTCGTGTGTGGGGTGTATTTGAACCAAACCATTATACAGAAGTCATAAAGTGATAACACAAGTGGAAGATACCATCAAACTCATAGGGAAATCAAGTATTATGTGATCTATAGAACCAAATATTGATCATCCCAAAAATCTACTTTTCATGTAAAAAATGGACCTAAGCTTACATGCATGCCAAGGATGTCCAATAGTCATTAGCAATAGAGTGGAAAATCGAAATTGGTTAGTTTTGGTATCATTGACCAGATGGCGCACAAATCGCAAAATATTATCTGTGTCAAACAGGCCTGTCTCATGGTGCCCCATGTCTCAAGGTGCCCCAGTCTCCCCTAACTCTCAAGACGTAACCATGTAGGCCCAATAGTGTCACTGCGTTGTAACTCACATGATTATTTCATCACAGTTAGCAGTGGTTAGCGTAACTTACATGACAACATCATATAATAATTTAACTGCGTCTTAACTCTAGCGGCGTCATCATATAGTTTTATTGCGTTGTAACTCTCATGACGTTATGATACGATAGTTCTACCACTTAAACACTTTCATGACGTCATCATATCATAGTGTCACCACGTCATCATCCTCATTGTGTCATCATATGATGGTGTTACAGCGTCATGACTTATGATGACAACATGGGATAGTTTCACCAAGTGATAGCTCTCAAGACATCAACTTAATTATGATAGTGTCACTGCGTCACATCTGGCATGACGTCATCAGAGTGTCACTGCGACAAAACGCATTATGATGGTTTCAGTGTTAAAACATTTATAAGATTATCATATGAAAGTGTCAACACGTCATAATTTCCCCATGACATCATGTAATGTGTCATAACTCGCTATTATAATGCTACACCGTCATAACCTAAATGACGTCACCACATGATTCAATGACGTCACTACAGTTTCTTTAATGCCCATAGAAGCAAGTGGTCCTATAATTCTGTCAACTTTGAAGCTGATCATTATTATTTAATAGGCTACCTCATAAGTAACTTGGTGTTTTGTCTTTTTTTCTCACATTCCATGTATCTTCCAAAGGCTCTCATATATATTTGTTTGGTTGGATACATTCAAATTAGAAATTTAATTACTATTATTCAGGTTATTTGGTTTACTAGAAGTAACATCCAAGCCTTATCAATATCTAAGCCCATTTTTAAAACCAAAATGGGATGTGTCCACAGTACACTGGTGACTGCATAGCAATTGGTTCGAGTTAGACCACCATCTGTATGTCTGGAATGCATCAGTCGTCATGGTATTCATGGTGGCCCAGTTCTCCCAATGATGGCCCACTTCTACCCTATGCGTGGCCCACTTCTCCCCAATTTGGCCCACTTCTCCCCACAAAAGTTTTTAATGGATATTTATCGAATTGGTATCATTACTGAATTTGCACCCCACATGAGTGTATGGTGTCCTCAGTGGTATATGTGATGAACCACATTTCATAGTGATCAGACCTAGATATAATCTGATAATGAGGAAATTGGATTTTCATATTTGGTGGCCACTTCTCCCCAATCTCCCCCCAGTGTACCGCTGAGCCTGGGGATTGAATGGTGGCCCCTTAGCAGGACCATTAGTGGCCACTAAGCTGACACCCATGTTAGAAAGAGTAGGGGAGACCGGGGCATAATGGAACAGGGGCATGGTAGTACTGTGCCTAAGATGTTAAAGTTTTTATTCATTTAAAACCGTTTTTATATAAGTTCTTTTTTAACTATCACTTACTGAGAATTATAGCAAGTACTAGTTAAGTAAGCGATTCCAATGGTATGTTTGGTTTGACGATACCTTGCAAATTGGCAAGGCCATAATTGTACAAAAATTGATCAGTTTTGGCAATTTATTAAAATCTCTTTTTATATAGGTTATTTTTTTATTATTTTTCTTGCACAATCTGCCCGTCATTTCAGCGGCAATGACCATTGGTAAATACATATTACATTATTATATAAGCACACTTCGTATCTTTACCTACTTTTATCTAATAGCAGTTTGTTGTCGATGTATTGAATAATTACCAGTAAAATATAAATCGTTTCTAGTGAGCCTCCAGCCTGGAGATCAGAAGGTGTGACGCTTAGCGTAAACTGCTCCGCGCGTGAGGCGTTTGTGTTGACTAACAGCTGAAGCATATACAAGTAGTGTGGGTGATAATATAATTCACATTAACAGATCTATAACATAGGGCCTACATAAAAATAACATATATATAACAAGTTGATAGCAAGGTTACGGTGCAATAAACAAGTAACAATACATGTATTAAATAAATAGTTTCCATACATATATCCATATAGGGCCTATATATAAGCATATTCCTCCCGTCTTTTCGGGCCTACTGATAATACATTGAAATGTAGAGCGCTCAATGACGCTACTTACTTGCAATAAATTAAATATTTTTTTTATTTCACATTTATTTTCTTTGTGGTGTATCAAATAAGTAACAATAGTAAATAACTAGTTTCTGTATAATACTGACGTCTTTTCGTGTCTTTTCGGTGAAGCTGAACTTGTATTGATTGCAATGTACTGAACTTGTATACATTGCAATATATAGCGCTCATTGACGCACTTTAAATTGCCGAATTCGGCTGCTTATCTTTAATATTTAAATTTTATATTTCCTACATAGCCTGATGATCACGTATTAAACACGCTATAATAAGAAATAATGCGATCTCGTATATTCCTACCGTCTTTAGGTGTCTTTTCAGAGACGAGGGACTGTCCATTGATAATACATTGTAATGTATAGAGCTCATTGACGGACTCTTAGTTGCCGAATTCGGCTACTTATCTTTAATATTTTTATTTTATATTTCGTATATATATTGTGATGACCATGCATTAAATACCGCACATCAAGAAATGAAGCGATCCCGTAGAATGCTGCCGTCTTTAGGTGTTTTTTCGGTGAGGCTGAACTTGTATTGATGATAATACATTACAATGTATAGCGCTCATTGGCGCACTTTAAAGTGCCGAATTCAGCTACTTATCTTTAATATTTTAATTTTATTTTTCGCATATAGTCCGATGATTACATATTAAACATGCTGTAGTAAGAAATAATGCGATCTCGTATAATCCTGCCGTCTTTAGGTGTATTTTCGGAGACGAGGGACTTCCCATGGATAATATTAATACATTGCAATGTATAGCGCTCATCATGCTCATTGACGGATTTTAAAATGCCGAATTAGGCAAGATATAATTAATATTTTTTTATAAAATTTGGTATATACACTGTGTGGGGCGTACTAAACACGATACAATATGAAATATTTAGTTCCTATATCGTCCACCCCGTCTTTTCGTGTCTTCTCGTGTCTTTTCGGTATAATGTCTGACCGCTGACTAACGCTAGAGGGTGATATTTATCTGATTATGCATGTTATGCCTATACATTCAATAACCACTGCAAATAACCATCATAATCGTTCAAATTCTCCATGAAATTGTTCTAAATATTATAGACATTTAAAAATATGGGGGAAAGGCTCCCGAACCCTCGATGCCCTTTCTTCAGACCCTGTTATCCACACCTGAGCCAACAGTAAATCGGAATTGGATCAACGGTAATACGTTTCTTATAGGCCTACATGTAGGCAACGTATCGAGTTGGCCCCTGTTCACATAAATTATATAGGCGCATGGTCTATACTACAGATGTTGAAAACGAACTAAACTAGATCATACTAAAATCTCAACTTGAAACTCACTTTGCAGCCTGTGTCAAATATTACAAAGCATACGCTGCAAATAACTGTTCAATATATTACATCCTTTAAGCACCAAACGGAACTGTCCTATATGCACGACTGGGCAGTTTAGATGGAACACCAATCGTACCGTAGTTTTTTTTACAACAACATGCAGCATAACCCCAGGCCATCAGTGAGAAAAACCCAAATCGCCTAAATTGGTGGCGGCTAATTGTTATCGGCAGTACTAAATTAATGAAAGTTTGAAACAATTAAATGTCAAACGTTAACACAACGCTGGCACAGCATTTGGACTTCAAATATGCCTAGTCCATGTTGTGTTGAGGTAATATTTGCGCTGTGGTTTGATTGGCGTTCCATACCGTTTGTCCACTCGTGGAGCTGGTGTTCCGTTTATTATTAACGCAAAGCTCTCACAACATTTAACCAGCATTGTGTCAACGTATGTTCCGTTGTGTAGTGTCCCACCAACCATGAGACGTTGACCCAATATTGCATTAATGCTGGCAACGTCTCCCTATATCTTACCCTGAGGTAACCTAGTTACCCACCAAACACGAGGCGTTGGCCCAATGTTGGCAAGAGGTTGGCCCATTCTTTACGACGCGGCCCAACATCAGACCAGCATTGGGCCAACGCCTCGTGTCGGCTGAGTAGTCGCTTCCCCGGCAGACAAAAGACATACGTGAGGGAGGGAGGGGGGTGGGGGGGGGGGGTGATGTTAGGTGTACGTGGGTGTCATGGACAAATTATTTATTTCAACCTGACTCGGTGACTCTCTGAAAATTTCAAATTGTATTGCATGTTTAGCCTATAGGCCTACAGAACAGTTCATAGCAAAACCATTTATAGGGCCTATAACATTTATCCAACGACGTTTTAAACTAGTCCAAAATTGTGTAGGGGCCTAAATGTTTTAGACCCACACATTTTGTAAATGTTCAGGCCTAGGCCTACTGGGTCAACGTTGGAGTTTGAATGTTGGCCCCCTAAATGAAAATAAAAAAACATACTCATAGGGTTAAATTAACCTAGTGTGTTATCCCAATATCGTGAGGAAGTCCCTGGGTAGGCGGGCGGGGGCCCTAGGGTAGTGGTTAGCACCGCTGCCTTTCACGCCAGAGTCCGGGGTTCGGTTCCTGGTCTCGGCGGTTTGAAAGAAACAAAATTGTTTCTTCCCCATCCACGTGTGAAAGTTAGTATTGTGGGGAGCCTCCGTGACCGAGAGGTAGCGTGCTCGGCCTCAGACCGCCAGGGCTCGAATTTCGAATCCTGTGTCTGGAGAACAGTGTCATCTTAATCATCTCACCATCCTCAGGAGGTTCTCCTGGCCCAGTTTAGCCTATATGTGCACAAAGGTGGCCTAAAGCCCGATTCATTTCATTTCCCTGGGTAGGCCGACAATCAAAGGGTTAAAATAAGAGCAAACACCACACTTTGCTGATTTAATATTGGTCCACCGCCTACGACATTGGCCCAACATCAAACCAATTGGATGAACGCCTCGTGTTTGCTGGGCTCTCAGGGGGAGGGGGTTATAAGAGGCTGTTCAACAATTAGCCTACGTAACGTTTTTTTAAATATTTTTTACCCCATCTCCCCTTCGTAATTAAAGCTGACTTTACGTACGCATCGCTTGACTCCCCTTCCAACCCTAAAAAAACTTTTAGGCGTTACGTAATTGTTGAACGGCCCCCAAAACAAACACTCAACCTTTAGCCAATGTTGGTTGAAGGCTGGGCCAGCGTCTCAGACGCTGAACCAATGGTAAACCGACAGTACCGTGGGGCAAGGCTGGGTTGAGGCACATATATCCAGGGGAATTCCCTTGGTTTCTGTGTGTACGTCTAGATCTCGACTACCGTACAGCGATGTGTTCACAGACTGTAAACTTGTCTACTCTCACTGTATCAGCATGCTCAGTCAGTATCACTCTCACACACACACAGGCTATAACAATGTATGGCCCAGAGTTTCATTACAGGACATGAGAATGTTGGACGTTTGACAGCTGTTATCTGGTTGAGCATTGAGGTATCGTATTACTGATTACTGTATTAGGCCCACTAATGATGAGTGTTTATTGGTATTCGTTACGGTATGACTGATACACGCTTTATAATGATGATTTTCGTCACAAAATAAATCCTGGTCTAAGAGTGGCAAGACAGTGCACTTTGTGACTTGTCACTCATCAATGGCTTATCATTATGTCGCAGAGATATCCATATGGACTGCCCAGTAAACATTTATACAACTTCGGCCCAACGTCTTCGACTTTGAAAGTTTGTTCCAAAATTGTATAAATTTTATACAAATGTTTTGTATTTACTGGTTATAACTGACATGGTAGTAAGCGACCATAATGATAATCGCTGTAGGCCTATATTAAATTTATTATACATTACAGCTAGGGCACGACATAAGGCTGGTTGGCCTGGTTGTCCGCGGGATCATCAGGTGAATTTTTCAGGTTGTCCGCAAGATTTTCTAGTTGTCCGCATTTTGGGACAATAAAAACATTAGTTAATTATCAAAATATTTTTTAAAAAACAATAGCTGGTGATTCTCTGCAAATCTCCCGCTTATTTCAGGTGTTGAAAGGTTAATGTGCCGTGTACAGAAACAATTTATATATTTCTGTAAATTTTGATCAATTTTTGACTGGTTGTCCAACGGAAACCCTGAGTTTGATACTGAGTTGTCCCACGGCAAAATGGGTTGTCTCGGACGCCCGTAATGCCCTTATTTCGTGCCCTGCATTATTCATATTATTGTGCAAGCCTATGATAATGTAGGCCTATGTATATTTATCAAAATTTCGTTTTTATAGATAAAGTATACTAGATTTCTTTTTAACCCTTTAACCTCCGGTGCTCATATATTCAGGTTTTCATTTTTTATTAGCACATTAACCCCTTCACTACCATAGGCCTACATGACGGAAATTTCCGTCGTCATTTGTCAATGTATGTAACCATACATGACGGAAATATCCGTCGGATTTACTATAGTTATACCAGGATCCCTGGATCCTGGTATGCACTTCGGCCTGGAAGTGAAGAGGTTAAGTATCACCTTTTGAACATGTTAAAGATAAAATGTGACATCAATCAGCAATATTTGAGAACAGTTGACCTCCATTTTGTCAAATCTGAATAATTTTCACTCACTTGAAGTTGTGGAGCGCGTCAGCGAGACACAACTTCAAGTAAGTGAAAATTCAGATTGAATAATTTGGCGGTCAAAGGGTTAAACAATAGTGCATTTTTTACCTTATTTGTTACCATAATATAAAGTTTATTGGCCGCCATTTTGGAAAATCGCCGACTGTCGCCGACATAATGAATTTTCGGCTTGGCTCCATGGCTAATATTTTTCAGTAGTTTATATGGACCAGTGTGCAAAATTTGGTGCTTTCACCCCTGTTTGCACAATGGTTTCAATAATCTGCAGGACTAGTAGGCTACAAGTAACATGGATAAGCTAATAATTGGACTGGCTATACCTCAGCTATAGGACTTACCATGACCCACAGTTACCTTCAGCTGCTAGCTATGTAGTCTATTATGAATTTATAGTAGGCCTATCAGAGTATTTCTCAGTCAAATACCAACACTGGCAACAGACTTTCTTGAAATTTTGCAAGTGCTATTTTGTAGTTTAGTCCTAATAGCTGTAAAAAAATCACAAAATTATAGGCCTTACCATGCTTGTATACCTACAGTAGCCCACCGTACTTAGGGCTACCGGGTATTTCAAAAGTTAGACATGCATTTTACTTTTTTTTCTATCAATGCGTATTTGCTGTTTTAGCATGCGTATTTTACGCATATGTATTCTCATGTTATCTGGAGCACTGAATTTGAATTTTAATTGAATTTGTTTGCCAAAATGTCATTAAAGCTGTTCTTTTATACTATATATCTGTATATCAGACCACCTCAATGTCCTAATTGCGCCTTTTTTCTAGATTTTGAACCACAAACACAATGGGTAATCAGAGCTCCAGCAGAGAGGGTAAAGATGGGAATGTGTCGTCATCAAATTCCAGCCGTCAGTCTCCGGTCAGACACATTGAGAACGTTGACGATGAGTATAAACATAGACTTGATGAGTTTGCCAGAAGACTTCCCTCACAGAACAAGCAGCCTGATGCTTATAATGCAAGTGGACCTCTGAGATATGAGCCATCTATCCCTGCCATGCGGACATCATCTGGCCCTGCTGCTCGGCAAGTTTCATCATCTGGCCCTGCTGCTCGGCAAGTTTCATCATCTAACCCTGCTGCTCGGCAAGCTTCAGGGCTTCATTCCACACAGAAATATCAATCGCATCTGGGAAATCAGGATCCAATCTCCCGAGCCACAGCTCACCACGTGCCAGCCACGATGTCTGATTACCAGAAGTCGAAACTACAGAGAAATCAAGTTCAAGATGTGGTATGTCAGACCCCTATAACTAGCTCCCCCGCAGCTCACCAGGTGCCAGTCACAATGTCTGATTATCAGAAGTCTAAACTACATCAGGTAATGACTCAAACGCAGGCAATTTAACCCTTACAGCTTGGGGATCGACGGAATCTCGGGAATCTGACGTCTGTAGACGTCTGTAAAGTTTTTCCCCGCACTGTAAGAGTAAGAATATTTCGAATGGCCGTAACCCCGTAGCATAGGTATTCAAATGAATCAGAAAAAGCTGACCAAGACATTTATGAATTGATTAAAAGTCTCCATGATTGATACAAAATTAATTCAGCGTTGTACATGTAAGGGTTGAATATAATTCCAATAAACATCTCTAAAAATTTCTAGCTTGGAATTGTCTCTGCACATTTGGTGCATGCACATGAGATAGAGGATGTTAAGGCCCCACCAAATTAATTTCATTGATGATGGATTCTCAGCAGGAAAAAATGGAGCGAGCAAGCAATTTTTTTTTCTAAAAAAATATTTTGATTTCAATGTGAAAAACCCCTTTGGTTGCGATGTTTTTTTACAAATTATTTCAGCGCTTTAAGGGTTAACCCTTCGAGCCCAAAATTAAATAATTTGAATTTTTGACCACTAAGCCTTGATATTCTGAAAATTTTAAATTTTAGTTTGAGACCAAACATTTGCAAATCTTGATGTTCAAATACTCATTTCGCATGTTTCGTTCCCAGTAACATGAATAACGGTGATTTGAAAGGCTAACAAAATTGGTCGTTCCAAATGGATATTGCTCTTAATTTAATGCCATAGCTTTGAAGTCCAAAACATTTATCATTGCTACCGTAGAATAGGGTGAATAAGAACGATTTTGGCATTTGAATGTGTGTGTATAGTGGTGCCTATAATTTTTTACCAATTTGTTTTCGTGGGATTTATGTCCATACACATGAGGTACTTTATGGTGGCATTTTCGAAAAAAAAACAATAACAGTTTTTCGTCTTTTTTGATTAAAACTGCGCGTTCCTATTCACCCCCGAGATAGGGTGAATCGGAATATCAACCAAATGGCTACCACAGGTTCTTGTGACCCCAATAAGGGGTGAATAGGAACAACGAGTGAATTTTAAAAAAATATACAGATCATTTCCCATCAAAATATGGAAACAAAATCTACTTAAAAAAATACCATTTTCAAAATAATAAAATGGGGTGAATAGGAACGGCGGGGTTATGGAGGTGTGTATTCTACCAAAGAAACTATAAGTAGGCACATTTTCTCATTTTTGGATAATCACCCAACTATGTGTGTCCTTCTACAGAAAAATTGAAACCTATGTGGAGAAATTACGGTTGCCATAGCAATAAAAAAAAATGTTCCTATTCACCCCGTTTTTCTTTGAAAAATCAACAGAAACACAAAAAAATATTTTTCATAATAATTGTACAAATAACATAAAACCTTCTGAATATTGTATCTAATATATTGATTGACTGGCAGGTGTATTATGGTTGATTTTATTTCACCAGGTGGTACCTGTAGGGTCAAAGTTTTGACCACCTCTCAATTTTCAACTTTTATTGACAATTTTTTTAGTCGCTATGGCAACCGTAATTTTTTCACAAAGCTTTTAATTTTCCTATGGAAGGACACGCATAGTTGGGTAATCATCCAAAAATGAGAACATGTGCCTACTTGTAGTTGCTTTGGTAGAATACACACCTTAATAACTTTCCTACTTTTCGTTCCTATTCACCCCGCCGTTCCTATTCACCCCATTCTACATTTTTAATTAGCATTCGAGCCTATGATCTTGAACAATATTTCTGAAGTCAATTTGAGAAGTATTTTAAAATATTTAATTTTTGTTTCTACTTTTCTTTTTAGCTCAGAATGATGCAGCCTACACCCAGAGAGCATGTACAGCCATCATCCATGCAGTCTGCACCCCTAAAGCATGTACAGCCATCCCCTATACAGTCTACACCCATACAACCCACTCCCATACAACAGTCTATAACCAGACAAACTGCCCCATATCAGCCGACTCCCATACAACAGTCTATGACCAGACAGGCTGCACCATATCAGCTTGAAGACGAGTCAGACAATGACAATGATGATCATCAAACAGCCGCTGATGAGTGGGAGAGCACTCAGATGAAATGGGCGCTGGAAGAGAGTTTGCGGGAGGAGGAAGCTGCCAGACATAACAGATTGACAGACTGGCAGAAAACAGAACAGCAAGAGTTTGATCAAACTTACAGGTACCTTGTACAATACCTTTTTTATATTATGTGAAAAACTTACCTCTCAATTTATTAATTAGAACTCCCTTGGGCACCCTTTTAAGATAGGTCGCTGGCGACTGGGTCATATAAATTCCTCTTGTATACAAAATGCCAGTCTGGTGAATTTTTCTCCCCTTTAAATGTGACTAGGCAATCACGTCAACGGCGGCATCATCGAGTTAACAGGTTAGGGTTGAGACCAGTTTATAATATCGATATTAAGTTCATTTTTGCTCCAGTTACAAGAGTTGAATAATACAATTCTTTTCAGACAACGTTTTGAGTATTGTAAAAATTAAATTTTTTAAAATCACCTTGACTGACAAGGAGATTTTTGTTCAGATAGTTATGTTCATCTTTAACCTTTTTCAATGCCAGGACAGTCTTTATTTGTCAGAATCTGACGTATTCATAAAGCATGTCTCCGCACCAAAAAAATGAAATACTTATGATGTCAGTTGACCCATAACATAGGTATTCAAACGAACCAGAAAGAGCTAACTAAGACCTTCATGATGATTTCAAATTAAAAAAATCTTTTTTCTCCATGGTTTATGTAAAAATATTTCAGCGTTATAGGGGTTAAAGTTAAAAAATTAAATTGTTTACCCATTTGCAATTGTGTTCCGCTGCAGCGGAATTGTATATAATGATGTACTATTTGAATCAAAACATAAATATGCCAATATAAAATGTTATGCTCATTCCTGCTTCCAATTGTCTTGTTTTAAGTAGGCCCCTACAAATAAATGCTGCCGGGATTGTATATATCCGTTTCCAAGCATAATTCAGACAAATAAATGCAACTCGAATTTCTAATATGTTTTGTGGTAGATGCCTACTTATAATCAAATAATTATATTTTGAACATGTCCATTTGTTCATAAATATAATTATTTCTCGTCATTTGGAATCTGGAATTGCGTTAGCAATTTCAGCTTCAAATGAATGAAAAATAGTCTGAAAAAATCGGCAGCATACGGGTCATGTAGGCCCCTACAAATAGAAAATCTGGTCAAACATTATGAGCCGTACATGTTCTTTTCAGTGTGAGTTTGGAGAGAGACATTGAGGCATCCCCCAAGCCAGCTCAGGTGGATGAGTTTCAACTTCCACATTCACAAGGATCCACCACTGGTAAGAGATATGTGTTAGCATGGTTAGTGCAAGTAGTTCCAGGGTTGATACTGGTAACCAGATTTACTAGTACATGGTGTTTACTTCCTGATTCACCAGATGCCCACACTGGAGGCGACATTATAGTCTATGACACAATTAACTGGAGCGCATGCTTTTCGTCGATTTCTTCGTCAGTTATCAACCGATTCTCATGAAATTTTGTACAGTACATTTTCAAGTCATGTCCTAACATCGCTACAAATGTCGTAAAGTTATATGCAGAATTACAAAAGTTAGACCATTTGACATGTAGTAAATTGAAAATATGACATCTCTCTATAAGCCCATTACACTAATTCTGGAATTTTATTACATGTCAAATGGTCTAACTTTAAAATATTGAATATAATTTAGTGAAATTTTCAGCAATGTTAGGACATGACTTGGAAATGTACTGTGCAAAATTTCAAGGAAATCGGTTCAGAATCGACGAAAAGCCTGCGTTCAGATAATTGTGTCATAGACCATGTAGACTATGGTATAATCTTCAGACCAATTAACACTTAACATCAACCCTTCAACCCCTAAGTTATTTCATTTTCTTAAAACTTGAAGTGCGAATTTGTGTCTCGCTAACGCTATTCAAAACTTCGAGTGGGTGAAAGTAACTTTTTAGTTGCAAATCTTGATGTTTGAACACTAATTTTATTCCTAATAACCAGATTAGAAATGATTTATAGTCCGATGTCGTACTTAATGGGTTAATGTGAATGTTATGTAAGTGTTACCCCTGGGCCAATAATATATACAATTTCGGCTATAGTCGCTCCTAGCAGTTAAAGTGTCAAATCGGTGGCACTCACACACGTTGAGACTTAAATCTCACTGATTAATTTTATTTTTAGACAAGTGACTGATATTTTAAATTGAGAAATCTAGAGCTCCAACGGTTCATGTAATGAATATGTTTTTTGTATCAGTCAACAGTTGGATCTCCTCACTTCCCACTAACATGGACCAGGTGTACACGAGGCATGGCACGGGACAGGGCACAAGGCAAGGCACGAGGCAGGGCATGAGGCAGGGTACAAGGTGGTGCTACAGCAGCGGTGAGCTGAGGTCACTGTGCCCCGACCCAGCCCGCCTACCACTTCCACCAGGTGAGTGTCTATAACCATCATCAGATGCTGATGTCAATCTGTATTATTCCCCGGTACAGACTTATATTTATCCAAAAATATAATTGAAATCAAATTAGAGAAACCTAATTTAAATTCACTAACCACCTGATTCTGTGACATTGCCCACATCATACATTGTCCCAGAGATGCATGGGCATTGTGGAACAGAAGTGAAATTTTTTTTGTTGGATGGATATAAGTAATTATAGCAGCGATAATGATTCAGCAAACCAATTTTCCTGTGATAGTATAAAATACTTTAGTAGCCTAGTCAATGTAATTTTGCTTCTTCTGTTTGGATTGTTTCTTGAAACATATGAAAGGTTCCTACATTGAAGTCTATTCTGGTATAGAGTTTCCAAAACATGACTTTCAGTTTAATTATGATACAAAATGCTGTGTATACGTGACCATACTGCATCATTCAGGACTCTCATATAAGATGTTTTAATGATTGTATGGCCGAATGATATTCAAACTGTCGCCATTTGAATTTTGTGTAAACACGCCATATGCTAATTTTGGTCACGTGAAGGTGGCGTACGCAAACCGAGAGAGTCTGACAAAGTTCAGTTGTAAACACACCAACCACTTCATGCTGTCACCAGCGCCACACCCACGAGCCTGTTGGGGGAGATCGCCTTTCTCACAGAATGAATATAGGGCCTACCTAACAGTTTACTTAAAAATGCCTGACAAAAACTCATCGTCATCTCAGATTTTGAAATGCTGTGCCCAGTGAGAACACACGCTTGATAGTTTGCCAGCTTAGACCCGCCACGTGCAGCTATCATGTGGGCAGCTGTATGGTGGTAATGTGTATGAAAAATACGCGCCAATACACACCCAGCAAACACGAGGCATTCACCAAATTCTGTTTCAATGTTGGTCCACCGTCTTCGACGCTGGCCCAACATTAAAACAGCATCGAGTGAATTCCTCGTGTTGTTGGGCAGGGTCGTCCTCGCCCGATGCGCGCTACCGCCAGTCTGTGCCGCAAGGCGGGAATCTGCCAACAGTCATGACAGTAGGCCTACCAAGCTGCAGATAACCCCACAGGTAGGCCTATCGCCTACCGACCCCACATCGGGCTTCTGAAACTATAGATATGTTAACATCTCAGTCAAAGGGACTAGCCCAGGTGTAAAATCATCAAAAAATCGGTGATTTTATTTTGGCTTCTTAATATGACCATATGATGTAAACATGTCCATAGACTAGAACTGCAAAAGTTTTTTAATTTTTGTGCTGCGCATTTACCAGTTAGGCTAGATATAGAGACGAAATTCCCGTATTTCTTATTTTTGACATGGTTGTCAATAATTAGAAATCAGGAAGTTCGTCTCTATATCTAGCCTAACTGGTGAATGCGCAGTACAAAAATTAAAAACTTTTGCAGTTCTAGTCTTTGGACATGTTTACATCATATGGTCATATTAAGAAGCCAAAATAAAATCACCGATTTTTTGATGATTTTACACCTGGGCTAGTCCCTTTAAAGTAAGCCACAATTATCATCTAACCGTAATAACCCTGTCTAGAGTAGGCCACTTTTGACTTGAAAAACGGCTCAGCCATTCCATTGCTCGTTTGTTTACTGAACTGTCAAAAATAGACACGGCCACATCACCAGTGATCACATGATCGGCACATGACACATGCATGCTCTATTGTTGATTGATAATGCCTCGCAACTTGTGGGTCACATTGGAGAATTGTTGAATGACTATACTGCATTTTAACGTCGTTTTGGGGGCGATATTTATCAAAATAAATATCAATAATAGATAAATCAGGCCTTATAGCCAATTTTATAGTCTCATTACTTCGAAGTGTGTACCTTTAAGTTTTTCCTTGAAGGTGTCCTTGAGATGTCCTTGAGTGTTATTTTCTGCTAAATGTGTGCACTGACCTATTATGTTGTATTCGGAGACATGTTTTTCTATGTACACTTCCTAAGTTTAACTCTGACAGTGTGGGGATAGACTTAATCGACAGAATCTGACATCTGTAGACGTCAGATTCTGACTACTAAAGTCGATCCCTACACTGTAAGAGTAAACATATTTATAATGGCCGTAGACCTATAACATAGGTATTCAAATGAATCAGAAAGAGCTAAATAAAACATTTATGTGATTTCAAATTGAAAAAACCCATTTGGTTGCATTGTTTTAATTCATGGCTTTAATGGTTAGGGTAATTACCACACCCCTTATCCAATGTACAGCCCTGTGTACATTACCACACCCCTTATCCAATGTACAGCCCTGTGTACATTACCACACCCCTTATCCAATGTACAGCCCTGTGTTCATTACTTCTTATTGACTCTTTTGCTGCTGAATTGTTTGTTTCCATTTTTTTACACAATATCCAGTTTCAAATGACGAAAAAATATTTATATTTTTGAAAAATAGACATCTCACAGATTCAATTATTGGATTAACTAAGCATCTAACAAAAAATACTTCATCAATTTTAGTGATATTTGTATTGATCTAAAACATAATTGAAACTGTATATACACATAATATACAGACCATAGAAACACATGGTCAGGGGCGCACCGCCCTATACGCAGCGTATGCAAACAGTTACACATTAATTTGCAATTTTCAAATTTTCTTGGGGGAAGACCTGCAACCCCCCCCCCCCCCCATTTGCCCCTCCCCAACTTTTTTTTACAAAAACGGTTACACATTAAAAAGCCTCTAGGAACGCCCCTGATGGGTTAATGTTTTTCTCCCACACACTCTTTCCAATGTACAACCCTGTGTACACTTTTTATGTTTCATTCACAGACTTTGGTATGGACCCCTGGATGGCAGGGGCACTACCCCTGTACAGTAGTGAGAGTGAAAGTGCGAGTGAGAGCGAGAGTGAAGAAGATGATGCAGAGGAGGCACAACTACAATTAGGGGCGACCGCTTTAACTGGTAGGTCACCCTTTGTCTGTTACGGGGACATATATATATATATATGTTGAGATAGGTAACCCTTCACCTCCTAGGGACACATATAGATGTGATAGGTAACCCTAACCCTTTAAGTCCTCACGATGCATTAAAGCATCATTTTACATCTCTGAGAACAGACACAATTTTACTACAACCAGTGGTTTGAGAACGAAAATTTCCATGAAACTGGTTTACCAATACATGACAATTTTCTCTACACTAAATCATCTTCATCCACTACACCAATTCTCGACTTGTAGTGGATAAAGATGACAATGGTAAATTCAGGCTTGAAACGGTTAATCTGCTAGGGACACATATATATATATATATATGTGTGTAGTAGGTCATCGTTCATCTGCTAGGAACACATATATATGTCTGCTAGGACTATCTGTTAGTAAATTTCCAATTCCCTATTTATCCATTATTCACTTCTGTACAATAAATACATAAGCGCATTGATTTATGTTTCCATGCATATTTTTCTCAGAAGTATAAAGTAGCGGTTGTAATAATATTAGAAGTTTTTTTTGAAGCAATAAGTTGGAGCAGCTTTGTTATCAAATGAATCATTGAGTAATTGAAACATTTTGTTAAAAAACAGACACTTCTATAAAGAAGAAAAAGAAGAAGAAAAGAGTAAAGAAAAGTAAATCAGCAAAGAAAGATGCTGTTATCACTGAGCCAGAAATAAAACCTGAGCCAGAAAGATCAGCCCCTTTGAACCCTGTGACTCCTTTAAACTTTAAGGGAGCTATGAAAATCATTAACAGGGCAATATTTCTAAGTGGAGGTGCGTGTCATCTTAGCATGTTAAAAACCAGAGCGAATCAGACAAAAGAGTTCCGTGATTATATAACTGAGAAATGGGGAACGCTGGCGGAATTTGTGCAGAAGCACCCGTCATTGCTAGGTTTAACTCGTATTGAAGATGATAAAGAAGATACAGTTCACCTGAAGACACAGATAAAGCTATGTATGCACTACCTGATGCCCGAAGGATGTCTAAGACGAGATGAATGCCACGATCTCCATCTATGTCGGGATTACTTATTGACCAGCTGCACAAATGAATGTAACTTAAGTCACGATCTCAGCGATTATCACAACCAATCTATCCTACACAGAAATCACTCTGATGACCTTGACATTGACAAAATACAGTTCTTGATGAAGAAAAGTCGAACCAGAGCGACAGCACCTTTTGTCTGTACATACTACAATGCACAAAATAAGTGTCCAAACTTTAATGAAAACCAGAAGGGCTTTTGTGCATATTTACACGTCTGTCATCAATATATTTTAGGAGATTGTAAATTAAAAGGGAAATGTTGCAAATCTCATCAGTTATTCAATCCACAGGCTATGGGGGTACTCACAAGGTTTGGATATAATGTGAAAGAGAGGAATTCAAATGACATACTTGAAGAGCTAAGGAATATCTACAGCCAAAATAAAGACAAGAATACGAAGAAGGCAGTTGAGAATGCAAAACCCGGGAATGCACCACTTCAGGCTGGTGGTCAGGCTGGTGGTCAGGCTGGTGGTACGATTGCCACTGACACAAATGAGCGACTAATACTAAATATAGACACAGTGGTCAGCTTCCTGGTAAAGCAGCTGTGTATCGCTGGAGGTGAAGTAAAGGTCGTAGATCTGATGGCGACGCTAGAGCACGACAGAGCTATGTGGGGGTTTATCCAGGGAAAGTACGGCAGTATTGATGCGTTCCTAGATGACTACGGCGACACCATCAGCCTCACGACTAGTGGACCATCGGAAGGTCATGTCGTAGTCAAGACAAAAGCCAAAATATGTCCGGTGTACCATCAAAAACATGGCTGTGAAAATACCCAGTGCAAGGATTTACATATTTGCAGGCATTTCTTGCTTGGTAAATGCCTTAATGTCAGTGACGGTGGAGGTCGTGGTAAAAAGAAGGCTGAGCCCTGTCCACAGAGTCATCTACTTTATGGGGAGAATAACAAGTGTATCCTGCAGACGTTTCACCTCGGGCTTTTATCTCTCATCGAGGCTCGTATGGTGTTCAGGGCCAATCGCTGCCGAGCCACAGTGCCTCTCGTATGCCGCCTGTATAACATGCCCAAAGGTCATAACCTCTCGGGAAACCAAAAGTGTAGTAAGCTTCATGTCTGCTTCTACTATATCAAAAGCAAGTGCAGATATCCTAAGACATGTAAGAAACTGCACAATTTTAACGATCCTGTTGTTCAGAGCCTGTTGCAGCAGTATGGATTTGACACCCAACAAAAAGCTGAAGCTATCAGGAAACAGATTGCACAAGCCATGGAACAGGTAGGACTTTATTTTTTTTAAAAGGTTCTAATCAAATTATCAAATCACTATTGTCGTTCCTATGCCGTCTGTCTGTTTTCCCTTTTGAATGATTGAAGATAAAAATTGATATAATTTTTTTATGGATCTAATATGCACATGGGCTTCAAGACCGCTATCTCATGATCACCATGGTATTAACAATTGTGCGTTGGGAACTGTATATACAATTTCAAGCATTTTTTAAATCAATAGAAATTTCACAAAATTTGATAAAATAGCTCTTAGTAGATGCTCATGGTATCCAATACTTCAATATTAAAAAAAATGTAAATATGTATATATTTTTAATCATTTGAAGCTGGAAATTACGTTAGCAATTCCAGCTTTGAATGAATGAAAAATAGAAGCAAATAATTCAGCTGCACAAACCCTTTCCCCCAATATCATAAAATACTTTGCAAAAACGGCTGTAGACTAACAGATATAAATTTACTGTTCATTCTGTTTCTACAATAGATTGACATCCAAAGTTTTCTTTTGATGGAATAATCACTAATTGCTATTTTTCCATCAGTGTGGACTAATTTGCTATTAGAAATAGAGCTATACTAGTATGACAGGTTTTCTAAAGGTTTTGTTGAAATATATGATCATGTCTATGTCAAAATTCACTTTCTATGTTTAGTTTAGTTTCCATAACAGTTTGAGGATTTTGGCCATCTTTATCAAATAATATTCCCAAAAGTAGCTGGTCCCGGCATTATGCTACGAAAACAAACATTTTTTCACAATAACATTTTGGTTGGTAACCCCTGATTCAGACTAGTGGTCTTGTTATAACTACAGCAGTAGTTCCCATGTTTTGCCACATAAACCTGGACTCCCAGAATTTTCATGAGGCTTAATGCACTTGTGTCCTTGATTTGCTTGATATTATTGAGGTATTTTTAGAATCTGTCATTTGATTGTTTTCTCTTTGCAGGTTAAATCTGCTGATGGTGACAGTGACAACGACTCAGACAGTGGAGAGAGTATAGTGTCAACTATGAGCACGAGTAGCGTGTCAACGACAGCATCTAAAAAATCTGGGAGGTCCCGACCACAGCCCAGAGACACAGCTCAACCAGATAAAGAAAAGAAAACCTCAGACGTAATCTGCGTGAAGCATCTTAACGGAAAGTGTCAGTTTGGAGGGAAATGTCGTAATCTACATACAAAGCAGCCTTTTGTCTGGCAGTACAGAGACGGCACCATATGGCAAGCCTTCACAGACATAGAAAACTGTCGTCTGGAAAATGTCTACTCCGATCCTAAAAGTAACAGCTGCACACTCTCTGAGGGGAAATCAGCAGAAGCGTGAGTAATAACACACATAATGGTGAAATTCATTTTTAACTTTCCATGAACGTTTTTAACGTTCTCCTAACGTTCTAAAAACGTTTTTTTGTTAGCTGGCAATGTTAGCGAATAAGGTTATAAGAACGTTCCAATAATGTTCTGTTTCAATGTTAAAAGAAAACGTTCTGCTAACCTCCTAAAAACTGAACTTTTTAACGTTCAATGAACGTTCTCAGTGAATGTTCTCATAACTTTTTCATAACGTTCTCTTAACGTTCTAGAAACGTTATTTTGTTAGCTGGGTATGGAGTGCCACAGGTTAACCCTTACAACGCTAAAATAGTTTGGTATAAACCATGGGGACCAAGGTTTTTTTTAATTGAAATCATTATAAATGTCTTAGTTAGCTCTTTCCGCTTCATTTGAATACCTATGTTATGGGTCAATGGCCATTATAAATATTTCATTTCTCCAGTGTGGGGATCGTCTTTACACGTCAGAATCTGATGTCTACAGACATCAGATTCTGATGAATAAAGACGATCCCCGCGTTGAGAGGATTAAGGTCTTATCTTGGTTTAGGTGTTATTTTGTTCAGTATGAGAAGCTATGCAAATCTGACCATTTGCTAATCAAATCTTAATTGTTTTTCAATCCATTTGTATTTAGTGTGGGCCGTCACATAAATTCAAAAATTTCAGAAATACGAATAGCATTTCCTATAGGTGGGTGTTGGTGTGAATCCCCTTGCGTTTTGCAAATATAAAAATTAAAGGGAAAAAAAAGAATTAAAAAAAATATGTTTTCTTTTTTAAAAAGTCAGCTGATTTTTCTTCGCTTCTCTTGTGTGATATACTTAGCCTATACTTTGTGTTTTCTAAGTCTCAATGCGGATCAGTATTATTTCTTAAATAAAACATTTTAAAAAAAAACAAGACATTTTATTGTGACCTGGCTTTATGGAAAATCACACTTTTTCTCATAGCCCAGCGTTACGTATTGAGGGGGCGGGGGGGGGGGCAGGGGCTGGTCTGAACCAATAATATATGCTTGAAGTTTTTTAGACAACCCCTAAGTCCTAGATGAAAAATCAAATCATCGTGTGTTTTCGTTTCAGTCGGAATAAGGTGGATTTTGTGACGATGGAGTACAAAAACCAAGAGATGGAGTTTCAGTGGAAGGTGCGAAGACTCGGAACCCCATCCAATGCGAAAGACTCGAGCGGCGCCAAACTGACAGAGTGGCACTGGTTCTGGCAAAACGATCAGAGAACATGGACACCGTTTACTCAGGTGAGACTCGAGCGGCGCCAATCTGACAGAGTGGCACTGGTTCTGGCATAATGACCAGAGAACATGGACACCGTTTACTCAGGTGAGACTCGAGCGGCGCCAATCTGACAGAGTGGCACTGGTTCTGGCATAATGACCAGAGAACATGGACACCGTTTACTCAGGTGAGACTCGTGCGGCGCCAACCTGACAGAGTAGCTCTGGTTCTGGCATAACGACCAGAGAACATGGACACCGTTTACTCAGGTGATCAACCCAGTGTCCAGCTACTTACTCTTATTTTCATTCACCTTGAGATGAGAATTGCTACTGCAATTCTCATCTCAAGGTGAATGAAATTGTCACAATTTTATAAAATGTATACATCAGTGTAATGTCTCAAATTAACACTCAGACCCTCTGTATTTTTATTGATTATACCATTTTTTATTCAAACATTTTTGGCATGACTGTGTATTTGTCTGTCCGTTTTCTGTCCACTGATCCACAAGTCACGAAAAACTATTATTTCTTCTTGAGTCTTGAGTGGATTTCATTCAAGCCATTTTTTATTCAAACATTTTTGTCATGACTGTCTATTTGTCTGTCTGTTTTCTGTCCACGGATCCACAAGTCACGAAAAGCTATTATTTCTTCTTGAGTCTTGAGTGGATTTCATTCAAGCCAGTGCAAAATGCTACCAGGTGATAGTATAGAGTGAGCTCCACGTGGCGCCACCTGTCATATTTCATAGTTCGTGGTCAGGGGCTCTAGCAGTGTGACATATTGTTACTTACAGGGTTCTAGCAGTGTGACATATGACATTTTTACTTACAGGGTTCTAGCAGTGTGACATATTGTTACTTACAGGGTTCTAGCAGTGTGACATATGACATTTTTACTTACAGGGTTCCAGCAGTGTGACATTGTTACTTACAGGGTTCTAGCAGTGTGACATATGACATTGTTACTTACAGGGCTTTAGCAGTGTGACATATTGTTACTTACAGGGTTCTAGCAGTGTGACATTGTTACTTACAGGGTTCTAGCAGTGTGACATATGACATTGTTACTTACAGGGTTCCAGCAGTGTGACATTGTTACTTACAGGGTTCTAGCAGTGTGACATATGACATTGTTACTTACAGGGTTCTAGCAGTGTGACATATGACATTGTTACTTACAGGGTTCCAGCAGTGTGACATTGTTACTTACAGGGTTCTAGCAGTGTGACATATGACATTGTTACTTACAGGGCTCTAGCAGTGTGACATTTTTACTTACAGGGCTCTAGCAGTGTGACATTGTTACTTACAGTGTTCTAGCAGTGTGACATTGTTACTTACAGGGCTCTAGCAGTGTGACATCTGACATGCTGGAGACAGAACACCATAGGAGCCCAGAGGGTCTGTTCACATTTATCGTTGGGCTACACAACTATGCCATCAGGTTTGAGAGTATGACTCAGATAAACCTGAAGCTGGGTACAATACGTGCCGTACGGAGACGACCGGTTTTCCAGATAAAAGCCACAAAGCCTTCAAGGTAAAGACATGATTCAGTTCACCCTTTAAGCCCTCATGATGCATTAAAGCATCATTTTACATCCCTGAAAACAGACTTAATTTCCTTACAACTAGGGGTTTTAGAACGAGAATTTCCATGAAACTAGCTCGCAATACATAACAATTTTCTTTAATTTTTCACCCACTTCTAATCATCTTCATCCACTACAAGTCGAGAATTGCTACAGCAATTTGCGGCTTGTAGTGGATGAAGATGACAATGTAAAGTCAGGATTCAGTTAATCCTTACAACACTAAAATATTTGTGTATAAACCATGGAGACAAAGGGATTTTTTTAATTTAAAAACATCACAAGGGTTAGTTAGCTCTTTCCGCATCATTTGAATACCCATGGTATGGATCTAAGGCCATTATAAATATTTTACTCATTCAGTGTGAGGTTCTACTCTAGACCTCAAATTCTGATGTCTGAAGACCCTTTCACAGGTAAGCTTGACTATACTCGCCGTCAAATTAACCTGAATCAGCGATTTCTTCGTCTATTCTGAACCGATTTTCTTGCAATTTTGCAAAGGCCATTTTCTAATGAAATCCTAACAGCGGTAAAAAATTCGCAAAATTATATTGAATTTTTCAAAAGTTAGACCATTCGACATGTAATAAAATTCTAGAATTAGTTTAATGGGTTCATAGAGGGACGTCGTAATTTCAATTTTTTACATGTCAAATGGTCTAACTTTTGAAATACAATAAATAATTCTACGAAATTTTCAGGGATATTAGGATTCTGTTGAAATATGATTGTTAACAAATTTCATGAAAATCGGTTGACAATTGACCGGGAAATCAATGAAAAACATGCGCTCCTGGTTGATCACTTTTAATGTGACTTTGGGTATATAGTTGTTTTAAGTCCGTTTCATTAGCCAATCACATCACTGATACTGGGAATGAAATGCATGTTTAAACCTTTCAAGCCTAAATTACCATTGTCATCTTCATCCACTACAAGCCGAGAAATGCTGTCGAAATTCTCGACTTGTAGTGGATGAAGATGAATTGAAGTGGGTGACATATGAAAAAAATATACTGTTATTTTTAAAACAGTTCCATGAAAATTTTCGTTCTAAAACCCTTTATTTTTAGGAAATCAAGCCATCCTTCAGATACGCAAAATGATGCTTTAATAAACATTCAAGATTTGCAAATGTTTTCACCCATTTAAAGTTGTGGGTCGCTGTCAAGCTTAGATTAGGCCAAAACAAAAAAATTGTTTTTTCCCGGTAACCCGACAGACCCTTATTTCAGGTGTCGAGCCTAGTTTTTTTTCAAGATCTGCCAACCCTAATTCTTTTTAGCAATAAAAAACAGAGCTAAACTTTTATTTCAGCATTCTGATCGGCACACACACACAGGTATGAAAAACGGTACTGTTTATGCAGAAGTTGTTTATTTTGCTTTGGCGTACAAAAATAACCAACATGTTCTGACATCACAGGTCTATATATATGCTGAAGCATAAAAAAAAGCAAAAAATAAAATCTGACTTACGTACCCTATTTCTAAAAAGTCTGTTTGCTGGAACATACAGTTATTTTTTTAGACCTGAGATAACTTTGCAGGAAAACGATTAACCCTCTTCCTTGTTTCATAGATGCAACATATATTATATTTTCCTTAAAATAATAAAATGATTTATTATGCAAAATCCCGATATTCTGAGCTTTTATTTCAGACATTGCACTTGAATTATATCATATTTTTCATAGAAGGGTGAGAATTGGGGTTATTATTCACATCTTGAGCTGAATATAAATAGATGGCCGCTAACAGTTTTGTACAACTTTAATCGCTTCGAATCAGCTTTATTACCCCTTAACCCTTTCAAGCCTGAATTTACCATTGTCATCTTCATCCACTACAAGCCGCGAATTGTCAGATTATGACGTCTAAAGCCGACCCCCGCGCTGTAAGAGTAAATATATTTATAATAACCGTAGACCCATAACAAAGGTATTCAAATGAATCAGAAAGAGCTAACTAAGACATTTATGAAGATTTCAAAATGAAAAAACCTTTGATCTCCATGGATTTCACAAAAAGAATTCAGCGCTTCAAGGGTTAAATTGGCCAGTCAAATCACTGTTATTGGGAATAACTTTGAAGTTTGTGAGTCACTGTAGCCAGTGGGTGGTAATATAAATTCTATAACTTAGCGCTTTAAGGGAAAAATATGACGACACTAGTACTCTCACAGGCCTTAAAAACCCTTGTATGGTCTTGAAATTTTAAAACGTTTTGAATAATAATTACTGTTTTTTTTTTGGTAAATTTAAACCCTTAAAACGCTGACTTTTCATATGAAAATCATGGAAACCAAAGGGTTTTTTTCAATTTGAAATCATCATAAATGTCTTAATTAGCTGTTTCCGGTTCATTTAAATACTTATGTTATGGGTCTACAGCCGTTAGAAATATTTTTACTCTCACAGACGTCAGATTCTGTCATCTAAAGTCTATCCCCGCATTGTAAGAGTTGAAGGAGAAAATATCCCCACAATTAGAAATTTATTCAATCAATCAATAAAATCTACATGTATATCGCCTAATTCCTCAGCGGACCGAACTCAGAGATGCACAAATCCTTAGCATGATCATGTGTCATAATCCAGGCGAGAGCAGGCTCATCAACAGAGAGCCGGGCTACTGGGGAGCTAGGGTGGGAAAGGCAGATCTAATAGGTGGGATTTAAGTAATTTCAGAATGTTAACATTGTTTGGGCATTTTGTATGAGCACAGGCAGAGCATTCCACAAGGCTGCATGTACCAGATACGGAGAACGTTTTTGACCCAGTCTTGGTTTTTATACAGGGAAAAATTAACTAAGCTCATAACTTAATATTGATTTTCTATTTGAAATTTTCTGTTAATGAATTCAATTCAAAACATTCAAGTGCTGATTAACTTGCCTATGAGGAATTATGAGCTGAATTATTTCCATCTGCTCATGTTGCAGAATTCTTTTATCCTTTACGTTCTAATTTATCTCATTTGAATTTTTACCCATGAGTGTATTGTGAGAAGTATGCCATTTTTAGTGAATGAATTTTAAGCAACTTTGTTAAATTGTCATGTAAGCATGTGATTTATATTTCCAACTTGTATTTTTTTATTTTCCTGTCCCTGATCTTAATTTTTTCTTACAGTTCTGAGATGAAGACTTCAGAAGAGGTCATATCATTACCGTCAAACTGGCTGCTGAAAAAGACTGAGAATTATGCTCTGGTTGAGGTAGGTTTATCATATTTAGATGCTAGTTTTGAAAAACCTAACCCTTACAGTGCTGAGACCGTCTTTATATGTCAGAATCTGACGTCTGTAGACGACAGATTTTGACGTATAAAGATGAACCTCGCACTGAAAGAATTAAAATCTTTATAACTGACATAGACCATAAACATGGGTAATGAAATAAACCGAAAAAAACTAACTGAGACATTTTTGATGATTTCAAATTGAAAAATCCCTTTTGTTTCAATGGTTTAAACAAAAATAACTCAGGATTGTAATGGTAATCCATCATTTTTAGTGTTTTGTTCTGATGAGTGATAAATCTAATCATGAATATTTCAATTGAAGAAAAATATTTTTATATCACTACCGTTTTAAAGTTGCTAAGTAAAATTGATCATCATCGTCCTTAGCGATTAAAGTGTTAAAACATGTATATATACTGGTCTAGCAGGCCAAGGGTTAATAAAAAAAAGGTTTGATTATTGGATTGTTAAATATGTACTTGTTTTCAACAAAAAACATTTTATAGGCCTACAGATTAGAAGGACCAAACCCTTAGAGCACTGAGCTATTCAATTTAAATTTTCACTCGCTTGAAGTTGTGTCTCGCTGCCGCGACCTACAACTTGAAGTGAGTGAAAATTTGTGTGATTTGTGAAATTTAAGTCCCAAGATATATCTGTGTTTCAAGATTTAAAGCATATTTTATTTTTACTTTTAACAACTGAATATACATGTGCTAATAAAACACAGAATGTCTGCTGTAGTCTACATCAGTGTTCTAAGGGCTGAGGACATGCCGCAGGATATGATCAAGTACAAATTACTTTAGGATACATCTACCAGTGTCTACTAAACATAGATAAGCACTAACAAATAATTACCTGCCCTTTCTAACTTTCTAGAACCGATAAGTTAAACAAAAGTAAAATACATGTAGCCTACCTTAGAAATCAAAAACTATTAACTGATACAAAATGGACTAATATCTAATTTAATACAGATATTTAAAAATTTTAAAAGTCAATGCATATTACTGTTATTAGTTCTCTATGAAAAATATTTTCTTTATATTTTCAAATCCCATCAAGAAAAAAATATATATATAACTTTTCATTAAATTTAACTTTTTCATTTCAGGTCAAAAGCAGCAGTGCAGAGTATCGTAGGGTTGACACTCTTTTCGACAAAACCATGCCACCTGGTACTCTCCTAATGCAAGTGATGAGGGTGGAAAACCGCACCCTGTATGAGAATTACTACAGGTAAGAGCATCATCATCTATACAGGGAGGGGATTTCTTAGATATTTTCCAAAATTCTGATTTTTATATCAAACCAGAAATGCCATATGCTGGTATGTGTTTTGTGTAAATCTGCTCACTTAAAGTTGTCGGTCACATTTACCCACTGCTATCAAATCTATTCATAAAAGCAATTTTGAATTCTTTGTCGTTTTTGCGTTGCGGGACCATGGCTCGAACTGTCCGATAGTCAAAGATGATCAACAATCTGGGAAGAAAGAATTCAGTGTCATTGGGCTTGTCCTACCTGATGAGTAGCCTACCTTGCTGACATTGCTGCGCAGTCATGTGTAGGCCTACCAAAGGGCTTGACCAAAGTCTGGCCAACTGCTGGACAGACATTAAACCAGTATTAGTTAAACATGTGTTATTTGCTGGGATATGATTTGTTGATGTCATTTCAGGATGAAGGAGAAGATGAGGAGTGACCTTCCTAGAAGTCGTAAGGAGGTCACTGAGATGGAGCTGTTCCACGGCACCTCGACAGACAACATGACTGCCATATGTCAAAAAGGATTTGACTGGAGACGATTCGGCTCGGCCGTGGGCAGTAAGTACGGTCAGGGGAGTTACTTCGCCAGAGATGCACGCTACTCTTCTAACTTCAGTACATGTATGATGCTGGTAGCTGATGTACTTGTGGGGTCGTACACGCTCGGTAAACCCGAGTACAGGCTACCACCGCCCAGAAACGCCAAGAATCCACAAGGCAAGCAGTTTGACTCGTGTGTTAACAACATACAGAATCCTGAGGTGTTTGTAGTTTTCCACTGGGATCAATGTTATCCCAAATATGTGCTATTTTACTCGTAGATTCAACAAATGAATGGCACATACTATGATTAATGCCAGACAGCTAGGTTGAGCAAGATGATATATCCTGCATCTTTGGGAAGGCAAGATAGGCTGATCTCAGAACCCGTCACCACATAAAAGGCTAGGGCTTAATGTAGTGACTTATGCTGAAATCAGCATTTAAGCTGATCACTGTTTTTTGTGAAATCAAGTTATTAAGTCTAGCCAGGTGGTTGAATTAAGTGGATATATTTCAAAAGCTGGGAATAGTAAATTCTTCAAGTAGAACATGAGAAATATGCATTAAATTAGCAAAATTGGCAGATATTTTCATTCTAATTGTTTAAATATACTAGGTATGTAATTTTAAATCACTTGAAGCTGCAGGTTGAGTTAGAGAGATACAACTTTAAGTGGGTAAAAATTTATATTTTATAATATAAATTTTTACCCACTTAAAGTTCAAGTGGGTAAACTTTAAGTGGGTAAAAATTTATATTTTATAATATAAATTTTTACCCACTTAAAAGTTTAAGTGGGTGAAATTTATTATAAATTTTTAACAACCTAAAGTTTAAGTTCACCCAACTGAACTTAAACTTTAAGTGGGAAAAAAATTATATTTTATAATATCAATTTTTACCCACTTAAATTTTAAGTTCACCCACTTAAACTTTAAGTGGGAAAAAATGTATATTTTATAATATAAATTTTTACCCACGTAAAGTTGTGTCTCTTTATAAAGGCTAAATAAGTGACATCAAAACCTAAATTATCGACTAATAGATTAATTGTGATAAACTGATGATTCTACTCCAATTGTGCCATTTTGTCATCTATTGCATTTGACAATCTAATTGTGCTATTACTCGTTCATATACATAATTTTTTATTGCAATTATTCATAGAACTTAAATGTTATGATGTAAGGTTTGTTGCAGTATATTTTTGTTGTAGGTGCTCTAGTCTTAGAGCTTTGATAATTATTGTTTTCAACCATCATCAGATTATATCTATTGTTCAGAGGTACAATCATAATGCTATGCTGTGTACTTTAGTATTTATTCAATCTCAAAATCTGTTACCATGGCAGTTTGCTCTGTAGGTAAGCAATAATGTGAATCAGTATCGGTATACTAGTAGCCATACCCTACTTGAGTACGTGTTTTGATTTGAATGATAATGTAATATTTTTTCATTTATTTGTTTATTTATGTTTTTCTTATTCAACTTACCATAGGGGCCGTTCAACAATTACGTAAGGCCTAGAGGGGGGAGAGGGGTTAAGCGATGCGTTACAGACCGTAGTCAACAAAACGTTAAAAAGCTTTTCGAAGGGGGTAGGGGGGGGGTCAAAAATCTCTCAAAAAAGCGTTACGTAATTGTTGAATGGCCCTATACATGATGTGATTACTAACTAAACACTGATATCATTGTACCCTTGTACTGCTAGACCAGTATATGCTCTGTAGAGCCACAAAACAGTATCTCTCACTTGTAAAATAAGCAGATATTGCCTTTTGGCATTGCACGACAGTAGGCAAGTTAAAAAAAAATTAGGATGTCACTAAAATTGATCTAATAGTCAGCGCTGATGCTCAGCTAGTCAAACATTTCAACTTTTGAAACCCTTATTTTTCATAAAAAGATATATTTTTTATTCATTTGAAGCTGGTAATCGCATTAGCAGCTTCAATGCTTCTATGGATCTATCATGTCGATTTATATTGTGATTATTGTCAGCATCACATGATGAAGATTATACCAGTCCCTTTGATTTAACTTTGGGTTTTAGCAGAGACTACCAAGAAATTGTTGGTCCTTGGGTTTTGTAATAATAAGTGCTAATGCAGATATTCTTTGTAAGCATAGAAATGCTTGGTTTGAAACAGCATGGTATTCTATTGGTAACATAACTGTTTTTGGTTTGTTACCACGTAACATAGCTGTTCTTGGTTTGCTACCAGGTAACATAGCTGTTCTTGGTTTGTTACCAGGTAACATAGCTGTTCTTGGTTTGTTACCAGGTAACATAGCTGTTCTTTCTCTGTTACCAGGTGATATAACTGTTGTCAGTTTGTTACCAGGTAACATAGGTGTTCTTGATTTGTTACCAGGTAACAGCTATTCTCAGTTTGTTTCCAGGTAGCATAGCTGTTCTTAGTTTGATACCAGGTAACATAGCTGTTCTCAGTTTGTTACCAGGCTACATAACTGTTATTGATTTGTTACCAGGCAACATGGTTGTTTTCGGTTTGTTACTAGGTAGCATAACTGTTCTTGGTTTGTTACCAGGTAACATAACTGTTCTTAGTTTTTTATCAGGTAGCATAGGTGTTCTTGGTCTGTTACCAGGTAACATAGCTATTCTCGGTTTGTTACCAGGTAACATGGCTGTTCTTAGTTCGTTACCAGATAACGTAACTGTTCTTGGTTTGTTACCAGGCAACAGAGCTGGTTTTGGTTTGTTACCAGGCAACATAACTGTTCTTGGTTTGTTACCAGGTGACAAAACTGTTCTTGCTTTGTTACCAGGTTACATAGCTGTTCTCGGTTTGTCACCAGGTAACATGAATGTTTTTGCTTTGTTACCAGGTAGCATAACTGTTCTGGCTTTCTTACCATGTAACAAAACAGTTGTTGCTCTGTTACCAGGTGACATAGCTTTTTTCAGTTTGTTACCAGGGGACATAGAAGTTCTCGGTTTGTTACCAGTTGACATAACTGTTCTTGGTTTGTTACCAGGCAACATAACTGTTCTTGCTCTGTTACCAGGTGACATGGCTGTTATCGGTTTGTTACCAGGTACCATAGATGTTCTCGGTTTGTTACCAGGTAGCATAACTGTTCTTAGTTTGTTACCAGGTGACATAACTGTTCTTGGTTTGTTACCAGGTAACATAGTTGTTCTCGTTTTGTTACCAGGTAACATAGATGTTATCGGTTTGGTACCAGGTAACATAGATGTTCTCAGTTTGTTTTATAGTAATGGCATAACTGTTCTTAGCTTGTTACAAGGCGACATATCTGTTTTTGGTTTGCTACCAGGTGGCATAGAGCTGTTCTTGGTTTGTTATCATGTGACATAGTTGTTTTCAGTTTGTTACCAGGTAACATAGCTGTTTGTGGTTTATTACCAGGTAATATTACTGTTCTTGGTTTGTTACCAGGTGACATGCTGTTTTTCGGTTTGTTACCATGTAACATATCTGTTTGTCATTTGTTACCAGGTAATATTACTGTTCTTGGTTTGTTACCAGGTGACATAGCTGTTTTTTGGTTTGTTACCATGTGATATTGTTGTTTGTGGTTTGTTACCAGGTAACATTACTGTTCTTGGTTTGCTAACAGGTAACTTAGTTGTTTTTAGTTTGTTACAAGGTAACATAACTGTTCTCAGTTATTTACCAGATAACATAACTGTTCTTAGTTTGCTACCAGGTAACATAGCTCCTCTTGGTTTGCTATCAGGTAACATAACTGTTCTTGGTTTGTTACCAGGTAACATAGATATTCTCAGTTTGTTAGATAATTGTTCTTGGTTTGTTACCAGGTAACATAACTGTTCTTGCTCTGTTGCCAGGTTACATAGCAGGTAGCATAACTGTTCTTAGTTTGTTACCAAATGATAAAACTGTTCTTGGTTTGATACCTGTTCGCTAGCATAACTGTTCTTAGTTTGTTTCCAGGTGACATAACTGTTCTTGGTTTGTTACCGTGTGACATACCGGGTAGTTGTTTTCAGTTTGTTACCAGGTAACATAGCTGTTCGTGGTTTGTTACTGGGTAACATTACTGTTCTAAGTTTGTTCCCAGGTTACATAGCTGGTTTTTTTATTTGTTACCATGTGACATAGATGTTCGTGGTTTGTTTCCAGGTAATATTACTGTTTTTGGTTTGTTACTAGGTGACATAGCTCTTTTTCGGTTTGTTACCGTGTGACATAGCTGTTTGTGGTTTGTCACCAGATGACATAACTGTTCTAGGTTTGTTACCATGTAACATAGTTGTTTTCAGTTTGTTACCAGGTAACAGAACTGTTCTTAGTTTGTTACCAGATAACATAACTGTTTTTGGTTTGTTTCCAGGTGAATAGTTGTTCTTGGTTTCTTACAAGGTGACATAACTGTTGGTTCTGTTACCAAGAAACAAAAGCTGTTCTTGACTTTTTTGCAAAGTTAAGTAAATGGCTGTTCTAGATTTGTTACCAGGGAAAACATGTTCTGGGTTTGTTACCAAGTAGCACAGCTGTAGTGGGTTTGTTACCAGCCCTGCCAATACAATACTTTGACCTGATTTTGTTGTAATATTGTCTGCGACACTGGCCAACATTACAGCCACAATGCGTGAACATTTTGTGTTTTCTGTAAGGTACACAGCGCCCAGTAGTCTGTCCATATCTTAACCCTTTCAAGCCTGAATTTATCCACTACAAGCCGCGAATTGCTGTCGCAATTCTCGACTTGTAGTGGATGAAGATGATTTGATGTGGTTTAAAAATTGAACAAAATTGCCATGTATTGGTAAACCAGTTTCATGGAAATTTTTGGTCTAAAACCCTAGGTTGTAGGAAAATTAAGTCCATTTTCAGGGATGTAAAATGATGCTTTAATGGATCGTAAGGGCCTAAAGGGTTAAGGTACAACATACAGCACCCAGTATCCTGGCCAGATCTGAAGGCACAACATACAGCGCCCAGTATCCTGGCCAGATCTTAAGGCACAACATACAGCGCCCAGTATCCTGGCCAGATCTTAAGGTACAACATACAGCGCCCAGTATCTTGGCCAGATCTTAAGGTACAACATACAGCGTCCAGTATCCTGGCCAGATCTTAAGGTACAACATACAGCACCCAGTATCCTGGCCAGATCTTAAGGTACAACATACAGCGTCCAGTATCCTGGCCAGATCTTAAGGTACAACATACAGCACCCAGTATCCTGGCAAGATCTTAAGGTACAACGTACAGCGTCCAGTATCCTGGCCAGATCTTAAGGTACAACATACAGCGTCCAGTATCCTGGCCAGATCTTAAGGTACAACATACAGCACCCAGTATCCTGGCAAGATCTTAAGGCACAACATACAGCGTCCAGTATCCTGGCCAGATCTTAAGGTACAACATACAGCACCCAGTATCCTGGCCAGATCTTAAGGTACAACATACAGCGTCCAGTATCCTGGCCAGATCTTAAGGTACAACATACAGCGTCCAGTATTCTGGCCAGATCTTAAGGTACAACATACAGCACCCAGTATCCTGGCAAGATCTTAAGGTACAACGTACAGCGTCCAGTATCCTGGCCAGATCTTAAGTTACAACATACAGCGTCCAGTATTCTGGCCAGATCTTTATTTGTGTTTTGTGTAAGGTACACAGCGCCCAGTATCCCGGCCAGATCTTCATTTGTGTTTTCTGTAAGGTACAACACACAGCGTCCAGTATCCTGGCCAGATCTTAAGGTACAACGTACAGCGTCCAGTATTCTGGCCAGATCTTTATTTGTGTTTTCTGTAAGGTACACAGCGCCCAGTATCCTGGCCAGATCTTTATATGTGTTTTCTGTAAGGTACAACACACAGCGCCCAGTATCCTGGCCAGATTTTTGTCAGAGTTAATATGAGAAAAAACATTTGGAAATCTTGCTGTTTAACCCTTGCAGCACGGGGATAGACTTGTCTGTAGACGTCATATTCTGACGACTAAAGTCTATCCCCGCACTGTAAGAGTAAAAATATTTATAATGCCCGTAGACTCATAACATAGGTATTCAAATGAATCGGAAAGACCTGAATAAGATATTTAAGATGATTTCAAACTGAAAAAACCTTTGGTCTCGAAGGTTTTCATAAAAAATATCAGCGCTTTAAGGGTTAAACACACAGTCATTTCTTCTGATTTTGTCAATACATGTAATTCATCGGCAAACAAAACTGATTGTAGTCACTTTATGTGGGTCCTATTATAAATACACATATTGCACTTTGTCTCTACAAAAGGCAGGCTTAAAGGGACAGGCTCAGGCTAAAATCATCAAAAAATCGGTGATTTTATTTCGGCTTCTCAATATGATCATATGATGTAAACATGTCCATAGACTAGAACTAGGCAATTTTTTAAAAATTATTTGTGCTGCGCATTCACCAGTTAGGCTAGATATAGAGATGAAATTCCTGATTTCTAATTATTGACAACCATGTCAAAAATAAGAAATATGGGAATTTCGTCTCTATATCTAGCCTAACTGGTAAGTGCGCAGCACAAAAATTTAAAAAAAATTGCAGTTCTAGTCTATGGACATGCTCACATCATATGGTCATATTGAGAAGCCAAGATAAAATCACAGATTTTTTTATGATTTTAGACCTGTGCCTGTCCCTTTAAATTTGATATTCTGTGAAATAGCAGACTGGAATGCAAGGGAGTGTTAGCGGAGTGCACGATGAATGGCTTATGTATATTTATTTGTTTTTTCTATTTGTTTTTGACTTTGATGTTGTGGTTATTTTTAACCACTTTTAAACATAGCAATGATAATTCTGTTCCATATGGTGATGTATGATGTATTCTCCCTTCCCACGACACTAGATGTGTGACGATGGATATAACGGATATATCTATATTTTTGTAAAAGATGAATGGCTTATGTATATTTATTTGTTTTTTTCTATTTGTTTTTGACTTTGATGTTGTGGTTATTTTTAACCACTTTTAAACATAGCAATGATAATTCTGTTCCATATGGTGATGTATGATGTATTCTCCCTTCCCACGACACTAGATGTGCGACGATGGATATAACGGATATATCTATATTTTTGTAAAATAAATCATCTGTTTATCTCACCTATTATCAATTAAATCGCGTGACAATATACATGATTTATATTATATCCAGCTACTTTCTAGGTGGAAGTGTTAACAGACTAAGCTATGCTTAGCTATGCTTTATCAAGGGTAATTTATTTTCTGGCCCATATCTCTAGAAATACAGTACAAGTATGTTACAATGTATTATCTAATAGGATCTCACATGAACAATAATGCATGAAGATTGGTTAAAGTACAAGCATGCAATATGGGTGGGGGGGGGGGGGCAGAGAGAGTTTGGTTGGCCTCTCGCTATTTTTTTTAGAGCTTGGACGCCAAACAAAGATTTTATAGTATTCTTCAACAAATTAGCAAATTTTGATTGTTAAATTATTGTTAAATGTGCCATATTGTGAAAACTTTCTCATTGCATCATCAGCTATATCATGATAAATCTATGTGATATGTCATTTGAAAATATGTATACACTTATTAGTACATGTAGAAGTATATATATACATTTTAAATGCTTATAAATGTGATGGAATTTGTTTGTTGAATTTGTGTCATGTTCCAACATGATATTTATCTAACTGGTTCATCACAGGAAACACGATACGTTCAGCCAATGTTGTCTGGATGTCGGCCTATTGTCTGCGACGCTGGCTCAACATTAAGCCAGCATTGGATGAATGTCTCCATTTTTCTAAAAAGTGGTTGTGACCGGTAGAGCCAGCTGGTGAATACAAACTTGTGCAATTTAGATCTACCCCACCACAGCACATGTTTGCCATCCAGTAAAGAAAATGCATTATACCAATGCTGGTTTAATGTTAATCACTGTTGACAACGCTGGCCCAACATAAACCCTTTTTCTCTGTTTTAGATAAGCGCGCGCATTAAGATTTAGGCCGCGCATTACCAAAAAAACCATGTGTTTTTCTTCTGCTCAGCGCTCGCATTAGATTGTTGCCGATTTTCGAAAAAAAACAGTCAATTTCGGGAGATAAAAAAAACTTTCCGAAACAAACAAGTTGATTTCTAGAGATAAAAAATATTTTTCCAGCTATGTTTTTTTTGCTTGTTGTTTTCGTCGCCCTCATTAACTTTTTTTAAAATAGGTCAATTTTTTTTTATTTCGTCGCCCTCATTAACTTTTCTAGAATTATGTCCAATGTTTCATTTCATTAACTTTTCCAAAAATAGGTTTAATGTTTTTTTTTCTTCAATGTTTTTTTTCCACCCTCTCTCATTAGATTCTGGATTTTTTTCAGATCTAAAACAGAGAAATTAAAACAAGTGGCCTAAAGCCCAAAATTAAAAAAAAAAAATTTACTCACTTGAAGTTGTGTTTCGTTACCGCGACCCACAACTTCAAGTGAGTGAAAATTACTCATATTTGTTTCATTTGAGGCCAAAACATGTACAAATCTTGTTGTTGAAACACACCTTTTATTAACCCTTTAACCGCCGGTGCCGCATATATTCGGGTTTTCATTTTTTTATTAGCACATTAGGTACTACATTTTAAATATGTTCAAGATAAAATGTGACACCAAACAGCAAGATTTGAAAAGAGTTGACCTCCATTTTGTCAAATCTGAATAATTTTCACTCACTTGAAGTTGTGGATCGCGTCAGCGAGACACAACTTCAAGTGGGTAAATTTTTTTTTTAATTTTGGGCTTCAGGCCACTTGTTTTAATTTCCCTGTTTTAGATCTGAAAAAAATACAAAATCTAATGAGAGAGGGCGGAAAAAAAACTTCAAGTGAGTGAAAATTCAGATTGAATAATTGGCGGTTAAAGGGTTAATAATGAAAATTATTTACTCAGCTAATAAAGCATGGTAAAACGACTATAGTCGCCTTAGGGGGTTGAGGGTCAATGGACATTGCTTCAATGTATGGTGTTTGCCATGTATATTGGCTTTTTGCCGCCCCTGTCCCTACAAGCATGCAGCAAGATAGGCCTACTGTGTTACACGTGTGGCCAAGTGATCAGCATGTATTGTAAAAGTCATTGGGACGATTTGACGTAATAAACTATGAAATTACCATCTGTGTTGTCTTTCATTAACTTTCTCTCAGTCATTTTTATTCACTTTTTCCGCAATTCCTTTTTCATGGTCGAGGAAAATTACCCTGATGACATCTGAGACAAAGCGAGTTGAGCAGACTGGTCATGCCGTGTAGTAGGCGTGCAGTTGGGAGCCCCAAAGACGCTTTATTCAATTAACCCTTTCAAGCCTGAATTTACCATTGTCATTTTCATCCACTACAAGCCGCGAATTGCTGTCGCAATTCTCGACTTGTAGTGGATGAAGATGACTTGAAGTGGATGGCTGATGAAAAAAATATCGTTATTACTAAGGCAGTTCCATGAATTTTTCTGTTTTAAAACCCTCAGTTTGTTGGAAAATTAAGTCTTTTTTCAGGGATTCAAAATGATGCTTTAATGCATCGTGAGGGCTTAAAGGGTTAGGGAGTTTAATGCTCATTAATGTACATGGCCAAATCAAGGATTATCCGAAATGAAATCGTGTCTTCTTCCCGATGGTGCCTGCTGTGGAGCAGTGGCTATCTGCAAAAGTTGTGAAAATTAGTGTTAAAGACAGGTGGGGTGTTAATTAATTGATGATTATAATAGTTCAGTCAGTCATTTTATGTCAAAAGACGCCCCAGGCACACCACAATTTTCTAAAGTTTAAAAACAATTATTACCAATCAGTTCAGAATCATCTAGAAAACAACATCCTAAAAAATTCTTGATATCCAATTGGTCGAAGGATGCCTAATTTGCATAAATCAAAGATAACCGCCACTTTTTTTTAGGGATCATAATTTTTTATATATGAGTTTTCAACAAAAACAGCTAGAAACAAGTGTAATACCTATTTTTCGTGTAATTTTAATTGAATGATCCATTTTTTATTTCATTTTGCTGATCCAAAGGCATTTTGAAGGGCAAAATGTCAATATCAAGGTCAAAATGAGAAAATGTGATTTTTAACAAATACAAATAGCAACAACTGTAATATCTCATTTTGATGTTTTTTTTGACAGAATAATCAACTTCTAGTCATATTTGATGATATTCAACCTCATTTTCAAGGTCACAATGTCAATTGCAAGGCCAAGAAAGCGAAAATATGAACTTTTAGCATTGGTCCAATACTTTGATATACCTCCTGATCGTTGGACCATGTCCAGTACTGAAGAAGTGAAGGACTAAGATTTCAGTCCTCGGTCAAGCACGAGGTCACTGCTGGGGGCTGATCCGTTCCGGGTCAGCCACTGCTGGGGCTAGGGAGATGTCAGTTGCGTTGGGTCGGCAGTAATCTGTTTAAACGATGGATCACCAACTTTACAGTATTGCAATGCAGGTGATGTGGAGTTCACCAGCAGCATTTCCCAGCCATATAATGAGGTTCGGTGGATTTCACACACAATGTTGTTTTTATCTCAGCCATTGGGATGTTGTGTGTGGGGGGGGGGGGGGGCTTGGAATGCGTGACATTTTTTAATTGACCTTGAAGGCATATATGCCAGTTTTGACCGGAAAACAATTTAAAAGAGCCGTTACTTGGTTGACACTTGTATATGAAGCGATGGTGAGACGCCTAATGATATTCTTTAACCGCCAAATTATTCAATTTGAATTTTCACCCATTCGAAGTTGTGTCTCGCTGACGCGATCCACAACTTCAAGTGAGTGAAAATTATTCAGATTTGACATATTGGAGGTCAACTCTTTTCAAATCTTGCTGGTTGATGTCACATTCTATCTTTAACATATTTAAAAGGTGGTACTTAATGTGCTAATAAAAAATGAAAACCCGAATATATGGGGCACCGGCGGTTAACCCTTACAGCGCAGGGATCGACTTTAGTCGTCAGAATCTGACGTCTGTAGACGTCAGATTCTGACGACTAAAGTCGATCCCCGCACTGTAAAGAGTAAAACTATTTCTTATTGCCGTAGACCCATAACATAGGTATTCAAATGAATCGGAAAGAGCTAACTGAGACAGTCATGATGATTTCAAATTGATAAAAACCCTTTGGTCTCCAAGGTTTTCATAAATTAATTGAGCGCTTTAGGGGTTAAAGGGTTAAGTGGTGTGAACCGTTAGCGCATACTATCTGCAGAGAACTTTAAAATCAACTCCTTGTTGTGCAGATGTCTGTGGGAAATAATATGGACATCCATGAAGAAGTTCTAGAGCTAAATGAAAGCATTGTTGACACACTGAAACCACTTTTAAATATATTCATTGAAGAAGGCTGCTCGAAACCCCGACATTCAAATACTGGAATGCATATATCAATGCTGTTGAAATTCTTCTGAATGTTTTATATATATATATATATATATATGTATGCTGAAAGGGTAGGTGATTGGAAACAGCATTTGTGTTGCAATTTAATGGCTTCCGTCTATAATCTAGACATGACAGCGTTACCTGCAGCCGTGGACTCTTGAGTTCCGAGATGGTAAATTCCGTGTGTATCAGTATTCTGGTCCTTTTCGTGGAATGAGTTCGAATTTAGCTGTAGAGAAAGATTGAAAGAGCGAAGGTGGCATTGTTGAAATAACACGCAAGCAAGCCGGCAGTCATGCGGTGGTCACTGCTAAGATATATTACAGGACAGTATGTTAAAAGTTAAGATAGATGATGAAGATACTGATGAGCAGTCAAAGGATAAAGAACATGCATCATTACAGCCATCAATACTGGAACAGGATGCAGAACATGCTCGGGTTATTGAAGAACACAATAATAAACAATTATGCAGCAAATCCATTTGAAACAGAATAGATTGCAATTTTTTGAAGTATAACACCAGGTACCGGTATACATGTCTCAATAGAAATCCCAATTCTCTATTAAATTCATTTGACTTCGGACAGGAGAAACTAAAACATTTGTGAAATCTACTCTGTCATTTGATTAATCCGATAACAGTTTTTATAACTCAGCACTTGTTAAATGTGTCGGTAATAAAGGGGAAATTTAAACAATGATGCTTAACCCTTTGAGTGCGGGCGACGCTTTTAAGCGCATTCATACTGTTTTTCCACAACTAAAATTTGACAGAAATTGAACAAATATGCATGTATAAATCTTGAGTAAAGCCCCCATTGTGAAATTTAGCAGGTTTAATTTTTAAGTGAGGAGGTATTTTCCTTTCATTTGAAGTTGGCAATTGCGTGAGCAATGCCAACTTCAAATGTAAGGAGAATGTTAAGTAGTAATGAAGCACTTAAAGAGTTAATGGGACGTGCCCAGACTAAAATCATCATAAAATCGGTGATTTTATTTTGGCTTATTATTATGACCATATGATGTAAACATGTCCATAGACTAGAACTGCAAAAGTTTTTTAATTGTTGTGCTGCGCATTTACCAGTTAGGCTAGATATAAAGACAAAATTCATGATTTCTAATTATTGACAACCATGTAAAAATAAAAAATACGAGAATTTTGTCTCTATATCTAGCCTAACTGACAAGTGCGAAGCACAAAAATTACTTTTTTTTGCAGTTCTAGTCTATGGACATGTTTACATCATATGGTCATATTAATAAGCCAAAATAAAATCACCAATTTTTTTATGATTGTAGCCCTGGGCATGTTCCTTCAATTTTAGCGATCTAAGATAGATTGAAGTAGGGTAAACTAGTCAGCATATTGTTTTCTTGTTTATTAAACAAAATTCCTGTTGTAGAATGTTTTGCTGTTAACCTCCTTATTCTGACGGATTATAACGTTTTTCACTCAATGAATTTTATTCAAAATATACCATGTGGCGAATTAACCCTTTAATCCTGAGAGCTCTGAAATATTTTTACATGAACCGAAGGGGGACCAGTTATTTTATTTTTTAAATCATCCTAAATGTCTTAGTTAGCTCTTCCCACTTCATTTGAATACCTATGAATCGTCACAATCTGACGTCTAAAGATGTCAGATTCTAAAGTCAGTTCTCTGGCTGAAAGGGGCCATTCAACAATTACGTAACGCTTAGAGGGGGGGGGGGGTTAAGGTATGCGTTACGGAGCGTAGTCACAGTAACGTTAAAAAATGTTACGAAGGGGGAGGGGGGGGGTCAAAAATCGTCCAAAAAACGTTACGTAATTGTTAAATGGCCCCAAAGGGTTAAACCCTCACGCGATGCATCAAAGCATCATTTTGCATCTCTGAAGAATTACATAATTGGTTTTAAAACGAACAATTTCACAGAACTATTTAATAATAACGATCTTCATTCACTACAAGACGAGAATTGCGACATCAATTCGCGGCTCATAGTGGATGAAGATATTTTCGGGCTTGAAAGGGTTAATGAGAGGATGGATATCAAAGCGTTAATATAGGCTTCCAGAGGCTGAAACAGAGTGAACCACATACAGGGGTGGTGCATACACCCCCCCCCCCTCTGATAGGCATACATGCAGTTATATAAGCCTAATTGAAAATAGGCCCTATATCTAGAGAAAAGCACGTGGCGTTTTGGAAGAGTGCCTGACTGCAGCCGCTTTGATAAATAGCCTAACCGCTATGATCTGCTTTCACAAAGAGCCTAAACGCTTTGATAAAGAGCCTAACCGCTTTGATAAAGAGCCTTACCGCTTTGATAAAGAGCCTAACCGCTTTGATAAAGAGCCTAACCGCTTTGATAAAGAGCCTAACTGCTTTGAAAAAGAGCCTTACCGCTTTGACAAAGAGCCTAACCGCTTTGATAAAGAGCCTAACCGCTTTGACAAAGAGCCTAACCGCTTTGACAATGAGCCTTACCGCTATGATCCGCTTTGACAAAGAGCCTAATCGCTTTGACAAAGAGCCTAACCGCTTTGATAAAGAGCCTAACCGCTTTGATAAAGAGCCTAACCGCTTTGAAAAAGAGCCTAACCGCTTTGATAAAGAGCCTAACCGCTTTGATAAAGAGCCTAACCGCTTTGATAAAGAGCCTAACCGCTTTGACAAAGAGCCTAACCGCTTTGACAAAGAGCCTAACCCCTTTGATAAAGAGCCTAACCGCTTTGACAAAGAGCCTAACCGCTTTGATAAAGAGCCTAAGCCTAACCCCTTTGATAAAGAGCCTATCCGCTTTGATAAAGAGCCTAACCGCTTTGACAAAGAGCCTAACCGCTTTGACAATGAGCCTTACAGCTATGATCCGCTTTGACAAAGAGCCTAACCGCTTTGACAAAGAGCCTAACCGCTTTGACAAAGAGCCTTACCGCTTTGACAAAGAGCCTTACCGCTATGATCCGCTTTGACAAAGAGCCTAACCGCTTTGACAAAGAGCCTAACCGCTTTGATAATGAGCCTAACCACTTTGACAAAGAGCCTTACCGCTTCGACAAAGAGCCTTACTGCTATGATCCGCTTTGACAAAGAGCATATCCGCTTTCGCAAAGAGTCTAACCGCTTTGACAAAGAGCCTATAGTTGCTTTGACAAAGAGCCTAGTTGCTTTCACAAAGAGCCTAACCGCTTTGGCACAGAGCCTCTGACCAAATTTGATGTCATAGAAAGTAATCCAGTGATATCAGGATAATACCAGAATGTGAACTCACAAAAACATTAACCCGTACAACCCTGAAATATGGTTATATCAACCATGGAGACCAAGTTTTTCCAATTTGAAATCATCATAAATGTCTTAGGGATGTGGGAAGTTAAAAAAATTCCAAATATCCCCCAAAAATTTAAAAGTGGGTTGGTGGGTCCAGGGCCATTTTGGATGTTAAATAGAAAATTAGAAAACCTATAAAATCCACCTAAATCGTGTCGATGATTGGTTTCCGAAAAAAAATTGGATAGGGGGTGGGTGGTGTGAGCTCTATCCAAATTTGTTTTGGATGTCTGGAATATTTTTTTAATTTTGCAAGGCCCGACTTTAAGGCAAGGACCGACTTTATGCATCAGAATCTGACGTCTGCAGACGTCAGATTCTGATGTATAAAGTCGGTCCTAAGGCTGAAAGGGTAACACTGATGACGCATATCATCCCAACACTGACTCGACATTGAATCAACATTGGCTGAACGACTAGTGTCTACCATGGTCACATCATTCTCACCACGTAATATAAAATACGTCTTCCTGATATTGTAAAGAATATCATGCAAAATATCAGTGATGTCAAGAATGTGAAGTCACGGAAGCAAATGACGACTGTTGGTATAATTTATTCTGCTTGGCATTAGATATCATAATGTATAATTCAATGTTTAAATAATCTAGGTCATGTTTCAGGGATCACCATAATGTTCAATTATAGTGAGCTGTGAAGCAGGTTTTTCGCTGATTTCTCACGCGATTTGCATCCAATTTCTATGAAAGTTTGCAAGCACTATTTTCAACCCTAATTTCGTAACATTTTATTGGGTATTTAAAGTTAGACCATTTGGACACGTAAAGAAATTTTGGGAAAAAACTTGGGGTGGCTCAGATGATACAACGTGTGTGTGCGTGTGTGAGTGTGCATTGTATCGTATACTATCGTATCGCATCGTATCGCATCGCATCGCGTCGAATCGAATCGTATCGTATCGTATCGTATCATGCCGTATGGTATCATATTTGTCATATCGTGTCGTATTGTATCGTATCGTATCGTAGCATATCGTTTAATATCGTATCGTGTCGAATCGTATTGTATTGTATCATAGGCCTACCACATATTTCTTAAACGTATTTGAGCAAAATACGCTCGAAATATGCAAAAGAATCGAAGTATTTTTCAATTTAATTTCTTCAGTGTAACGTTACTCAGTGTAAATAACATAATATACATAATTATAGACCTACCTAGAATGAGTAGGCCTAACCATGTATTATAAACAGTAATAATATCATCCAGCCTGCGTGACGACAATTACAACAAAAACACTTTATAAACCACCAAAAACAATCTGACCAAAAAGCTATTATTTCCCCCCTGACATTAAGTGCTTTATATTGGGCAAAAAGATGTATTAACTGGTAATTTAGCTGATGTATGTATAATTTGGACCCAAACTTTATCTTTCGTACCATATGTTAAGTTGCAAATCTGTGACCAAATACACCGGTATCTAATTTACTTAGAATAAATGTTTTTTTTATACATAATAAATTGTCCATTATGCATCAAGAATAGCATAACGTAACACAATAGGGGCCTACTGGCCATCTGTCTCATGAAGTGAAAAATATATGATAATTTCAGGCTAATTTTGACACTGATGTATTTAGGGGGGATAAGCTGGAGAAGTTCAATGTCGTGCTGCCCGTTTAGTAGAGGTTTACACTCGCTACAGAAGAGCAGATACAGACATCATAACATAGAGAGCTCTGGGCCTGTTTCTGTATCATACTTAAGTAAAAAGTGTTAATTTTGTACTTAAGTACGTTACAGAAACCGGCCCCTGCGGCCGGTTTCTGTAACGTACTTAAGTAAAAAATTAAGTGGGCTGGTTTACGTAACATACCTAAGTAAAAAGTTTACTTTTTTCTTAAGTACGTTATAAAAACTATGGGATCACGTTAATGGCGGCATCGTCGAGTTAAGGTTGAATACGGCGTTCGCTCAACGGTTTGTGCTCGATCACTGAAGTTAAGCAACGTCGCGCCCGGTTCATAATTGGATGGGTGATCGCCTGGGACTGCCAGGTGTTGTATACACTAGGACATCGTGCAGCGATGTCGTGTCGTGGGGCTCAGAGAGCCACGTAAATCAGATGGCGCGTCTGACTGACTTTGAGTTGGACGTAAAAGAACCTCAATTGACGTAGGCGCAGTTTCTATCCGGCGAGACCCCAAAAAATCCACAACATGGGGTACTTGGCACATATATAAGGCCATGAATGATATCATGAATGATAACAGGCCTTGCTAAGTTACTCCCGTGGCGCGATAGCACAATAGTGCGTACTGCCACGTAATATACAGATATAGACAGATAAAAATCGGCCACAGGGGCCAGTTTCTGTAACATACTTAAGTACAAATTAAACACTTTTTACTTAAGTATGATACAGAAACTGGCCCCTGTGATCAACATCCTAAAGCAGGACTCTTTTGCCAGCAGACGCAAAATCAGTAGAATGTGCATGCTGTATAATGCGGTGAATGGTGCGGGTTTTTCAGAGAAATATCCTTGTTTCTCTCTTTAATGTGACTATGGGATCACGTTAATGGCGGCATCGTCGAGTTAAGGTTGAAACCAGTGTATCGACGTTGATTTTGGGCACAGGTGACATCTAGTCGGGCGGGTCCCTGGTGTAGTGGTTACGTGGAATGCATACCACGTTGGAGCGTGCCTCCCGCGCTCCGATATTTAGAATTCAAACTAGCAAAATGTTTCTTCCCTGCCCACCCGTGAAAATTCAGTATTTGTTGGAGCCTCTGCGACGAGAGGTAGCGTGCTCGACCTCGGAACGACAAAGCTCGAATCCTGAGTCTGGATAGCAGTGTCATCTACTTCATCTCACCATTCTTAGGAGGTTCTCCTGGCCTAGTTTAGTCTGTATGTGTGCAAAGATGGCAAGATGTCCGATTCATTCATTCATTCATTCATTCATTCATTCATTCATTCATTCATTCATTCATTCATTCATTCATTTATTCATTCATTCATTCATTCATTCATTCATTCATTCACTCATTCATTCATTCATTTATTTATTTATTTATGTATTTATTTATTTATTTATTCATTCATTCATTCATTCATTCATTCATTCATCCATCCATCCATCCATTCATCCATTCGTTCGTTCGTTCGTTCATTCATTCATTCATTTATTCATTCATTCATTCATTCATTCATTCATTCATTCATTCATTCATTCATTCACCGAGACACAACTTCAAGTGGGCAAAAATTATGATTAAATAACTTGGCGGTTAGAGGGTTAAACCCATTCTGACCTCAGAGATTATATCTCTGATACCACACGCTCATTTCGCCGTATGCACGCATGGCGATTGACCAGATTGATCAGCCGTTAGTGAGCGTTACCACGTGATTTTATAACCATTCCTATAACCACTGAACTATTCTGGTGTTCACTTCGACTCATCACTTATCCTTTTTTCAATATTTAATTTGATCTTAGAGTTTGCTACAGGTAAGGGCTATTTAGTCTGTAAAGCAGTGGATAAATTGAACCAGCACAATTCGCATGTCATTCAGTAATTTATATTTGCCAGTGTTTTGAAGCCGATTGTAAATTCTGTCAGAAAAATGTAAATATGGACCTTCTCACAGCAGCGCGTAGGCAGAAAAAGTAATCCATTGAATGTCTTCTATTTCTATGTGAATAGAAACTCATATGTGGCGGAGTAGTGGTGTTTTATATTTGCCATATATATTTAGGACACTCAAGCGTGTTTATAAGCCTATATTTGTTATATCAACAAAACTGCTCAAAATGAGCAGTTTCTGTGCAAACATGGCGTGTGGTTACAGAGAGAGTGGGGTTGACCTGAGCGACATCTATGTGTGGAGAATGGGTTAAACCCTAAAGCTCTGAAATCAACTAAAAGAAGAGACATACCAGATACTGAAGACATTGAAATAGAAAGTAATTTTCAGTCTTTTGAAGTTGACTGTGATTTTCCTGTAATTATCTGGAACACCATGGTCCCCCTTTTTGCAGACAGGGTGGATTATACCAGTAGCCCATCTGTCTTTTGCAAAAAAGTACACACTTTTTGAGAAGTGGATAGAAGGGGTGAAGGTCCAATCAAAATTTTAAAAATAATACAAATCCAAAATTGTGAGCAAATTGTTCGTTTCAGCAATGTTTCATTTGCTGTCAAACAAATGACCAGAATCCATCGTCATGATCATTGCGCGTGATTATGGTCCATCCCATCAGCAAAATTATTGGATTTTCAGATTTATTTCTTTCAAATTTGTAAATGATGCACAAAGTAAAAATAAATGGGGGATTTTAATTCATCACAGCCCATTAGAGATATTCTCGTGTAAATTCCAGTCATAATTGGAGATATTCTCCGAGATGTAGGGCTTACTCCGAGATCAACAATTTCATGAAATAATTAATTTAAATACTGACAGTTAAATCCTCGTGTCTAGGCAATATTCAAATGAGATGTAAAGCGAGTATTACCAATTATTATATAAATCTGTAACCTATCAAGGACGCCCGGCCGCGCGATGATTACAGACTAGCGTATACCTACAAATCTATTGCGGAATGGATTGGAGAGGGACGGGGTTATTACCACAGCTGACATTTAAGCAGATTTAACAAGCATTCAATAGCTTGGTTCATTGGAAAGACAATGAGGTTTAGGTTCAAATTTAGTGATTTTGATTTATATGTTACCATGTTGACATTTTTTAAATTTCAAAATGGCCGAATGTCTTTAACAATGAGACATGCAACAATACCTGTTTTGATTGTTGCATTTGACTGTTGCATTTGTACATGAGTCGTCTGTAGTGCTGAGGCTTTTCACTATATATCTGGTACCACGACAGTCTGATTTGCATCCAATTTTGGTGAGCTCAATAACAACCCTTGGTGCAGGTGAACTAATACATCTGACAGGAATGAATATCTTTCACTTCCCACACATTTTGTTCAAATGGTGGGAGATTTGGCCATCTGATAAAGCAGGTCTGGTCTTTCATTGCCATATAGCTGGCTCTCATAAGGTTGTAGCAGCAAAACAGCTCAGGTAGGTGGTAGGTGGTAGGTGGTAGGTGGTAGGTGGTAGGTGGTAGGCCAGAGGATGATTAGGCTTGACATACAAAGCTTCCAAGGCTTTCAATGTCACATTTAGGTAGTGGGAGGTTTGGCCATCTGATAAAGTAACGTTATATATAGGCCTAGGTCTTGTCCCTCATTGCCTTGTATAACTTTGTGGCATCACAAAAATTTTGGACTATTCTGTTGCAGTACATATCCGATCTACTTATGCTTCAAATCACCCATTACCCAGGTAATGCATCAGTATTACATTCAGAATTCGTCTGTATTTGACCAGAATATATTATTCGGTTCTATTCACACCTTTTGTGGAATGCCGCTCCTGTTATTGTATCCTGTGCAGAAAGAAAATGAATTCACCTGTCTAGTACAACTTGTACTAGTGATCATCAGTTTCTCAGCAATCTTGACTTCTGCCTTTCTAGAATGTATTCTCGAAAGGTGATCTAATTGCATTATCATTTTTTTACAGCATAACATATCTATCTACTACTGGGTATACAATATGCAAACACATTCAAGTTTAACATGTGGGTTGGTTCGAAATGTATTATGTTATCTGTTCTCCTATTATGACACATCTTTTGTAATATTTCTTAACTTAATGATCTGTGGTAGGCTACATTACCTCCCATGTAAACAGACTATTTCAAAACAATATTGTTTTAAAAAGCTTGAAATCACTCGTTTTCAAATCTTTAAAACGTTGTGTCTTTTCCTTAAAATGCAAACTTTAACTTTGATTATGTTTTCCAGTTGAACATAATTACCACGTTTCCCTTTTTTCTGTATTTCTTTCACTCTCAATAGGTAAGTTAGATTGGAACTGTTTTACCGATACCTAGCGAAACATCTTCGTGGTTGTGCGTTGCTTGTTGAAAATGAGCCAAACCATTGAATGTTTGCTGTGATCCTCCTTAATGCCAGCTATGGTAATGGCCCTGTCCCCTCCAATTATGGCTGGAATTTATAAGCTGATATCTCTCATAGGCTGTGATGAATTAAAAGTCCCAGTGTTATTTGTTATTGTGCATCATTTATGGGTTTTAAAAACAAGTTTAAAAAAAACAATGTTATGGATGGGATGAACAACAATTACAGACCAAGATAAATTCCAATCATTTCTTTAGGAAGTATGAAACATTGCTGAAACGCACAATTTGCGCAAAATGTGGGATAATTTTATTTCATTTTGAATAACATCAACACATCCCACCCACTTTATCAAATTATCAAATGTGTTTTGTAAAAGACACTTTATCGTCAATAATAAACATCCTCTGTGACTGTTGTAAAATGTTTAAGTGAAGGAAATGCATCCAACATCGGTATTGAAATTGTTCAGTTTCTGCGATCGCTTTACGTCACTTTCGTGGACTATTTGGGGTCCATTAACTGAACACCAATCATTCAGAAACCATCAACAATGTAGGCCTACTGTTAATCGTAGTACACACTTAACAAAGCTAGTTGTTTAAATTTTAGTTTTTTTTGAATTCGCGAGAAACGGAAATATGACCGGAAACGTCCGACCTTTTACATCTAAATCTGACGTCTGTAGACGTCAGATTTTTTTCATTTGAAGCAGGAATTTCTAAAATGTCAAATAACTAATCAATATTACAAATATTTTTAAATCCAAAAAACTATAAATAGTTACCACGTCTCACTTGGCGTTACAACGGTGAACTATACTCTTATGCAGCTAACAGTGGTTTGTGTAATCTTTAATGAGTTTTCAACTTTCTTTTCATCCGGTATGAATATAATGAAGTCTGATACCAATTAGGTGTATATTTAAAGCTAGAAACTGCGTTAACAATTCCAGCTCGAGAAAATAATAACAAATAGATCAGCAGCACATGGATGTTCATTCCTAAGTTTTATAACAGATCGATATACTTTCAACTACTACAATTTTCGAATTGACATTATTTAATACATAATTGTTGGTCTTCTTCATAGCATTAACCCAACATTATCCAGTATTTTGTTAGGGTTTCTAATAACACATTCCAGATTAATTGACAATGATTTGAGAGTGCTGGGAGGCCTGAACGTATGTGTCATAATACATGTAAGTCTATGGGACAGGTATTATGTGTGGACGATAAGTGTTTGTATACGTCACTTTGCAGAGTAAAGCTACGACTCCACATACGCGTGATGCGTGAAGCGTGATGCGTATTGCACGACTCCACATGTACGTCAAAATGTGATGCGTGATGCATCAAAGTCCAGTTGCCAAAAAGTGAACCGGGATTTTATTTTGAGTTCAAGTTTTTTTTATTGACAAGTCTGTATATACACCCTGAGAGCATTTTTAGCTTTGTTGGCATCGCGCTAACTTTGGGAAATTTTTTTTATAAGCTAATTTGCATAATTCACCCTGAATAACATACTGAGCCGTTTTTATAATACAACTTTTTAGCAAATATGCGTAGAAACAAGTGTAATACCACTTTTTCGAATAAGTTTAACATGTGGAAGTGATTTCCGATGTTCTTTTCGCGATTGAAGGTCAAGGTCAACTATAAATGTCAAGATGAAGGCTGAAATAATCTAGAAATACGACTTGATCATGTTTATGTGAGACACGTGGTTTAATTATACAAGTTTGTTTCAATACCTGCTCTTTTAAGCATGTCTGCATCATTATAAATATTATTAGATATGTGGCACTTTAGATGTTTGCTAAGCTCATTTGCATAATTCACCCTAATTAACATAATTGACAATTATATGTGATGAAACAACTTTTTTTAACAATAATCTCTAGATATAATGCTGTTTATGTGTAATGTTTTTTTTAAATAAGTTTGACGCGACCGTGGAATGTTCGACTTATTTGAAAAAAACATCTCACCACTTTTTCGTATAAGTTCGACATCAGGAAGTGGTTTTGAATGTTATTTTTGCAATTAGACGTCAATTTCAGCTTAATATGCCAAGTTCAAGGTTAAGTTGTCGCCAATGTTGTCAAAATATAGATAAACTCGTGTCGCTAGTTGTCAAAACCAAACATATCGGGTTCATTTAAGCATTCATTATTAAATTTGAACCATATTATGTTAAAAAGGCAGATTTTGCAATTTTTGTTATTCAAAAACATTGAACACGAGTTTTATGTTATTTAGTGATCACAGATCTAGGTAAACTTATCAGGTCAATGTATTATTGAGCTAAGTCAATAAATAATATTTACAAGGGCAGATATGATGATATGTAGGGTTTGCACAATCATTACACCTCTATGACCCAACAAATACGAGGCATTGAACCAATGTAGAATCAATGCTGGTCCACCGTCTACGACGCTGGCCCAACATTGATTCTACATTGGTTCAATCTAACCCTTTTGCTGCTGAATTGTTTGTTTCTACTTTTCGTCAATTTAAGCTGGAATTGCAAAATCAATTTCCCGCTTCATTGACGAAAAGTCTTTATATTTATTTAAAAACAGACATCTCTCAAATTCAATTTTTTTCTGAAATGCTCAACTTAACAAACAATTTTTTTCCGATTTTAAAGTCATTTAATTTTGTTTTGAACTGGCTTAAAATTGTCTATGTACGGGCCTTGTAGTACAAGGGTTAATTAAGATTCCAACACCAATACAGAATAATTAGGGGAATTTGAAAATTATCTCAATATAGCAGATTATAATATCGAAAAATTACACAATACTCGCAGTATATATCAGTGTAATGATGTCAGAATATAATAGGCCTACTATGTTTCGGAAGATGGACATATATATAATAAACCTCAAGCTTTAACACGTTTGTAACCAATTCAGTCAGATGTCAGAATATATCATCATACCGACGAAATATGACACTGCAGTGTCAGTTGTATTGTATTGCAAAATTGCAATATGGAATCAATGACAAACCTATGTCAGAAAATGCGGCTTTGTGGCAGGTGATGTCAAAATATGTCAAATCTTTTTTAAAAAATAATGGCTATATAGATCTAATATAATATGTTTCCTAAAAACATGATTGTATCAATATGTTTACAAAATAAGACACTATTAGAATATGAGAGCTGTATATCATGATGATATATTATAATGTCAGAATATGGCTTTATTACTGTCTGGATATGACATAATAAGGATAGTTTCCGGATATGACATGATTAAATGAAAAGTGAGATCCACATGATAGAACCCACCACAATACTATCAGAATATCACAGTATCGTGTCTAGATTAAAAACTGTGATTATGCGGCTTAATAATGTCTGACCATGGCATTATAATAAAACAAAATTATATTAGGATATTAGGTAAAACTGCTGCTCTTATGGCAGCATATTGCCATCGTAATGTCATCGCAATAACTATTGTGAAAGGTGTCGACACTGTATTATTATATTCATAATTATATTGCTATTATATATATTGCACTAAAGGACATTTTACTGTTAAGCCAGTAGTACGTGGCACTGAGTTGAGAGAATAGGACGTCATGATGTCAGGACATTACAGCATAATCTCAATATATATGAAGTGCTAAATAATATTATACTACAAGGACAGAATACATCGACTCAATGAGTTTACGATAATAGACATTATTATATCACATATTGTTAACTCTTGTGATATTGACATTATATTATAACAATACGGCGTAATGGCATACACCTTTTTACATCCCCATTGACTGCAATGGGAAAATATGACCTTTCAATACCACGATGCAGTTAAGTCAGATTATGATACAATAATGGCATCGTATGACATTATATATTCAAATTATACAGTGGTGCTAGATAAGAAGGAGTTCGACTATTTTTAGATTTTATGAAGTGATTGAAAAAGTAACCGTGGAAATATATGATGTATATCTGTGTAAACCAGTGTCCAACATTTTGAGTCAAGGGTACACACATTCAATGTCACCCGGATGTGAACAATTAAATAAGAGGTTAAATAATATTTTTAGCTTTAGACATTCACATTGTTGTATTTTGTGAATATGTGAATTGGTAGAATAGTCACATACAAATTTAAAACTGCGCACCTACCCCTTTAATTCTATAAAGTTGAATCTCATATGTGAGGCGTGCGGGTGAATGACGTTGTATTAGGTAAAATTGATCTCATTAAAGAACTGTAGCAAATATGTTCTGTGATAGTTCTAATAAGAGTTGGTTATGCTGGGTATGGTTAAATATGTGTATTAACATAATATAATTATCTCAATATTAGCGCATAGTTTAGGGTGCTATATGGTGAGTTTTAGATATAGACGTACTTAACGAACTGAGTTAAGGATTATATATAGTGAGGTTTGTATAAAGACGTAATAAAGAAAATAAACACACCTCCAGATTCGCTATTTCAAACAGGATCATCATGCATTATTAGCTGCTAGCGCCATCATTAGGCCTATATTTTTTGTAACTTTACCTAATACAACGCCATTCACCCGCACGTCTCACATATGAGATTTCTCTTTATATAATTAAAGAGGTAGTTACGCAGCTTTAAATTTGTATGTGACTATTATACCAATTTACATATTTAACAAAATGTTGATAACTAGACGTGCCTACGCTGTTAATGTAGTAATGATTTAACCTTGACATCAAATCGTGAAAATAACACCAGGAATGGATTTCTTGGAAGTTGTTTAGTATTACGCATGATTCTAAATCCAATAGATAAACCGTTATTCTCTCTTCTATGATTCAAAGAACAAATTATGTTAATTAGAGAAAATATACTAATTAGCTCTTGGCCTAGATCTTATATGTTGAAATTGATCTATAATTGCAAACATAACCAGAAACCACGCACTCGTGTCAAAGGTATTCGAAAAAGTGTTGTTATAAATGTTTCGAACATATTTGATAAAAAGCTGTAGCCCTATTATCGGAATTGCTAATTATGTTAATTAGCGTAAAATATTCAAATTAGATCATGATTTGTTTTTCTAAAGCTGGCAAAAAGTACTACGTCGTTTCAAACCTAAAATATGGCACTACATATACATAGAATTACAAATAACATGTTTTTATTACTAAATTTGTTTCATCCTATTCTAATGCTCAATTATGTTGATTAGGTAAATTATGCAAATAAGCTTAGCTAAACTCCCCTCCAAGCTGGAATATATCCAGTAATGTTGATAACGATCCATACATGTTTAAAAGGGCACGGATTGAAACAGCTGTATATAACACATATGTGGCATGTAAACCTACATAAAGTATTTTTTTGGCGATATTCTAGCCTTGACCTTGACCTTGAATTGTAAAAATAACGTCAGAAATCACTTCCTCAAGTGAAAGTTATTCAAAAAAATGGTATTACATTTGTTTCTAGACCAATTTATTAAAAAGTTATATTATAAATGGGTATGTATGGTAATTAGGGTGACTTATGCAAATTAGCTTATTGAGGTCGCACATATCTAATAATGTTTATATATTTAATTCTAATAATGTTTATAAAGATCCATACATTTCTGAAAGGGCACGGAATGAAAAAAATCCTGTATAATTACCACATATGTGACATATAAACTTGCATAAAGTGATATTATGGCAATATTTCAGCCTTGACTTTGACATTTTCAGTTGACCTTGACCTTCCATTGTTAAAATAACGCCAGAAATCACTTCCTCGGGTTGAAGTTATTCGAAAAAATGGTATTACACTTGTTTCTACGCCAATTTGTTAAAAAGTTATATTATAAGATGGGTAGGTATGTTAATTAGGGTGAATTATGCAAATTAGCTTATACAAAATTCTCCTCAAAGTTGCGCCAACAAAGCTGAAAATGCGCATATGAACACAAATCAATCAAAAAACCTTGGACTTAAAAGAAAATCCCGGTCCACTGCATGAATGATGGTGCTGGCAACTGGACTGAGAAGTCACCCAGTGCGGATCTCATGTGGCCTTTTTTACACACAGGGATATGGCACCTTATTTATCTAAATATAAACGTTTCCACATCCATAGCTTCTGCTATACTGTCTCAAATGTTTCCAATTCGGATGTTTTCACTATATATTCTTCTAATGGAGTGTTATATAGTGCTGGGTGTTCCTCAACCAGATCGATCAACTTCCCCAGATACGTATCATCAATCACGTTGCGTGGCATAATAATGTAATTGTCACCAAAGGAGCACAAATGAGAAAAGAAGACTATAATCTACGAATGGGTCAGCACGTGGTTGTCCCTGTAATCTTGTATCACATGCAAGGATCTTGGGGGGTACCCTGGAGAATCCATCGAATGACGTCATGGTAGGCGCATCATGCATGACGTGCATGTGGAGTCGCTCTTTCTATTTTCAATGATTTCGGTGAACACGCATCACGCTTCACGCATCACGCGTATGTGGAGTCGTGGCTTTATAGTAAAGGGACTAGCCCACTAATGGATTTAGTCATTGTTGTCGCATCAAGCTTTACCTGGTGCGTCAGCAGTCATTGAATTTAAAATGTCATGGTATTTTAATTTTTTCAGTGCGGGAACTGTCTTTATACGTCACAATCTGACGTCTACAGACGTCAGATTGTGACGTATGAAGACGGTCTGCGCTCAGAAACAGTTCAATTACATCAGTCTAACAATATATTAGAAATGCCAATTTCACCAGTCTCGCAAATCATGTTACTTATGAGGCAAGGTTAAGCGCACTGTTGAAATATTCTTTGACGAGAAACATAGTTATTTTTTGTTGGCATATTTCACCTTGGGATGTGATTTGCGTCAGAAAATTAGATCTCAAGGTTATTCAGCATTCACGTGGGCTGTCATTTGACATCACAGAGTGACGCATCCATCCTAAGATGTGGATCTTGCCTTAACGCTTACTGCGCTGAAATATTTTGTATAAACCATGGAGATCAAATTATTTTTTTTAATTTGAAAGTATCATAAATGTCTTAGTTAGCTCTCTTTCCGCTTCATTTGTATACCTGTGTCATGGGTCTACGTCTACGCCCATTAGAAATATTTTAATTCTTTTAGTGCGGGGACCGCGACCCACAACTTCAAGTGGAGGAAATTTAAAATATTTATTTAATTTGCGACCAAACATTTGCAAATACGGATGTTTAAAAACTGTTTAAATTTCATTCACATAACGGTGGTTTATCTGCTTTATCTGCTTATAAAAAATATTATAAACGGTTCTAGTCCTACTTACTGGGCAAAGGGACAAAAACGAGTTTAAAGGTCGTTCACGTATTAAAGTTGCACGATGGATAATAACCTTTCACTGAAATAAACAATTAAAATATAGAAGTATATATAGAAGTAATGTCAAGTGGTTCAAATAACTAATAAATGATATAAATATTTTTATTTCAAACAAAATTGAGTGATCAACACTTGGCATTAGAAAGGTCAACTAGACTTGCACAACTAAAAGTGGTTTGTGTAATATTTAATTAGTTTTCATCTTTCTTCGCATTTGGCATGGATACAATTGAATATATTCAAGTTACAGTCAACATCTTTTGAGTTGAAAATTAATCTGAAATATGTTGTCAGATAATAAACTAACACTATACTGGGAAATGCTTAATGATACAACGTATTTCACAAAATATCGTAAATTCTTCTCATTTCATTTGAAAAAGGTCGACAGTTAAGCTTTAAATAATTTAAATTAGTTTTGAAAATATTTAGATTTGTTTCATATCTGTAGAAGAGCTGTGAATAAATATAAATAAACAAACACTTTTGCGATTTGTTTTAATAATAGTCTAATAAGTCAGAATAGGTAGGTTCTCGGCTTTAATTTGATCGGGAAAAAGTGACTGCTTAAACATCAAGATGTGTAAATAATTGGTCTCAGATATGAGTGATTTTCACTAACTTGAGGTTGGGGATCGCGGTAGCGAGCCATAACCTCGAGTGGTTTAAAATTTAAATAAAGTAACTTAGCAGGATAAGGGCAATCCACTTGAGGTTTTGGATCGCGGTAGCGAGACACAACTTCAAGTTGGTGAAAATTGAAATACGATCACGGGGCCGATGAAGGTATAAAACTGTATTAGTGATGTAGCTCGACCAAGTCATGACTTTGACTCACATTTAGGAAAATAGAAATAGAATACCGTAATCATTTGTCATATATTTTTAGCCTGAATGACTTTCACAATTCCAGCCAAAATAAATTAAAATAATTCATTTCAGTTTGAAAAATACAGATTATCAACACTTCAAATGCTATCAATATTTCTATACATAGACTTGTATAATTACAAGCTGTCATAGGCGTATAAATACAAGCTATTATAGGCGTATAAATACAAGCTAACATAGGAGTATAAATATAAGTTATCATAGGTGTCATTTTAATTTTAATATTCTTAGAGATTGATTGCATGTTGTGTGTCAGACAGCTATTATATTATATTTGCTATTTTTGAATGTTCAATAATAATTGTCTCCCTTTGAAACTGAAAGTGTTATCACGGATTACATTTGAAAAAAAAGACAAAAACAACAGAAACTCTCAGCAAATCAGCTATTGATAGAAAGGCACTCACCAATGAAATCCCCCCCCCCCTCCCCCCCCCCCCCGTGCAGGATTCCAAAAACAAAAAACAACTATATTTCGGCCGAAATATGGTCTAGAAGGAGTCATTTAAGGCATTTAATTTTTTCAGACCATAATAAGTGCCAGCTCTGGTGTGTGGAAAAGTCTTTCAATTCCTGGATCCGCCACTAGGGCTTGTTGTGGATGAAGATTACAATGGTAAATTCAGGCTTGAAGAGGTTAAAGTGCAAATAGAAAAAGACCCAGCAATAAAAGGGTTTTTACAAGTAAACTTAGTAATCAAATGGAAATCATGAAAACTTGAAATGAGCTGACTGAAAAGCCGTGAGTACAAAACGCAGTGTATAATTAGGAGCCAGGCGTAACACAATCAACAATAAAGAAGTCAAATCAGCGAGTACAATAAAAACCGTTATGTATGCCATTTAATTAACATTTAGCCATTTCAAGCCTGACTTTACCGTTGTCATCTTCGACAACTACAAGCCGCGAATTGCTGTAGCAATTCTCGACTTGTAGTGGACAAAAATGACTTGAAGTGGGTGGCAAATGAAAAATAAATGCGTTATTATTAAAAAAAAGTTTAATGAATATTCTCGTTCTAAAACCCTATAGTTTTAGTAAATTAAGCCATTTTTTCACATAATTTATGCAAAATGGTTCTTTGATGCATCGTAAGGGTTGAAAGTGTTTGAGGTCGCTTTGTAATCTACGCAGGTCAGAGAAGAATGAGGATGTCTGAGGGTATGTGGCATTAATCAGTGGTAGATAAAAGACAATAAATTTAAACCATTGTGTTGCTAGATCTCTCTATATAGGGTGCCAGGCAAGATTCAGAAGAAATGTCAATAAAGCTAATCAAATTAAAAGAAATGTTAGTCAGCCTGAAAGTTATCAAATCATTTGTGAAAGATGCTCAATTTAACAAATAAATTAATTTGTAATATGTTTATTTCTTTAAATATTTTTTGTCATTTGAAGCTGGAAGTGCGTTAGCCTTTAGACGTCATAATCTGACGTCTATGGATGTGAGATTCTGACGTCTAAAGTCGATCCCCGCACTGAAAGAGTAAAAATTTCATAATGGCCGTAGGACCATAACATATGTGTTCGAATGAAGTCAAATTGTTGATTTCACACATATTTCATTTTAAGACGTATTGAGTGAATGTTGAATCAAATAACTAAAACCGAAATTTAAGAAAAACATTAGTTTCAAAACTTCCTTTAAACTTCCATAGTTATTAGTAGCATGTACATAATATAATAAATATAATATTCCATTGTAATAGAACATTGTACGTACTATGTAGATGTTTTTCAATCATCCTGTGTTGGCATTTCAGTACTTGAGTCATCGTCCACGCCAATACAATATACATTCTAATACGTTGTTATATTTCTTATAAATACCAGATTATAAATAGCATTATACATCAGAATTACGCGCAAACGATTGACGTTTTACTTCGCCAAAACATTGTAAAGGAAAAGTTTTTTTTATCTGATTGCTGGAAAACAGTGTTGTTTTTCTAACACGTGTATGCAGCGTGCCGACATAACCTATAAGATCTGACCACTAAATGAGCCGAAATCCAAGGGGCTGGCTACTGACTGGAGAGGCCGTACCCAAATTACTGCTTTAAATGGTTGTTTCTGTTTCTCGTGAATTAAGAAAAATACAGGAATTTTGTAATTATGTACATAAATTGTAAGCAAAAACTGTTTTCGTCATGTGTGATATGTGGTATAACATTACTGTTATGTGAGATTTTAGGATGAAAATTGCAGGGTATCAGCGCAATAATATTTAGGGAGATATGGGCAATCTGAACTTTTTTCCGCATTTAAGGGGGCCTAGTTCAAAAAACAAATTGGTTAGCATACTATTTTCAGAGCTGTTCTTTAAAAAAGAATTTAGGTCTTGTTAATATTATGGTGTATCACATTGAGAGTGTATCTAGGGACAAAAGTGGTGAAATCGGCCCTTAGAATGTTGCCATTATACATGTGTTTCAATGGGACTGGCATTTAGGGTAACCCCCCTTCCCCCCCCCCCCCCCACACACACACAGCTCTGTTCAGTCTTTTTTTTCATTGACCTTAAGATGTGAAATGCTGCAGCAATTCCAATCTCAAGGTCACGTCAAGGCCAATGAAAATGACCTTATTTTGTGAAATACCAAAGTATAATAATATCTTAAATGACAGACCGAACCGTCTATATACCTCTTTTTAGTCGACGACTTTAATCCGAATAAATACAACTCAGTTTGTCTATACTATAAGTTAGTCTGTGCTGCATTTACATTTCAATAATCTATATATTAAATCTAGTTATTATGTCATAATTTGACTAAAAGTGTATGTTGTGGTCATGGAAAATGTTCTTATTTATAATTTAATTTATATACATTTTTTACAAGTACTTACAATGTCATTTGTTCTGTAAAACGTTACCAGTCAAAATAACTGTTAACAACAAATAATTCTCGTGGATAAAACAAAAAAAAAACTCACATAGTTACACATTGGGATTGTATTATATATCTTTAATTGCATTTGCACAAATTATACACTCTGTACCAATGACTATGAAAGAATAATAGGTAATCATGATTATTAGCCTACTGTCCCGTGCTTGGGGTCATGACCTTTGATGTTTTCGAGGCATAACCTTTGGCATTTAACTTCCGGTTTTTTGTGACTACTTCCCATGTGCAGCATTGTAAATCCAAACAGTATAAACTGTCTATTTTTTAAATAAGAGTTTCTTCTCTTTTCCTGTGCATGACAGTGCTAAAAAGCGTAAAATTATAATAATCTGCATCCCTTCACCCCATAAGTTATATTATTGGAATTTCCACCGACCTCAAGTTGTGTCTCGCTACGGCGACCCATAATTTCAAGTGGATGAAAATTACTCATATTTGTTTACTTTGAGATAAAACATTTACAAATCGTCCTATTTAAACACTCATTTCATATCCATTTACCCTTTAACCGCCAAATTATTCAATCTGAATTTTCACCCACTTGAAGTCGTGTCTCGCTGACGCGATCCACAACTTCACAACTTCAAGTGAGTGAAAATTATTCAGATTTAACAAAATGGATGTCAACTCTTTTCAAATCTTGCTGGTTGAGGTCACATTTTATCTTTAACATGTTTAAAATGTGGTGCTTAATGTGCTAATAAAAAAAGAAAAACTGAATGTATGCGACACCGGCGGTTAAAGATTGTTGTTATTTATTGTTATTTGCTTGTCACTTCTCTTCTCTTTCTAACAGATTAAAACGACTATAGTCGTGCGACTAAAGGTTGTTGTCTTGTGCTTGTCACTTCTCTCATTCTCTGGATGCCTCTGGCTCAAAGCTGGACCACTCTGTACGACGCTGGCCCAACATTAAGCCAGCAAGAGGTCAAGTTGTTGCATTTGGCAGGATATCACCTTGAGAGGTCATATGACGTCATGCTGCTCATTGATCACGTGATACACCACGTGTTTTATCACGTGACATCAGGTTCAGCCTGCTCTATATCTCGCATCAGATCCTCCTCCTGAGAATCGTACTGCACTTCCTCTGAGCGCGGTCCTCCCTTCATCGACCCTGAATCTGCAGACAAAACAAGGAAGAGAAAGTGATTCAACCGACAAAAGCAACAATTATATGGAAACACAACCATTCCATTACATTTTTAGGTTCGTATTCTCGTAGGCTATAAGTTACGATATGCCTATAGCGCAGGCTTTTGATTGGTCAAGATGGCTATCTATACTGTCTACCATATACCGCAACTTGTACGAGAATACAAGCCCTGAGTCCACATAACTATGATCGGTTTTTATTTGTTGTTGTTGCTCTATATTATTGTTGTAATACATAAAACCACACTTCTTATTGTTTTTATTTTAAGCACCAGTTTTGATGTGTTGTTCTATATATTTTGATTAGTTGTGGTTATTGTATATCATTCTCCACACATAGATGTCCCTTAGGGAAGAACAGGTGTATTATCAGATCGAATGGAAACGACTGACACTAAGTATGAAGATGAAAATGTAATGCTGGATAATGATGATGCCAGTTGTACCACAAGTGAAAGTGGAAGAGTAAGATCAAATTGTGACAAAACTATTAATCAAATGGGTAGACGGTTAATTGATATGTGTCGTAGCCTCAATTTACATATGTTGACTGGTAGATATGGTGCAGATAATGAAATTGGCAAACCAACGTGTAAGAATTCCAGTACTGTGGACTATGTTATTATTTCGGAAAAACTCAGTGAAATTATATCTGACTTCGATATCTTGGAATTTGATGGTACTTTATCTGATATTCACTGTCCAGTTGATGCTGCTTTTAAATCAGTACCGCAGATATTGGCACACGATGAATTTAAAAATTCTGAAACAGTTAATATGTGTGAAAACATTAAATACTAGTGGAATGCCAATTTCATTGATGTATATAGAACAAATATAACTAAGTTTAAAAACAATATTGAAGAGACAATACATCAAGCAGAAATAAAAAGCAGTCTGTTAGATGATGATATCAATAATATTGTTAATGTCATTAGTGATGCACTAAAGAAAGCTGCATATAACTCGGGTATGGGGAAATCTCTTAAAAAAACGAAATTAAGACGAAGACAACTACCGCACAAACCATGGTATGACGAGTCTTGTGAAACATCTAGAAAAACTATGATAAAATGCAGAAATAACTATAGACGAGAACAAAGTTTGGAAAACTTAAATTTCGCAAGGAAATCCAGCACAAAATATAAAAAAATAGTGCATAAAGCTTATTCCAAATATAAACAACAATTAATTCACAAATTACGCCAACTGCAGTCTGAAAATCCGAAAGAGTATTGGAAAATAATTAAAGAGGGAAAAACATCAGAAACTCATCATAACATCTCTTTACATATATTCAAAGAGCATTTTGAGAAACTCGCTCTTGGGAATGAAAGTGGCGATGCATGTGAAACGAACGGTGAGCTGAACAACATACCTCCTAATGAAATACTAAACAGACCTTTTACACCCCAAGAAATTGTGGAAGCTATATCAAAACTAAAAAACAATAAATCGGGGGGCTCAGATCAAATAATAAACGAATTTCTGAAACATTCACGCCACGAATTTGCTCCTTGCTACACCAGAATATTTAACTTGATCTTAGACTCAGGGCACATGCCTGACGATTGGTGTCAGAGCGTAATTCGGCCTATTTACAAAAACAAAGGTGACCCTAATGATCCCAACAACTACAGGGGCATTTCACTGCTGAGTTGTTTTGGTAAACTGTTCACAAGCTGTTTAAATAGAAGATTAACCATTTTTATTGAAAATAACAATATTGTACAAGCAGAACAAGCAGGTTTTAAATCGGATTTCTCAACTATTGATCACCTATTTGTTCTGAAATCACTAGCTGATCTGTATCTCAGTAAGCGTAAGCGATTGTACTGTTGTTTCGTCGATTATAAGAAAGCATTTGACACTATAAATAGATCAACCTCGTGATCAAAGATGCTAGCCTCTGGAATTTCAGGAAAATTATTTGATATCATAAAAAACATGTATGAAAAAGCCAAATCTAGCGTAGCATTAACAGCAGAAAAACAGTCAGACTTTTTCACCTGTAACATCGGTGTACGACAGGGAGAAAATTTGTCTCCGCTTCTGTTCTCCATATATCTACACGACCTAAAGTCGTTCATATCGCAAAAATGCAACGGATTAAAAGACATAGAAAACTTACAAAAAGAGTATCTTCATGAAGAAATTGTAACATTTTTTAAACTGTATATACTTTTGTACGCTGATGATACAGTAATACTTGCTGAAAATCCAAATGACCTACAAGCATCATTGGATGAAATGAAAAAATATTGTGATACTTTCGACCTGCACATCAATGTAAATAAAACCAAAATTCTAATTTTTTCCAGAGAAAAATTAAGAAAACACCATATTTTTAATTTCGGAGAATTTATACTTGATACTGTAGAGGAGTATAACTACTTAGGATTAGTCTTCAACTACAATGCCAAATTCAAAATAGCAAAATCACATTTATATCAGAAAGGATGCAGAGCGATGTTCGCTCTACTTAAAAAATCCAGAAATCTATCTCTCCCGATGGATATAATGTTAAAACTTTTTAATGTACTTGTCAAACCGGTAGTGTTGTACGGAGCTGAAGTATGGGGCAGCGAAAAATGTGACATACTTGAAAGACTCCAGCTTAGATTTTTTAAATATGTGTTATCTGTAAATAAGTTCACTTCCTCTATGATGGTTTATGGAGAATTGGGTGCAATTCCCCTAGATGTTGATATTAAATCACGTATGCTAACATTTTGGGCAAGATTATGTACTGGTGAAAAACACAAGATCTCAAATACGATCTACTATTTATTATATATATTAGATGAAAAAAATATATTTAAGTCTGAATGGGTGGAAACTGTTAAGACAACGCTGAACAATTGCGGATTTTCTGGATTATGGCTTGTTGTGGATGAAGATTACAATGGTAAATTCAGGCTTGAAGAGGTTAAAGTGCAAATAGAAAAAGACCCAGCAATAAAAGGGTTTTTACAAGTAAACTTAGTAATCAAATGGAAATCATGAAAACTTGAAATGAGCTGACTGAAAAGCCGTGAGTACAAAACGCAGTGTATAATTAGGAGCCAGGCGTAACACAATCAACAATAAAGAAGTCAAATCAGCGAGTACAATAAAAACCGTTATGTATGCCATTTAATTAACATTTAGCCATTTCAAGCCTGACTTTACCGTTGTCATCTTCGACAACTACAAGCCGCGAATTGCTGTAGCAATTCTCGACTTGTAGTGGACAAAAATGACTTGAAGTGGGTGGCAAATGAAAAATAAATGCGTTATTATTAAAAAAAAGTTTAATGAATATTCTCGTTCTAAAACCCTAAAGTTTTAGTAAATTAAGCCATTTTTTCACATAATTTATGCAAAATGGTTCTTTGATGCATCGTAAGGGTTGAAAGTGTTTGAGGTCGCTTTGTAATCTACGCAGGTCAGAGAAGAATGAGGATGTCTGAGGGTATGTGGCATTAATCAGTGGTAGATAAAAGACAATAAATTTAAACCATTGTGTTGCTAGATCTCTCTATATAGGGTGCCAGGCAAGATTCAGAAGAAATGTCAATAAAGCTAATCAAATTAAAAGAAATGTTAGTCAGCCTGAAAGTTATCAAATCATTTGTGAAAGATGCTCAATTTAACAAATAAATTAATTTGTAATATGTCTATTTCTTTAAATATTTTTTGTCATTTGAAGCTGGAAGTGCGTTAGCCTTTAGACGTCATAATCTGACGTCTATGGATGTGAGATTCTGACGTCTAAAGTCGATCCCCGCACTGAAAGAGTAAAAATTTCATAATGGCCGTAGGACCATAACATATGTGTTCGAATGAAGTCAAATTGTTGATTTCACACATATTTCATTTTAAGACGTATTGAGTGAATGTTGAATCAAATAACTAAAACCGAAATTTAAGAAAAACATTAGTTTCAAAACTTCCTTTAAACTTCCATAGTTATTAGTAGCATGTACATAATATAATAAATATAATATTCCATTGTAATAGAACATTGTACGTACTATGTAGATGTTTTTCAATCATCCTGTGTTGGCATTTCAGTACTTGAGTCATCGTCCACGCCAATACAATATACATTCTAATACGTTGTTATATTTCTTATAAATACCAGATTATAAATAGCATTATACATCAGAATTACGCGCAAACGATTGACGTTTTACTTCGCCAAAACATTGTAAAGGAAAAGTTTTTTTTATCTGATTGCTGGAAAACAGTGTTGTTTTTCTAACACGTGTATGCAGCGTGCCGACATAACCTATAAGATCTGACCACTAAATGAGCCGAATTCCAAGGGGCTGGCTACTGACTGGAGAGGCCGTACCCAAATTACTGCTTTAAATGGTTGTTTCTGTTTCTCGTGAATTAAGAAAAATACAGGAATTTTGTAATTATGTACATAAATTGTAAGCAAAAACTGTTTTCGTCATGTGTGATATGAGGTATAACATTACTGTTATGTGAGATTTTAGGATGAAAATTGCAGGGTATCAGCGCAATAATATTTAGGGAGATATGGGCAATCTGAACTTTTTTCCGCATTTAAGGGGGCCTAGTTCAAAAAACAAATTGGTTAGCATACTATTTTCAGAGCTGTTCTTTAAAAAAGAATTTAGGTCTTGTTAATATTATGGTGTATCACATTGAGAGTGTATCTAGGGACAAAAGTGGTGAAATCGGCCCTTAGAATGTTGCCATTATACATGTGTTTCAATGGGACTGGCATTTAGGGTAACCCCCCTTCCCCCCCCCCCCCCACACACACACAGCTCTGTTCAGTCTTTTTTTTCATTGACCTTAAGATGTGAAATGCTGCAGCAATTCCAATCTCAAGGTCACGTCAAGGCCAATGAAAATGACCTTATTTTGTGAAATACCAAAGTATAATAATATCTTAAATGACAGACCGAACCGTCTATATACCTCTTTTTAGTCGACGACTTTAATCCGAATAAATACAACTCAGTTTGTCTATACTATAAGTTAGTCTGTGCTGCATTTACATTTCAATAATCTATATATTAAATCTAGTTATTATGTCATAATTTGACTAAAAGTGTATGTTGTGGTCATGGAAAATGTTCTTATTTATAATTTAATTTATATACATTTTTTACAAGTACTTACAATGTCATTTGTTCTGTAAAACGTTACCAGTCAAAATAACTGTTAACAACAAATAATTCTCGTGGATAAAACAAAAAAAAAACTCACATAGTTACACATTGGGATTGTATTATATATCTTTAATTGCATTTGCACAAATTATACACTCTGTACCAATGACTATGAAAGAATAATAGGTAATCATGATTATTAGCCTACTGTCCCGTGCTTGGGGTCATGACCTTTGATGTTTTCGAGGCATAACCTTTGGCATTTAACTTCCGGTTTTTTGTGACTACTTCCCATGTGCAGCATTGTAAATCCAAACAGTATAAACTGTCTATTTTTTAAATAAGAGTTTCTTCTCTTTTCCTGTGCATGACAGTGCTAAAAAGCGTAAAATTATAATAATCTGCATCCCTTCACCCCATAAGTTATATTATTGGAATTTCCACCGACCTCAAGTTGTGTCTCGCTACGGCGACCCATAATTTCAAGTGGATGAAAATTACTCATATTTGTTTACTTTGAGATAAAACATTTACAAATCGTCCTATTTAAACACTCATTTCATATCCATTTACCCTTTAACCGCCAAATTATTCAATCTGAATTTTCACCCACTTGAAGTCGTGTCTCGCTGACGCGATCCACAACTTCACAACTTCAAGTGAGTGAAAATTATTCAGATTTAACAAAATGGATGTCAACTCTTTTCAAATCTTGCTGGTTGAGGTCACATTTTATCTTTAACATGTTTAAAATGTGGTGCTTAATGTGCTAATAAAAAAAGAAAAACTGAATGTATGCGACACCGGCGGTTAAAGATTGTTGTTATGTATTGTTATTTGCTTGTCACTTCTCTTCTCTTTCTAACAGATTAAAACGACTATAGTCGTGCGACTAAAGGTTGTTGTCTTGTGCTTGTCACTTCTCTCATTCTCTGGATGCCTCTGGCTCAAAGCTGGACCACTCTGTACGACGCTGGCCCAACATTAAGCCAGCAAGAGGTCAAGTTGTTGCATTTGGCAGGATATCACCTTGAGAGGTCATATGACGTCATGCTGCTCATTGATCACGTGATACACCACGTGTTTTATCACGTGACATCAGGTTCAGCCTGCTCTATATCTCGCATCAGATCCTCCTCCTGAGAATCGTACTGCACTTCCTCTGAGCGCGGTCCTCCCTTCATCGACCCTGAATCTGCAGACAAAACAAGGAAGAGAAAGTGATTCAACCGACAAAAGCAACAATTATATGGAAACACAACCATTCCATTACATTTTTAGGTTCGTATTCTCGTAGGCTATAAGTTACGATATGCCTATAGCGCAGGCTTTTGATTGGTCAAGATGGCTATCTATACTGTCTACCATATACCGCAACTTGTACGAGAATACAAGCCCTGAGTCCACATAACTATGATCGGTTTTTATTTGTTGTTGTTGCTCTATATTATTGTTGTAATACATAAAACCACACTTCTTATTGTTTTTATTTTAAGCACCAGTTTTGATGTGTTGTTCTATATATTTTGATTAGTTGTGGTTATTGTATATCATTCTCCACACATAGATGTCCCTTAGGGAAGAACAGGTGTATTATCAGATCGAATGGAAACGACTGACACTAAGTATGAAGATGAAAATGTAATGCTGGATAATGATGATGCCAGTTGTACCACAAGTGAAAGTGGAAGAGTAAGATCAAATTGTGACAAAACTATTAATCAAATGGGTAGACGGTTAATTGATATGTGTCGTAGCCTCAATTTACATATGTTGACTGGTAGATATGGTGCAGATAATGAAATTGGCAAACCAACGTGTAAGAATTCCAGTACTGTGGACTATGTTATTATTTCGGAAAAACTCAGTGAAATTATATCTGACTTCGATATCTTGGAATTTGATGGTACTTTATCTGATATTCACTGTCCAGTTGATGCTGCTTTTAAATCAGTACCGCAGATATTGGCACACGATGAATTTAAAAATTCTGAAACAGTTAATATGTGTGAAAACATTAAATACTAGTGGAATGCCAATTTCATTGATGTATATAGAACAAATATAACTAAGTTTAAAAACAATATTGAAGAGACAATACATCAAGCAGAAATAAAAAGCAGTCTGTTAGATGATGATATCAATAATATTGTTAATGTCATTAGTGATGCACTAAAGAAAGCTGCATATAACTCGGGTATGGGGAAATCTCTTAAAAAAACGAAATTAAGACGAAGACAACTACCGCACAAACCATGGTATGACGAGTCTTGTGAAACATCTAGAAAAACTATGATAAAATGCAGAAATAACTATAGACGAGAACAAAGTTTGGAAAACTTAAATTTCGCAAGGAAATCCAGCACAAAATATAAAAAAATAGTGCATAAAGCTTATTCCAAATATAAACAACAATTAATTCACAAATTACGCCAACTGCAGTCTGAAAATCCGAAAGAGTATTGGAAAATAATTAAAGAGGGAAAAACATCAGAAACTCATCATAACATCTCTTTACATATATTCAAAGAGCATTTTGAGAAACTCGCTCTTGGGAATGAAAGTGGCGATGCATGTGAAACGAACGGTGAGCTGAACAACATACCTCCTAATGAAATACTAAACAGACCTTTTACACCCCAAGAAATTGTGGAAGCTATATCAAAACTAAAAAACAATAAATCGGGGGGCTCAGATCAAATAATAAACGAATTTCTGAAACATTCACGCCACGAATTTGCTCCTTGCTACACCAGAATATTTAACTTGATCTTAGACTCAGGGCACATGCCTGACGATTGGTGTCAGAGCGTAATTCGGCCTATTTACAAAAACAAAGGTGACCCTAATGATCCCAACAACTACAGGGGCATTTCACTGCTGAGTTGTTTTGGTAAACTGTTCACAAGCTGTTTAAATAGAAGATTAACCATTTTTATTGAAAATAACAATATTGTACAAGCAGAACAAGCAGGTTTTAAATCGGATTTCTCAACTATTGATCACCTATTTGTTCTGAAATCACTAGCTGATCTGTATCTCAGTAAGCGTAAGCGATTGTACTGTTGTTTCGTCGATTATAAGAAAGCATTTGACACTATAAATAGATCAACCTCGTGATCAAAGATGCTAGCCTCTGGAATTTCAGGAAAATTATTTGATATCATAAAAAACATGTATGAAAAAGCCAAATCTAGCGTAGCATTAACAGCAGAAAAACAGTCAGACTTTTTCACCTGTAACATCGGTGTACGACAGGGAGAAAATTTGTCTCCGCTTCTGTTCTCCATATATCTACACGACCTAAAGTCGTTCATATCGCAAAAATGCAACGGATTAAAAGACATAGAAAACTTACAAAAAGAGTATCTTCATGAAGAAATTGTAACATTTTTTAAACTGTATATACTTTTGTACGCTGATGATACAGTAATACTTGCTGAAAATCCAAATGACCTACAAGCATCATTGGATGAAATGAAAAAATATTGTGATACTTTCGACCTGCACATCAATGTAAATAAAACCAAAATTCTAATTTTTTCCAGAGAAAAATTAAGAAAACACCATATTTTTAATTTCGGAGAATTTATACTTGATACTGTAGAGGAGTATAACTACTTAGGATTAGTCTTCAACTACAATGCCAAATTCAAAATAGCAAAATCACATTTATATCAGAAAGGATGCAGAGCGATGTTCGCTCTACTTAAAAAATCCAGAAATCTATCTCTCCCGATGGATATAATGTTAAAACTTTTTAATGTACTTGTCAAACCGGTAGTGTTGTACGGAGCTGAAGTATGGGGCAGCGAAAAATGTGACATACTTGAAAGACTCCAGCTTAGATTTTTTAAATATGTGTTATCTGTAAATAAGTTCACTTCCTCTATGATGGTTTATGGAGAATTGGGTGCAATTCCCCTAGATGTTGATATTAAATCACGTATGCTAACATTTTGGGCAAGATTATGTACTGGTGAAAAACACAAGATCTCAAATACGATCTACTATTTATTATATATATTAGATGAAAAAAATATATTTAAGTCTGAATGGGTGGAAACTGTTAAGACAACGCTGAACAATTGCGGATTTTCTGGATTATGGTTGAATCAATCATTGCCTTGTTCTATCGAAATGAAATGAATCGGGCTTTAGGCCACCTTTGTGCACATATAGGCTAAACTGGGCCAGGAGAACCTCCTGAGGATGGTGAGATGATTGAGATGACACTGTCCTCCAGACACAGGATTCGAAATTCGAGCCCTGGCGGTCTGAGGCCGAGCACGCTACCTCTCGGTCACGGAGGCTCCCCACAATACTAACTTTCACACGTGGATGGGGAAGAAACAATTTTGTTTCTTTCAAACCGCCGAGACCGGGAACCGAACCCCGGACTCTGGCGTGAAAGGCAGCGGTGCTAACCACTACCCTAGTATTCAAACATTCAGTGAAGATAAGATTAAAAGATCAGTTTATTCAAAAATGGCACGAAATTATATCACAAGGAGGAAAATGTACAGTTTATCGTATTATTAAAACATCGTTTGGCTTCGAAAGTTATTTAAATGAATTACCAGACCTACTCAGGAAATATTTCACAAAATTTAGATGTCGAAATCATCGCTTACCCATAGAAGCCGGTGTTCGGTCACAAGTCCTTCGTGATATGCGTATATGCCAGTTTTGTGAAACAGATATTGGTGATGAATTTCATTATTTACTTTGTTGTCCTAATTTTAAAGAAGAACGTAAACATTTTATCAATTCAAAATATTGGGTAAGACCTTCAACCTTCTACCTACATAAACTTTTTAAACAGACTAAGGGTGAAAACCTTAAAAAGCTGGCTATGTTTGTGAAAATAATAATATGTAAATTTTAATATTGCAAAATGTGAATATTGTATATACTATGGCATGTGCCTTCCTGGCAACTCTGTATTGTCTTCTACTAAAGAGGACCATCAGAATAAATTACTTGTTACTTGTTGTTACTTGTTACTTGTTAGGTCAACCCCCGCTTTCCTTTGTATGAGTGTATCCAGAATATTAGTTTTGATAAGTTGTTCTATATTTGATTTGTTGTTGTTATTGTATCTGCTCCCCGAGCAGATAAAAAGTTAATAAAGAGATTAGTAAATCGTGTAAAGTGTAAAACCACATAACTGCACATATAGCCCCAACGTGGCTGCCAGAGAAACTGAAGCTTTCAACATATACTATGCTATGATCTCACTGTTACATCAGTGCACAGCCGCAGGGGGGGGGGGGGGGGGGCAGGCTGAGACACAGAGCAGAAAATGATTAAAATTGTTGCTGTGAACACTAACTGGAGGCTGAATTCGAGGTGCCGAAACCGCAGACAGCGGTGATGATTGCCGGAAAGCTACCAATCTGAGCAGTGTCTGTGAGCGAGCGAGTGGCACTGCACTAGGAGTGAATGATATGCTGTACATTAACCATAATGAGAATAGATTTACGTTACTCGTAGTGGGAATCTCACCTTTTTCTAATTATGAATTGTGTATAATGTATTCGGTATGTCACAGATTGCTGTGGGAATTACGGTAGCTGCAATAAATGCTACACAAATTAAGGGGTCTTGTCAAGTAAAAAAAAAGTATAAAAATCCGAGAAAAACCCGGATTATCCAGACCTCACCCATCCACCCACCCACCCCCCATCCATTTTGTTTTTGGAAACATGTGCAGCAAAAAAAAACAACACAAAAAACACCAAATTTCCAAAAAAAAGAAACAAATCCGAGTTGGGGCTTGACCCACCCGCCCACTTCCGATTTTTTCTCGGATTTATGGATTTTTTTTAACTTGACAAAACCACTAACCCTCTAAGTGCTTATCATGTACATAGCTATGTTCAGCTGTTTAATTTGTCATTGTAGGATACAAATTCTGTAAATAAAATTTGAGTATTTTTTACCCACTTTATCCTTTAAAACGCTGAAATATTCGTTTACAAAACATGGAGACCAAATGACTTTTTTCAATTTGAAATCAGCATAAATGTCTTAGGTAGCTCTGTCTGCTTCATTTGAATATCTAGGTTGAACAGTGCGGGGACTGTCTTTATATGTCAGAATCTGACATATAAAGACGTCTGTGTATACAGCAACAACAACACATCAAAACTGACGCTAAATACACAAGGATGGTTTTTATATTTTGTGAAAATGTCCCTGATTAGCTTCATTAGCAAAATCAAATAACATCAAATTGGTCCAAATATACATTATTTAGGTTGCACACCAAAATACTGATAGATCAGTAAACATGAGACACTGAACCAATGCTGGTTTAATGTTGGGCCATCGTCTGTGACGCTAGTCCAACAATAAACCAACATTGGGTAAACGTCTCGTTTATATTAAACCTTTTCTCGCTAAGTAATCTCTTTTAAATTTTCACCAATTTGAAGTTGTGTTTCGCTACCGCAATCCACAACTTCAAGTGGGTAAAAATTCCACATATTTACATAAAAATCACGCGAAATTTGTTTTAAGCACCTTTTGAAAAATAGACCAGAGAATTATTATACTTTTTTCATGACAAATGACTTTTACTGTGTCAATAAAATATCTATCTATCTTCACTAAAAGTAAGACTAAACACTTGCAAGTTTTGATGTTTGAAAACACTTTTCATTTCCAATAACTGTGATTAAATCTGCTAATAAAACTGATTTAAAACTATAATCGTGTTCAGCGCCTGACCCTTTCAACGCTTGGACCAACTTTATACGTCAGAATCTGACGCTATAGACGTCAGATTCTGACGTCAAAAGACGGTCCAAAAAATGGATTTTTTTAATAGATGTAGATACATAACATAGGTATTCAAATGAAGCAGAAAGAACTAACTAAGACATTTATGATGATTTCAATTGAAAAAAACCTTTGATCTCCATCGTTTATACAAAAGTATGTCAGCGGCGTAAGAGTTAAAGGGTGAACTCACCCGTGGCTCGCCGACTGCGCTGCTCTATCCTCTCACCCTGTGAAATATAATAGAATGTCAAATAGATATTTATGTTATTGACATTAACCCTTGTACTCGTAGGGTCTTATATATACACGTTTAATCCCTTGTGCTGCTAAGACCGTATATATACGTGTTAACCCTTGTCCTGCTAGGACCGTATACATACGGTTCAACCCTTGTGCTGCTAGGACCCTATACATACGGTTTAACCCTTGTGCTGCTAGGACCGTATATATACACGTTTAACCCTTGTGCTGCTAGGACCGTATATATACGTGTTAACCCTTGTGCTGCTAGGACCGTATATATACGTGTTAACCCTTGTGCTGCTAGGACCGTATATATATACGCGTTAACCCTTGTGATGCTAGGACCGTATATATATACACGTTAACCCTTGTGCTGCTAGGACCGTATATATACACGTTTAACCCTTGTGCTGCTAGGACCGTATATATACGGTTTAACCCTTGTGCTGCTAGGACCGTATATATACATGTTAACCCTTGTGCTGCTAGGACCGTATATATACGTGTTAACCCTTGTGCTGCTAGGACCGTATATATATACGCGTTAACCCTTGTGCTGCTAGGACCGTATATATAAACGCGTTAACCCTTGTGCTGCTAGGACTGTATATATATACGCGTTAACCCTTGTGCTGCTAGGACCGTATATATAAACGCGTTAACCCTTGTGATGCTAGGACCGTATATATACGGTTTAACCCTTGTGCTGCTAGGACCGTATATATACGTGTTACCTCTTGTGATGCTAGGACTATATATACGTGTTAACCCTTGTGATGCTAGGACTGTATATATACGTGTTAACCCTTGTGATGCTAGGACTGTATATATACATGTTAACCCTTGTGCTGCTAGGACCGTATATATACGGTTTAACCCTTGTGCTGCTAGGACCGTATATATATACGGGTTAACCCTTGTGATGCTAGGACCGTATATATACACGTTTAACCCTTGTGCTGCTAGGACCGTATATATACGGTTTAACCCTTGTGCTGCTAGGACCGTATATATACGTGTTAACTCTTGTGCTGCTAGGACCGTTTATATACGTGTTAACCCTTGAGCTGCTAGGACCGTATATATATATATATATATATACGTGTTAACCCTTGTCCTGCTAGGACCGTATATATACGTGTTAACCCTTGTGCTGCTAGGACCGTATATATACGTGTTAACCCTTTTAATGCTAGGACCGTATATATACGTGTCAAACCTTGTGCTGCTAGGACCGTATATATACGTGTTAACCCTTGTGATGCTAGGACCGTATATATACGGGTTAACCCTTGTGCTGCTAGGACCGTATATATACGGGTTAACCCTTGTGCTGCCAGGACCGTATATATACGTGTTAAACCTTGTGCTGCTGGGACCGTATATATACGTGTTGACCCTTGTCCTGCTAGAACCGTATATTTACGTGTTAACCCTTGTGACGCTAGGACCGTATATATACGTGTTAAACCTTGTGCTGCTAGGACCGTATATATACGGGTTAACCCTTGTGATGTTAGGACTATATATACGTGTTAACCCTTGTGATGCTAGGACCGTATATATACGTGTTAACCCTTGAGCTGCTAGGACCGTATATATACGTGTTACCCTTGTGCTGATAGGACCGTATATATATATATATACGTGTTAACCCTCGTCCTGCTAGGACCGTATATACACGTGTTAACCCTTGTCCTGCTAGGACCGTATATATATAAATATATATACGTGTTAACCCTTGTCCTGCTAGGACCGTATATATACGTGTTAACCCTTGTGCTGCTAGGACCGTATATGTACGTGTTACCCTTGTGCTGCTAGGACCGTATATATACGTGTTAACCCTTTTAATGCTAGGACTGTATATACACGTGTTAACCCAGATAGATAATTATGTTATTGACATTAACCTTTGTACTCGTAGGGTCTTATATATACACGTTTAACCCTTGTGCTGCTAAGACCGTATATATACGTGTTAACCCTTGTCCTGCTAGGACCGTATACATACGGTTCAACCCTTGTGCTGCTAGGACCCTATACATACGGTTTAACCCTTGTGCTGCTAGGACCGTATATATACACGTTTAACCCTTGTGCTGCTAGGACCGTATATATACGTGTTAACCCTTGTGCTGCTAGGACCGTATATATACGTGTTAACCCTTGTGCTGCTAGGACCGTATATATATACGCGTTAACCCTTGTGATGCCAGGACCGTATATATATACGCGTTAACCCTTGTGCTGCTAGGACCGTATATATACACGTTTAACCCTTGTGCTGCTAGGACCGTATATATACGGTTTAACCCTTGTGCTGCTAGGACCGTATATATACATGTTAACCCTTGTGCTGCTAGGACCGTATATATACGTGTTAACCCTTGTGCTGCTAGGACCGTATATATATACGCGTTAACCCTTGTGCTGCTAGGACCGTATATATAAACGCGTTAACCCTTGTGCTGCTAGGACCGTATATATATACGCGTTAACCCTTGTGCTGCTAGGACCGTATATATAAACGCGTTAACCCTTGTGATGCTAGGACCGTATATATATACGGTTTAACCCTTGTGCTGCTAGGACCGTATATATACGTGTTACCTCTTGTGATGCTAGGACTATATATACGTGTTAACCCTTGTGATGCTAGGACTGTATATATACGTGTTAACCCTTGTGATGCTAGGACTGTATATATACGTGTTAACCCTTGTGCTGCTAGGACCGTATATATACGGTTTAACCCTTGTGCTGCTAGGACCGTATATATATACGGGTTAACCCTTGTAATGCTAGGACCGTATATATACACGTTTAACCCTTGTGCTGCCAGGGACGTTTATATACGGTTTAACCCTTGTGCTGCTAGGACCGTATATATACGTGTTAACTCTTGTGCTGCTAGGACCGTTTATATACGTGTTAACCCTTGAGCTGCTAGGACCGTATATATATATATATATATATACGTGTTAACCCTTGTCCTGCTAGGACCGTATATATACGTGTTAACCCTTGTGCTGCTGGGACCGTATATATACGTGTTAACCCTTTTAAGTCTAGGACCGTATATATACGTGTTAAACCTTGTGCTGCTAGGACCGTATATATACGTGTTAACCCTTGTGATGCTAGGACCGTATATATACGGGTTAACCCTTGTGCTGCTAGGACCGTATATATACGGGTTAACCCTTGTGCTGCCAGGACCGTATATATACGTGTTAAACCTTGTGCTGCTAGGACCGTATATATACGTGTTGACCCTTGTCCTGCTAGAACCGTATATTTACGTGTTAACCCTTGTGCTGCTAGGACCGTATATATACGTGTTAAACCTTGTGCCGCTAGGACCGTATATATACGGGTTAACCCTTGTGATGCTAGGACTATATATACGTGTTAACCCTTGTGATGCTAGGACCGTATATATACGTGTTAACCCTTGAGCTGCTAGGACCGTATATATACGTGTTACCCTTGTGCTGATAGGACCGTATATATATATATATACGTGTTAACCCTTGTCCTGCTAGGACCGTATATACACGTGTTAACCCTTGTCCTGCTAGGACCGTATATATATAAATATATATACGTGTTAACCCTTGTCCTGCTAGGACCGTATATATACGTGTTAACCCTTGTGCTGCTAGGACCGTATATGTACGTGTTACCCTTGTGCTGCTAGGACCGTATATATACGTGTTAACCCTTTTAATGCTAGGACTGTATATACACGTGTTAACCCAGATAGATAATTATGTTATTGACATTAACCTTTGTACTCGTAGGGTCTTATATATACACGTTTAACCCTTGTGCTTCTAAGACCGTATACATACGGTTTAACCCTTGTGCTGCTAGGACTGTATATATACGTGTTAACCCTTGTGCTGCTAGGACCGTATATATACATGTTAACCCTTGTGCTGCTAGGACCGTATATATACGTGTTAACCCTTGTCCTGCTAGGACCGTATATATACGTGTTACCCTTGTGCTGCTAGGACCGTATATATACGCGTTAACCCTTTTAATGCTAGGACTGTATATACACGTGTTAACCCTTGTGCTGCCAGGACCGTATATATACGTGTTACCGTTGTGCTGCTAGGACTGTACATATACGTGTTAACCCTTGTGCTGCTAGGACCGTATATATACATGTTAACCCTTGTGCTGCTAGGACCGTATATATACGTGTTAACCCTTGTGATGCTAGGACTGTACATATGCGTGTTAACCCTTGTGCTGCTAGGACTGTATATACACGTGTTAACCCTTGTGATGCTAGGACTGTACATATACGTGTTAACCCTTGTGATGCTAGGACTATATATACGTGTTAACCCTTGTGCTGCTAGGACTGTACATATACGTGTTGACCCTTGTGCTGCTAGGACCGTATATATACGTGTTAACCCTTGTGATGCTAGGACCGTATATATACGTGTTAACCCTTGTCCTGCTAGGACCGTATATATACGTGTTTAACCCTTGTGCTGCTAGGACCGTATATATACGTGTTAACCCTTGTGATGCTAGGACCGTATATATACGTGTTAACCCTTGTGATGTTAGGATACATCTAAAAAAAATAACAAAATAAAATGAAACTGAAATTTATTAAATTTTTAAACGGTCATTGTGAATCCGATTATAGCACTTAAAATGTCACCTGTAGGACAAAATCTGCGTCCATGTTGACTGTGTTAGGCAGGTTAACTGTGTAAGGCATGTTGACTGTGTTAGGCAGGTTGTCAGCCGTGGTCGCCCTGTTTGCCGCGCGAAATTTATCTGCGTCAAATCCAGGGATCTGTCAAGTGAAAACACACAACAAAATGTATATTACGTACCACGCGGGAGATTCGATACCTTTAGCCAAAGTGTCTAATAGCCCTTTTCGTGTCATGTGGGAGATTTGACACTTTTATCTAAAGTGTATAATAACCCTTCTCGTGCCATGTGAGAGATTTGACACTTTTATCCAAAGTGTATAATACCCTTCTCGTGCCATGCGGGAGATTTAACACCAGAATGTATATTACCCTGGTAGGGGGTGACTAGAGTATTGTTTTCTTACGTTTTAACCCTAACAACGCGGACCAAAATATTTTTTCAATTTGAAATCATCATAAATGTCTTAGTTAGCTCTTTCCGCTTTATTTGAATATCCATCCCAGTGGGCACATGGCGGTGTTGCGACGTTGAATCAATGTCATTGACGTTGATGTTATGGGTCTACGACCATTAAAAAAAATACAAATAGGCACTTTTTTATACGTCAGAATTTGACGTCTGTGACGTATAAAGAAGGACCCAGCGCTGTAAGGGTTATTGACCTTAAATAACCAGATATTAACAATTAAATATTTCCTAAATTTGCCATAATCCTGTAATATAGATTCTGACTTAAACTGAGCAAATTCAGCTAATTTCAGTCACTTGAAATTGTGGATCGCGGTAGCGAGACACAACTTCAAGTGGGTGATTTATTTATTAGATATGTGAGATATTTCACACATGCACAGAAAATATCACCATTTAATCGCATCGATCTACTTTTAATTTGCAGGCACTTGAAGTTGAAATGGCTAAAAAGTACATCTATTTGTTATATCTCAATCCAAAATTGCAATAAACTTCTGTTCATCTTCGTAATGAAAGAATAACACATTTATAATGGCCGTAACATAGGTATTCAAATGAAGCAGAAAAAATAACTATAAGCCATTTATAATAATTTAAATTTGAAAAAGACCCGTAGGTCTTTATGTTTTGTATACAAATATTTCAACGCTTTAAGGGTTTATCTATTTTTTTTAATTATTTGTATTTATTATTTCTTTTTATTAAATTAAATTCGATTAAATTCAATCTGATCATATGTACTGTAGACCTTGTAGTTTTCGCGAAATTCCGATTTTGATTAATTTTCCCGAAGTTCAGAATTCGCGAATCTCACTTTTTCTTCAGTAGTGCTATTGTAATAATAATTTTAAAATGTTACCAGATCTAAAGTATTTTTTGCACACGGCACCGCCATGTATCTTTGCACACGTCACCACCATGTATTTTTGCACACAGCACCACCATGTATTTTTGAACACGGCACCACATACCTTGACCTCCTCTTCCTGTCGCCTCCTTGGTTTTTCACACCTGCGCGTGCGCCCCCAGTGTTCGGGCGTGCGCGGGCCACCGGAAGTAAAGCTGCTACATGAAGGAGAGTCTGACTTCCGGGATGAGAATGGTGACGGGACGAGTCTAAAGCTGTCCCCCACCACCTGTAGAGGGAGCTGCGATCAAACAAACAAAACAGGAAGTAAATTAATCCTTGAGGTGCTAATAGCGTCTATAGCCTAGAAATGGGCATTAACACTTAAACCGCCAAATTATTTAATTGTAATTTTCACCCACTTGCACACGGCACCAATAGGTATTTTGCACACGGCAATACCATTTGTTTTTTGCACACGGCACCACCTTGTATTTCTGCACACGGCACTACCATGTATTTTTGCACACGCCACCACCAGGTATTTTAACACATGGCACCACCATGCATTTTTGCACACGGCACCACCATGTTCTTTTGGATAAGTGAGCAAAAATTATTTAGAATTGACAAAATACAGGTCAACTATTTTTAAATTCTTGCTGATTGATGTCACGTTTTATCTTGAACATGTTTAAAAGCTGATATGCAATATGATAAAAGAAAAAAATGTGAGAAAAGAATATAATCGGTACCGGCGGCTTAAGGTTTCATTTTCAGACCTGGGAGCCGCTTTAGACGTCATAATCTGAATTTTTAAGATGGGAATTACGTTAGTTCTAACCCCTTCAGTGCGCGAACCGACTTTAAACGTCCGAATATTGACGTCTGTAAACGTTAGATTCTGACGTTTAAAGACGATACCCGCACTGTAAGAGTAAATATTTCGATTGGCCCTAGATCCATAACATAGGTATTCAAATGAAGCAGAAAGAGCTAACTAGTCATTTATGATGATTTCGCGGGTCGCGGCAGGTAGGGCAAAAAATTAGGTTGAAATGTATGATTATCGCTAATTTGATTCATATTAAATTTTTAACAACTGGCTGTATAGAAGACCATGAACCCTTCTTCCGCTAAATTAAATCTTTTAAATTTTCACCCGATTGGAGTTGTGGCTCGCTACCGCGACCCACAACTTCAAATGGGTGAAAATTACTCATATTTGTTCAAGTTGAGACAAAACATTTGCAAATCTTGATGTTTAGGTACACATTTCATTCCCCCTTACTGTGATTTAAACGGCTAATAAAACGAATTAGGAACGACTATGGTCGTGATTAGCCCTTAACCCTTTAAGCCCCCACGATGCATTAAAGCATCATTTTACATCCCTGAAACTATACTTAATTTTCCGCCAACCAAGGGTTTTAGAACGAAAATTTCCATGAAACTGGTTTACCAATACGTGGCAATTTTCTTTAATTTTTAGACCACATCAAATCATCTTCATCCACTACAAGTCGAGAATTGCGACAGCAATTCGCGGCTTGTAGTGGATGAAGATGACAATGGTAAATTCAGGCTTGAAAGGGTTAAAGCATAACAAAACAAGAATAAAGTCGACTGGAAACACAGTCACCTCATTTAACAAAATGCTGAAGACTGTTCTTTCCAATTCGACTCCCCCCCCCCTAATTCCTCGGACATTCGATACCCAGTTGACGACCTAATCTTTGACATTGAGCCGATTGAGATTTTGATTCTGCGCCTCTGAGCTCGTATCTCCGAGGATTTAGGCTCTATAAGAAGTTACCGAATTGATTGATTGATAATTATTCATGTATTATTATAAAATTATATTAATATAAAAATATACAATTGTAAATAAAACTGTGTACATATAGGATGTCAAATACAGGTGACCAGCACCCTTACTACGTTTGTTATCCAGGATTAAAACTATAATAATTACACTTCAATTCAAGTTGAAGTGTAATTTTACGTTAACGTATACTTTTACCATACACACTATATATAATATATGTTTCCCAAGCTGTAGCATGTCTGGTGAAAGGACAGAAACCTAATCTAAGAATGTTCACTGTGCAGTCCTGGATGGGTGAGGGGTGTGTGGCAGATGGATGGTGAAGTTATAACAGACTGAGATTGACAAATCCAACATAACAAATTGTTCACTCGTTTATAACAAGTTCACCTAGCTGCTATAACAGATTGGCCGATCTGTTGTAAATGATTGGGCAATCTGTTCTTGTAGATTGTTGTATAATTGAAAAAATGACCCTTTCCCTTCCAGGTTAGCTTGCCTCATCATGTTCATAGCTCATTTATCTTGGATTTAACCCTTAGAACGCTGAAATATTTTTTTAAAAAAACCATGGAGACTATTCAAGGTTTTTTTTCAATTTGTTATAATCAAAAATGTCATAGTTAGCTCTTTCTGGTTCATTTGAATACCTATGTTATGAGTCTACGGCCATTATGACTATTTTAATTCTTTCAGTGCGGGGATCGTCTTTATACATGAGAATCTGACGTCTACAAATCACTGATATTGGGAATAAAATGACTGTTTAAACATCACGGTTTGCAAATGGTTGGTGTCAAAATAAATAAATATCAGTAATTATCACTCACTTGAAGTTGTGGGTCGCGGTAGCGAGACACAACTTCAAGTGGGTGAAAATTTAAATAGGAGAACTCGTCGCTTTAAGGGTCAAGTGTATCCCAGCAAACACGAGACGTTCATCCAATGCTGTTTTAATGTTGGGCCAGCGTCGAAAACGGTGGCCCAACATTAAAACAGCATTGGGTGAACGTCTCTTGTTTGCTGGGATATCGCGTTTTTAGTCGTTATTGGATTGCCATACCAATTTCCAGCGATCTACATACTCATATAAAATTCTTTCTCACACTCTGTGCAGTGGTTTGAACTGTGAGACGTGTAACGGATTCAGTCGTGTGCCCAGTGGGATACTAGTATCACTCTCTCGCACTCATGCTGCTGGCTTTCACTACGAGACGTATGGTGAGATCAGCCCATCTCACACTCTCTCCTATACGCTTCACTGCTCAGTTTGATTTTACGTTTCAGACATATATTCGTACAAGAAAATGCATACTGCATCGTTGGTACGGCGAGATGGACTGATCTCAGCACACGTCACCACATCAAGCTCTCACCTAAGGCTCGGGCTTGATGTGGTGACTTGTGGTGAGATGAGCCCATCTCGCCTTCCCAATTATGACGTATGCATATATTCTAGCTGTACTTTGAACTGCATAGCATACCTGTGGCACTGTATGACTTGATCGTGTGAGAAAATACAAAAGTTGTTCATATGTTTGTGCGATATGAAAATCTAATCAGGTCATCTCCATACTCATGGGTAACTTCACAAAAAAATTAGAGAGATCCAGTAAATACTTTTCAAGTTATCGCGTTAAGTAATAGGGTTACCTCTCTCACCTCAGGTCTAGGGCGTTGACCTTGGCTGACCTCTGGCCTGTTGACCTCCCCTCTCCTCTGCAGAGGCGGAAGTCGTAACGCCGGAAGTGGCCGCCTTTGACATCCGGTGGGTCTGGTGACCTCAGGGTCAGATGACTGTCGTCCTGAGCGTTTAATCTCCCTCCTAAAACAGATGGGAACACGATAAATTGACCAGTAACGTTAGATAACGACTTCCCTCCTACACACAATGTGATGGGAACACGATAGATTCACCAGTAACGTTAGATAATGATCTTATACGATAAGATATTTACCCTTTACCTTCTAGGATATGATGATGATCTCACATAAATTGGCGTACCACTATAATAAAGTGCCTGATTATTTCCTATTTTAATTCATATCTCAAGGTGAATTAAAAAATCCTTCATTTAATGGTCTAGCATTAAACTAAGGCTGATTAGTCCTGATTTTAATACATTGTCATTATACTTAAAATATTTAGGATGGTAGATTATGTGGTAATGGTGAATATATTTGACATGAATGATCTCATACAAATGAGCGTATATGAGATTTAACTCTCTACCTTCCAAGTCATGAGAATGACCTCACACATATGAGCTTGGATGAATTTAACCCTTTGCATGCCAAGTCATGACAATGGCCTTATACAGATGAGCGTAGAATAATTTAACCCTCTACCTTCCAAGTCATGATATAGATCTCATACAAATGGGTGTGGGTGAAATTAAACCATTCAAGTGGATGAAGATTAGTGGTATATGTTTAATTTGAAAACAAAAATTTGAAAATTTTAGTCAAGCTTAGAGTTGAAGTTGATGTCGACTATGGTAGCACCTCTGTGTTTTAACCCCTAGAGCACTAATGTCGACTACAGTAACCTCGTAGACTATCTGTGTTTTAACGTTTTAATTAACCCTTTCAAGCCTGAATTTACCTTTGTCATCTTCATCCACTACAAGCCGCGAATTGCTGTCGCAAGTCTCGACTTGTAGTGGATGAAGATGATTTGAACTGTTTGAAAAATTAACGAAAATTGCAATGTATTTGTAAGCCAGTTTCATGGAAATTTTCATTCTAAAACCCTTAGTCGCAGGGAAATTAAGCCTGTTTTCGGGGATGTAATATGATGCTTTATTGCATCGTGAGGGCTTAAAGGGTTAACCCCTAGAGCACTGATGTCGACTACAGTAACCTCCTAGCATATGTGTTTTAACGTTTTAACACATTAAACACTGATGTCTATTATAGTGAAGTTTCTGCGTTGATATTAGGACTTGTGTAAACCGTTTTTAAAATAAAGTGTGATGATGTTTAAAATGATATATGATGTTTAAAGTGAAGTATGATGTTTAAAGTGAAGTATGATGTTTAAAGTGAAGTATGATGTTTAAAGTGAAGTATGATGTTTAAAGTGAAGTATGATGTCTATAGTGAAGCAGTACGATGTTTAAAGTGAAGTTATCATGTTGTTCAAAGCAAACTATGATGTTTAAAGTAAAGTATGATGTTGTTTAAAGTGAAGTGTGGTGTTTAAAGTGAAATATGATGTTTAAAGTGAAGTACCATATATGTTGGTTATTTACCTGTTGGTTATTTAACACCCACCTGTTGATCATACCACACCCACCTGTTGGTCATACCACACCCACCTGTTGGTCATATCACACCGACCTGTTGGTTATTACACACCCACCTGTTGGTCATTTCACACCCACCTGTTGGTCATTCCACACCCACCTGTTGGTTATACCACACCCACATGTTGTTTATTCCACACCCACCAGTTGGTTATTCCACACCCACCTGTTGGTCATTCCACACCCACCTGTTGGTTATACCACACCCACCTGTTGGTTATTACACACCCACCTGTTGGTCATTCCACACCCACCTGTTGGTTATACCACACCCACATGTTGTTTATTCCACACCCACCAGTTGGTTATTGAACACCCACCTGTAGGTTATTCCAAACCCACCTGTTAGTTATTCCACACCCACCTGTTGGTTATTCCACACCGACCTGTTGGTTATTACACATCCACCTGTTGGTTATTCCAAACCCACCTGCTGGTTATTCCACACCCACCTGTTGGTTATTACACACCCACCTGTAGGTTATTCCAAACCCACCTGTTAGTTATTCCACACCACCTGTTGATTATTCCACACCCACCTGTTGGTTATTCCACATCCACCTGTTGGTTATTCCACACCCACTTGTTGGTTATTCCACACCCACATGTTGTTTATTCCACATCCACCTGTTGATTATTCCACATCCACCTGTTGGTTATTCCACACCCACATGTTGATTATTCCACACCCACCTGTTGGTTATTCCACACCCACCTGTTGGTTATACCACACCCACCTGTTGGTTATTCCACACCCACCTGTTGGTCATATCACACCCACCTGTTGATTATTGCACACCCACCTGTTGGTTATTCCACACCCACCTGTTGGTTATTCCACACCGACCTGCTGGTTATTCCACACCTACATGTTGATTATTCTACACCCACCTGTTGGTTATTGCACACCTACTTGTAGGTTATTCCACACCCACCGTTTGATTATTCCACACCCACCTGCTGGTTATTCCACACCCACCTGTTGATTATTCCACACCCACCTGTTGGTTATTCCACATCGACCTGCTGGTTATTCCACACCCACCTGTTGGTTATTCCACACCCACCTTTCGGTTATTCCACACCCACCTGTTGGCTATTCCACACCCACCTGTTGGTTATTCCACACCGACCTGCTGGTTATTCCACACCTACATGTTGATTATTCTACACCCACCTGTTGGTTATTGCACACCTACTTGTAGGTTATTCCCCATCCACCTGCTGGTTATTCCACACCCACCTGTCGGTTATTCCACACCCACCTGTTGGTTAGTTCACACCGACCTGCTGGTTATTCCACACCCACCTGTTGGTTATATCAACATCCACCTGTTGGTTTTTCCACACCCACCTGTTGGTTATTCCACACCCACCTGTTGGTCATATCACACCCACCTGCTGGTTATTCCACACCCACATGTTGGTTATTCCACATCCACCTGTTGGTTATTCCACACCCACCTGTTGGTTATTCCACACCCACCTGTTGGTTATTGCACATCCACCTGTTGGTTATTCCACATCAACCTGTTCGTTATCCCACACCCACATGCTGGTTATTTCTAGCCCACCTTTTGGTTATTCCACACCCACCTGTTGGTTATCCCACACCCACCTGTTCATTATTCCACACCCACATGCTGGTTATTCCACACCCACCTCTTGGTTATTCCACACCCACCTGTTGGTTATTTCACACTCACCTTTTGGTTATTCCACACCCACCTGCTGGTTATTCCACACCCACCTGTTGGTTATTGCACACCCACCTGTTGGTTATTGCACACCCACCTGTTGGTTATTTCACACCCACTTGTTGGTTATTTCACACACACCTTTTGGTTATTTCACACCGACCTGTTGGTTATTTCACAGACACCTGTTGGTTATTCCACATCCACGGTTATTTCACACCTACCTGTGCATAGTTATTCCACACCCACCTGTTGATTATTCCACACCCACATGTTGGCTATTCCACACCCACCTGTTGGTTATTTCACACCCACCTGTTGGTTATTCCACACCCACCTGTTGGTTATTCCACACCCACCTGTTGGTTATTCCACACCCACCTGTTGGTTATTCCACACCCACCTGTTGGTTGCAGCGTCAATCTGTGAGATGAGATAATCGAGCTCTCTGGAGCGAAGCATGCTCTCGTCAGACAAGCGAAAAATCCCGTCACCCTCATGGCTGGAACAAACAATAACTGATTGTGAGACATGCAGGCTACCGCAGTGTGAAACCAATAGGCTTTTGTGATTTGAAATCATCATAAATGTCTTAGTTACCTCTTTCCCATTTAATTGAAAACCTATGTTATGGGTCTACGGACATTAGAATTATGCTTACTCTTACAGTGCTCATGGTGCTGGTATCGACTGTAGAAGTCATAATCTGACGGCTAGCGACGTCAGATTCAGACGTCTAAAGTCGATCCCCGCACAATAACGGTTAAGAATTACTTAATGTGAGCAAGTAAGAACAACAAAAAAAAAACCTTAACAACATAGATACACTACTTCATTCATTTTGTGTAGCAGTTAGAACTCCGACCTTAACCGAGACACAGAATCCTTCACGAACTGTTTGAACGAAAATAAGAAAAATTGCAGTTCGCCTTCAGACTAAAAGGGACAAATCTGTGGCACAGATATTTTTCATAACCTAAATTAAATTACAAATAATTTTATTAACTCACCTCCGCGAGACACAACTTCACGTGGGTACAAATTAAAATTGCTGGTAATAGCTCAGAGTAGGCCTATATTGTGAATGGCCAACTATATAACAATAGCTACATTTAGAAAGTGTATATTTTCCGTGAATGGCAGTATTTTTTAGTAGTTTATGTTGGCAATTTCGGCTTCAAATTAATCAACAAATATACTACGTCACAAATATACTATGTCACGAATATACAACGTCACAAGGGTAATGTGACGTAGACGAATACGTCCCTGTCACGTGATCTTGCAGCCATCCAACCAGCCAATCAGGCGACAGTGAGAGGGCGTGTGACCACATCAGCTGATTAGTAGTTACTATTTCAGGTGTACGTGTCACCAGGCCTCACAGGTATACTGTAGATCTGGTAATATTTGCGAGTTTTAATTTTCACGAATTTTGCGAGGACAAATTCGCGAATTTAAGAATCTCGCGAAAATTATTATTATGAGCGCTACCTTTCATTAAAATCGATAATTCGCGAATTGTACATTTCATAAAAAGTTCTAAAATCACAAATTCGCGAAAATCTAAACACGCGAAAATTACTGGATCTACAGTAATTAAGGCTTCTATTTCCGACTTGTCTTAACCCTTTCACCGCGGGGAACGAATTTAGAAATCAAAATATGACGTCTGTATACGCCAGATTCTGGCGTCTAAAGTCAATCCCCCCCCCCACTGTAAGAGTAAAGACATTTATAATGACCGTAGACCCATAATATAAATATTCAAATGAACCGGAAAGAGCTAACCAAAGGCCCTGTGATCAATATAATTCAAGTATATATCACAATGAACAATCTTCTAATTTAGCAGATTATTTTTGTCCACTAATTATCAGTTATTTTCGGAAAATAAAAACTGAAAATCGCCCATTATTGAATCTGAATTAACATTGAAACTGCTTCATGTTTCTTGTATTTGTACATGAACTGAACTAGATTCCGAATCATTTCAATATGCCCGCATCGACAGGGTGAACAACGGGTACCCTTGGGAAAATTGTTCCCAGTGGTAAAAATGGGAGCTGAGCACTCTAGTCTTTAAAAAGTCATCTAAAATAGTATGAAATATAACATTGTGCGGAGTAGGTCTGGGGACTACACGGGGCCTTTAACTAAGACATTTATGATGATTTCAAATAAAAAAAACCTTTGATTTCCATGGTTTATACAAAAATATTACAGCGTTGTAAGGTTAATGAATGCCTCAGGCAATATAAATGAATGAATGAATGAATGAATGAATGAATGAATGAATGAATGAATGAATGAATGAATGAATGAACGAATTAATGAATGAATGAATGAATGAATGAATGAAGGTATGAAGGTATGAAGGGATGTAAGGATAAATGAATGAATGAATGAATGAATGAATGAATGAATAAATAAATGAATGAATGAATGAATGAATAAATGAATGAATAAATGAATGAATGAATGAATGAATGAATGAATGAATGAATGAATAAATAAATGAATAAATGAATGAATGGATGAATGAATAAATGAATGAATGAATGAATGAATAAATGAATGAATGAATGAATGAATGAATGAATAAAGGTATGAAGGTATGAAAGGATGATTAAATGAATGAATGAATGAATGAATGAATAAATGAATGAATGAATGAATGAATGAATGAATGAGAAATGAATGAATGAATGAAATGATGATTGAATTAATGAATGAATGAACAACGAAAAAATGAATTACAGAAGAACGAATAGATAAATGAATAAATAAATGAATGAATGAATGAATGAATGAATAAAGGTATGAAGGTATGTAAGGATGAAAGAATGAATGAACGAATGAATGAATGAATGAATAAAAGAATAAATGAATAAATAAATAAATAAATGAATAAATGAATGAATGAATGAATGAATGGATGAATGAATGAATGAATGAATGAATGAATGAATGAATGAATGAATGAATGAAGGTATGTAAGGATGAATGAAGGAATGAATGAATGAATGAATGAATGAATAAATGAATAAATGAGTGAATGAATGAATGAATGAATGAATAAATGAATGAATAAATGAATGAATGAATGAATGAATGAATGAATAAATGACTGAATGAATGAATGAATGAAGGAATGAATGAATGAATGAATAAATGAATGAATAAATGAATGAATGAATGAATGAATGAATAAATGAATGAATAAATGAATGAATAAATGAATGAATGAATGAATGAATGAATGAATGAATGAATGAATGAATGAATGAATGAAGGTATGAAGGTATGAAAGGATGATTGAATGAATGAATGAATGAATGAATGAATAAATGAATGAATGAATGAATGAATGAATGAAATGATGATTGAATTAATGAATGAATGAAGAACGAAAAAATGAATTACAGAAGAACGAATAGATAAATGAATAAATAAATGAATAAATGAACGAATAAATGAATGAGAGAAGGAAGAAAGGAATGATGGAATGAAAAAAGGTATAAAAGGATGATTGAATAAATGAATGAAGAACAAAGGAATGAATCATAGAAGAACAAAGAAATATAAGTGAACTACTGAACGAATAAGTCATTAGGGTACGTTTGTACACATATTAGGGGTCTTGTCAAATTAAAGAAAATCCAAAAATCCGAGAAAAACTCGGATTGGCCAGACCGCGCCCACCCACACTATCTTTTTTTTAAACTTGTACAACAACAAAAAAAACCCACAAAATTTAAAAAAAAAAAAATCCGGGTTGGGGCTTGCCACACCCACCCACTTCCGAGTTTTTCTCGAATTTTTGGATTTTTTTAACTTGACGAAACCCCTTAGCTAAATTGCACCAGGATAATCTCCCGGTGAAATCAATCATATGACACAACCTTTGGCAGATACAGCTAGGTCCAGGGGTGCATATTACAAAGAATCCTAACTTTGAACCTATCTCAACTTTCTCTTATTTCTTTTACAAAAGTTAGGATTGATCCTAACTTTTGTAATGGGAATAAGAGAAAGTTTAGATAGGATCAAAGCTAGGATTCTTTAATATGCACCCCTTGGACCCATCCTACAAAGAATCTTAAAATTTAGATTATCTTAACTTTCTCTCATTTCCATTAGAAAAGTTAAGATTTGTCTTAACTTTTCTAATAAAAATAAGAGAAAGTAAAGATAATCTTAATTTTAGGATTCTTTGTGGGATGGGTCCCTGACGCTCTGATGCTGAGGGTGCTACCCTAGGCCTACGTATATGTGTGGGTGGGGAGAAACATATGGGAGTAATCCGCTGGCTTAATCATATCATTGATCTTTTGATTTTCTTAGCAAATCCAGGATGGCCGCTGTTCAAAGTATGGTCATGTCATAACTTGTAAACTAATAGACGTATAGACGCATGTATTATCACTTTTCTATAGTTTTCGAATATGAAGAATTCATTTTTAACGTTTTGAATTGGTATAAGTTGGTATTTTTTTTAAGATTTGTACAATTCAGGGGTAATTGGGCTAAACCCCCTGACTAGAGTGACTAGAGTGAATTTGAAATCTGACAATGTTAATTTTTTGTTGCTACACAACAAAATTGTTATCCTAATATCCCCTTTTTCCCACATTGTTTGTTAAATTAGCTTCGTAAGATTAAATCTCAAGTTGAACAGCAAAATTGGTATCTTACTCTTTTTCTCACAATGCTCGTCAGATTAGCTTCGTAAGACTAAATCTAAAGTTGCAGTTATTTCCAGTTTATTTCAGTTACCAGAACACAGGAGGAGTTGGCACCATGCTGGCTGAAAGTTGATCTACCGTCTACGACACTGGCCGAACATTGAGCCAACATTGGATAAATGTCAGGTGTTTTCTGTCTTCAGACCCCTGGATGACCCCCCACGACGCCGCCCCCCGCGACGCCCACGCCCATCCCTGATTTGACTTTAACAAAGACGTTGTTCGGGCTCTGTCACTTCCGGGGACTTCACACATGCGCGGGCGGACATCCAGTGAAAGCGAGGCCGGTATTTGCTGAAAACAGCGCCACCGTGTGGCAACATTTTCAACTAACAAGAACAAATGAGCTTCCGTGGAAGGATATGACACTAAAGATGCATGACCCGGCTGACTAGTCCGATTGCTATGGCAACCATAAATTGTTGTGGGTTTATATGTCAGTTTTTTGTGTCGATGTCCAGAATCTTATCCCATTGGTTGATAATAAACCCTTACAACGCTGAAATATTTTTGTTATAAGCCATGGAGACCAAGCAGTATTTGCAATTTGAAATCATCAAAAATGTTTTAGTTAGATCTTTCCGCTTCAATTGAATAGGCTAGAAAAATTTTTGCGTGATAACAGATCAGTTGATTCTTATTTTTATGGAGATTTATATATTAAAATACGTTGCTGTCTAAACATTGGTAACGATTACTTCGGTAGCGAGACACAACTTCAAGTGGGTGAAAATTTAAATTTTAAAACTTACCGGGTGGAGGGTTAACCGGTTTATTAAAATATGTGATAGATATTCAGATTTTGTCGAGTAGAGTCGATCCCCGCACTGTATGGGCTAAAATTTTAAAAAAATAACTGATAATTTTTTTTTAAATAATGTAACATGACTGGAGAAATGTCAATATCTTCTTTTGCGCAGGAATCAACTTGTGATTCAAATTCAAATTCAATATTTGAGCAGAAATAAAAACGCAGATAATCTAATGAATAAATCCGACTGTGCCATAATCTATTGAGTTTACATGTGGATCGAGTGATGAATGACAATAAGTATGAGGTTGATTAGATTAAGCATATTATTATGACGGTGACATAGGGCGCACTTCACTCCTACATACTCGGAAAGATGTTACGCAACAGATATAACTGATTACCTAGTGCTGTTTATATTATTGCAATGCAATGCAATGCAATGCAATGCAATGCGATGTGACTCGATGCAATGCAATACATTGCGATGCGACTCGATGCAATGCAATGCAATGCAATGCGATGTGATGCGATGCGATGCGATGTAATGCAATGCAATGCAATGCGATGCGATGCGATGCGATGCGATGCGATGCGATGCGATACAATGCAATGCAATTCAGTGTGATGCAATACATTGTGATGCAATGCATTGTGATGCAATGCATTGCGATGCCATGCAATGCAATACGATGCAATGCGATGCGCTACGATGCGATGCAATGCGATGTAATGTAATGTAATGGGATCTAATATAATGTGATCTAATGTAATGCAATGCAATGCGATGCGATGTGATGCAATGCGATGCAATGCAATGCAATGCAATGCAATGCAATGCAATACAATGCAATGCAATGCAATGCAATGCAATGCAATGCAATGCAATGTAATGCAATGTAATGCAATGCAATGCAATGCAATGCAATTCATTGTGATGCAATACATTGTGATGCAATGCATTGTGATGCAATGCATTGCGATGCCATGCAATGCAATACGATGCAATGCGATGCGATACGATGCGATGCAATGCGATGTAATGTAATGGGATCTCATGTAATGTGATCTAATGCAATGCAATACAATGCAATGCAACGCAATGCAATGCAATGCAATGCAATGCAATGCAACGTAATGTAATGCAATGAAATGCAATGCAATCAAATACAGCAGCGACATTTTCTTATATATATGCGAGTTCTTAACCCAGTTAACACCTTTCTTGTTGATTAGGAGCTATTAAAGGGAATTGTTCATAATACGCTGGACAAGGGGGTTCACAAACCACCGCGTCATAGACAGCATATTATACACTACAGTGAATAATCTGGTCTCACCACCCTAAATAAGACGAAATCCGGGCAGGTGTCTCTAATGGTGGAATCATCACGCAAAACATTTCAATGCGGCTGATCCAACTTTGTTGAATTGAACAAAATACAAAGAAGTTATGATTTTGTGAAAGTGTAATAAGCATGCGTTGTTTCCGTCATGCAGGATATCCGTTGTTTTATGATAACCTCCAGGAATACATTGGGTTAAAATGATGTGTGTCTGGTCTGTGTCAGAGCGCACGAATATTAGCCTAATTTGAACTCTGGTGACATTTTTACACACTAGGGGGTGTAACTGCATATCATGGTAGCAAATTCATATCGAACCTGTTTTGGAAAAGCACAGTTGATGTTTTATCATGAAAGATGACATGCGACACTAGATGGTTGGAAGGGTGAAAAGAAGTAAAATTCCCCGTAGATTTGAGGCAGTTTATATATTCTGGCTGTGGGACTGGCATTTGGGTTGGTGAAACCAACTGAGTAATCTACATTTTTATCAGAGAGGGACATGGCGCAATGGTTAGAGCGTGGCGCTCTGCCGATGTCGCTACCTGCCGTGCGGTTTCGAATCCCGCTTGGTGCAGGATTTTCAGAGAAATATCATGTTTCTCCCCTGTCAATCTCGGGACATTGTTAATATGGTGTGTCCTTGAGCAAGATACTTCACCCTCAAATGCTTCACTTGACTGAGGTGAAAATGAGTACCTGGTAGGACAGAGATGGCAATGTGTACGATAAGTTCAATGCGCCGAAACGGTTGCAGGACTGTATGCTTTCCGTGGAGTTGAAATGACACACGAATGAACAGGTCCAGTTGACCAGGGGGTAAAATGTAAAGTCCGATGATAGGTCTTCAGACTTGATATCATACTATAAAAAAAACCTGCACCTGCACCTTTATAAGAACGGTCTCATCTTGAGAGCTATACACGGGGGGGGGGGGGTGGAAATAAAATAAGATATAAAATAAGATACTTCAAGTGCTGAGCAGTGCTGAGCACGAACATAATGGCTTTTAATCCATTTTATTAGCCGAATAAATCACTGTTATTTGGTAATAACATGTGCGTTGCAACATTTGTTTTGTCCCAAATTAAACAAATATGAGTACTAATATTTGTAATAAAATTAGATACCTCAGCGGACTAAGGGTTAACCCTTTAAGTCCTCACGATGCATCATTTTACATCCCTGAAAACAAACTTAATTTCCCTACAGCTGAAGGTTTCAGAATGAAAATTCCCATGAAACTGGTTTACGAATTACATGGCAATTTTCTTTATTTTTTAAACCACATCAAATTATCTTCATCCACTACAAGACGAGAATTGCGACAGCTATTCGCGGCTTGTAGTGGATGAAGATGACAATGGTAATTTCAGGCTTGAAAGGGTTAAAGAAATATATGTACTAATATTTGTAATAAAATTAGATACCCTGGCGGACAAAGGGTTAAATCGTGATAGCCACTGCCAGGTTTTCTCATTATAATCTATAATTGTAACAATCAGATTTATCATACTAACTCCCAACTGCCCCATATCACACACAGTTATCAATGAGTAATTTTACGCTGTTCTCACACACTGTGCAGTGATTTTCACTATGAGACGTATGTCGGTATCAGCCCATAATTGTAGTTCTTGCAGTTGTGATTGTGATTTATTTTTGTGTCTAATTTTGCACATCATTTGGGTGGCGTTTGGATGGCGTTTAACAGTTATCATGATGTGATGTATGATGGGGGAAACCAGAACTATGCCTGTTTTTGTCCAGTGACAAATGAATACACGTTGAATTGAAAAAAATACACGTTGAATTGAATAATACAATGGAAACCCCCTGCATCCGCCCCTGAGCCTGACTCTGATTATAGCGTAGGCGATAATAGTGTAAAAAATAGTTTTTATGTCTTTAAACCTTTCAAGCCTGAATTTACCATAGTTATCTTTATCCACTACAAGCCACGAAATTATCGACTTGTAGTGGATGAAGATAATTTGAAGTGGTTGAAAAATTTAAGAAAATTATCATGTATTAGTAAACCGGTTTCATGGAAATTATGATTCTAAAACCCCTAGTTGTAGGAAAATTAAGTGTGTTTTCAGGGATGGAAAATGATGCTTTAATGCATCGTGAGGGCTTATAGAGTTCAAGGCTTCAGCAAATTTAAACAAATGTTACATATTCTGCTCTTTTGCTTTTCAACTAATGCGCAGCACGCAGTTTTAATGCAGTACAGCAGCACACAAATCTTCCAGAATCTCTTCCTTCACAAAATAAACACATTCTTTCGATGTTAAATAACAATGCGGCAGAGGTCAACTGGCAGTGGGCAATATTAGATGAAAAGATGACAGGCTATAAATGGCCTGATTATGTGTGGCGCCTTGGGGGTCTGTTTGTGTGGCGCCCTGGGGGGTCTGTATGATCCTCTATAGCGACGTAATAGTGATCTGGTTTTGGTGCGGGAAACAAAATGATAGACCCTATGTTACCCTGACAATGCCTTTCAATTTTATTTTAAGTATATACCCAGTGTTTCTTATGGCAATGCCAGTTAACATGATTTTAGTTATGTATGTCATACTATGTATTAATTTTGTCATATGATTTTAACAAATTAACAATGTTGTATATAAATGTACATATCTCTCTCTTATTTCTATGACAAATAAGTCTGGATTGACTTTCTTTCTGTCAATAAAATATCTGTCTGTCTGTCTGTCTGTCATATTGGGAAATTCGCATATTGGGAATAACAATCATTGATTCAAGACTGGTATAATCCTCCACGGAGCTTTAATTTGAGATCTTATACTTGAACATTTCATAAAATAAGTATTTTGAAATAAATATAAGATTTTCGGATGGACACAAGAGGTGAAAAGGATCTATGTCTTTTCTGGGAATGTGAGCAAAAATATTTAGGGTTATCCGCGCAATGTTTACCATTTTCCGCATAAGGGGACCTAGTTCAAAACGTGATTGGTTAGTACACCTTTTGCGGAGCTGTTTTTCAAAAAAGACAGCTTGGGCCTTTTTATGGTGTGTCACATTGACAGGGGTGGGTGGGTAGGGACGAAAGTGGGGAAATCGGCCCTTAAAATGTTGCCATTATACATGTGTTTCAATGGGACTGGCATTTAGGGTGGTGAGACCATAATACCCCTCCCATGACCTTACGTGTATTATGGCCCTCACGCTTGGACCTGTCAGCGTTTTCCATATCGAGAAATTTTAATAAATCGTATCTTTTTTATCATCATGACATACTCTTTCAAAATAAAAATAAAATCGTTTTTTTTTTATATTTTCACCTGCAAAGTGTCCTTACACATATAGACTCTGTTTGAGAACTTTGCCAATAAACGGCATCCATCGAATGCAACATATGCCTTGCTACTACGAGCATAGGGACTACATTTTATATTTATCTTTCCTGATGTTTTTGGAGCAAGAAATGATCGCCGAATGTAAATAAATTGATATCAAAATGATACATGTATAAAAATGTTTAAAGGGACATGCCAAGGTCTACAATCATCAACAAATCGGTGATTTTATTTTGGCTTCTTAATATGACCATGTGATGTAAGCATGTCCATAGACTAGAACTGCGATTTTTTTTTAATTTTTGTGCTGCGCATTTATCAGTTAGGCTAGATATAGAGACGAAATTCCTGATTTCTAATTATTGACAACCATGTCAAAAATAATAAATACGGGAATTTCGAATTTGTAGTTCATGTTTACATTATATGGTCATATTAAGAAGCCAAAATAAAATCACCGATTTTTTGATGATTTTAGCTGGAAATCGTCACATTTAAAAAAAAAGATCGTAACTATATGGGAATCGCCACATTTAATTTTTTTTTCGTATTTATCTATTAAAATTCTAATCACATGTGCATATGAATTTGTGTGGTGAGACCTTAAACATCACAACAACGGCTAATATACCCCAAGTAGCCTCTGGCATGTGATCATGATGCCACCAGGCACACATAGCTTCATTCAATCGTATATCTCCTCTTCCAATACTTCAAAGGGGCGTATCTAGGGTGAAAAATACGCCAATTTGAAGTCAAAGAATCGTATCTCTCACTCATTAGAGTCGGTGATACGACCCTATTAGAGGGGTTTTAACTTACCTAAATGAGAGTTCACTGATGCTGTCATCCCGCCCGCCACACACCAGTCGTGTAGTGTCACCCCCTCTGTACATACGCCCCCTAGCGAGTAGGCTGGTCTCTGACATCGTCTCCTCCTCGTCATCCTCGCTATAGCTCTCATCAGACAACTCCCCCACATCTCCCTCAGACCTGTCGATCAACATATCACACCTGTCAATCAACATGTCACACCTGTCATCTCTATAGCTCTCATCAGATAATTCCCCCTCATCTCCCTCTGACCTGTCAATCAATATATCACACCTGTCAATCAACGTATCACACCTGTCAATCAACATATCACACCTGTCAATCAACATATCACACCTGTCAATCAACGTATCACACCTGTCAGTCAACATGTCAGACCTGTCAATGAACATGTCACACCTGTCATCTCTATAGCTCTCATCAGACAATTCCCCCTCATCTCCCTCTGACCTGTCAATCAACATATCACACCTGTCAATCAACGTATCACACCTGTCAATCAACATATCACACCTGTCAATCAACATATCACACCTGTCAATCAACGTATCACACCTGTCAGTCAACATGTCGGACCTGTCAATCAACATATCACACCTGTCATCGCTATAGCTCTCAGCAGATGTTTTATTTTTTCTGTATACAAATTTGAATCTCAATCTAAGACAACAATTTTTTTTGAAGGCCATTTAATATTTTTTTACAACAGGTCCTTGCGACAATTATTTATTTCATGAAAATTCAGTCTCTAAATATTTATTTCAAAAATACCCTCTCTCCTCCCTTGGAGATTGAATGGTGGCCCCATAATAACACGTGTCAATCTTTAAACACCTGTCTATCTAAATGATACTTCAATAACACATGTAAATGTATATCTTGATTTGGATGCTCGATATTAAAGAATAGAATGACTGACATTGAGGTTTACAAATAAGCTAACATGGACAAAAAGACGTACCTTAATTTTTAGGAATAACTGACCTTTGCAAGTTAACTGACCTTAATCTGGGTAAGGTATATTATCTTGCCCTTGGCAAGTTAACTGACCTTGACCTTGGCAAGGTAACTGATAACTGACCTTGGCAAGTGAACTTACCTTGACTTTAATACCGTAGCTAACCTTGACATCGACTTTTAAGTGATCTTTCAACTTAATAGGGTAACTGACCCTGACATTGATTTGTAAGCAGGTAAGTGACCTTTCAACTTTAATAGGGTGAGTTACTCTGATATTGATTTTTAACTGACCTTGACTTTGGCAGAAGAATCCTTTCTATCTTTGTTGTTTTGACGGCAGGTGGCGCTGGGTTGTGGGAGCAAATGTGACCCATGTTTGACACCGGCATCAGAACCTGGCAGCTTGAAAGCCCGGTAGCCTGATAGCCTTATACACTCTGACAGCCCGATAGCCTGATAGCCTAGCAGCCTAATAGCCTAGCAGCCTGATAGCCTAGCAGCCTGATAGCCTAGCAGCCTGATAGCCTAGCAGCCTAATAGCCTAGCAGCCTGATAGCCTAGCAGCCTGATAGCCTAGTAGCCTGATAGCCTAGCAGCATAATAGCCTAGCAGCCTGATAGCCTAGCAGCCTGATAGCATGTGAACCCGAGCAGGCCCAGAGCGGCATTCAGCCTGGTGGCTAGGGCTCACGGCTTACAGGTGAGCTGAGAGCACGCCTCAGAGCTCGCGCCCCAGGGCTCACAGTTTCTTCCCCCTCATCTGATGTCAGCACGAGACGTGATCACAGACGCCGCCCCCTCATGCATTTGGAGCTTGTTCCATTCTCATCTGAATCCCAGCCAAAGATGGTCGCGTGCCCCTGTAACAAAAAAAGTAGAATAACGTTACATGATATGTCTGACCATTGTTTGCTATCAATCACTCTAGTCTTATGTAAATGTAGAATATTTGCTCGGATTTTGACGTCTAGAGTCGATCCTCGCAATGAAAGAGTATTTTTACTAATAGTCGTGGACATATACTATAGATATTCAAATGAAGAGGAAAGAGCTAACTAAGACATTTATAATCATTTTAAATTGAAAATAACCCTTTGGTCTCCATGGTGTACATAATAAAATGCAGCGTTGTAATGTATAAACTTCAGGCTCTGTCAAGGACAGCTCATCGATTGGACTCCTTCATATAAAATACAGGATGACTCACAGCGTGGTAAACCCCCAAGAAAAAACGAGACGTTCACCTGATATTGTTTTATTGTTGGCCCAGAGTCGCAGACGGTGGACCAACATCGGGTCAATATATATCACATAAAGAATTGATGTCGATTAGAGATGGGAGTCTTCGTATTTGCCTTTGTGTCACCAGATTAGAAAGATAAATATATTTCAAATCTGTGAGTGAGTTTAGAAAGATAAACATGTTTCAAATCTGAGTGATAGAGTGAGTGAGTGAGTGAGTGAGTGAGTGAGTGAGTGAGTGAGTGAGTGAGTGAGTGAGTGAGTGAGTGAGTGAGTGAGTGAGTGAGTGAGTGAGTGAGTGAGTGAGTGAGTGAGTGAGTGAGTGAGTGAGTGAGTGAGTGAACCTGTTCTATGCGATCTATGCAGCCTGGCATTTGGGTGATATTTCAATGATAGACATTTAATTCCGAAGAAACAAAAACCTGCAAACATAATTAAAACAGCCTAATTTCCTTATTAATTATCAGATTACTGTCACTTCCTTAATTACCAGTGTCAATTCGCAAGCGCAGATTACTTATTGGTATTTTCAAGGCTTGACAGCAATAAATATGACTATTAATACGTCTGTATATAATTAAAATGAACGCGGAAATGATATATTTTTCAATAGAATCTAACTTCTATTAATCTGACGTCTAAAGTCGATCTCCGCACTGTAAGAATAAACAGATTGTAACTAAAACGGCCGTAGGTATACAAATGAAATGTATAGAGATGACTAAGACATTTATGATAATTTCAAATTGAAAAAAACCCTTCGGTTTCCATGGTTTGTATAAAAAATATTTCAGGGTTGTACAGATTAAGCCCGGGGCCCACTTTGGAAGGCGCATGCGCTGACAGTCGGTAATCTGTGTCATTTTCGGAGGTTTTCCCATATAGGCTACATCTATATTTGAAAAAAAACATTTTCTTCAGAACAATTTTCAGCGTTAAAGCTAAAAATTTAGGATGCGATACCCCGTTGTTTCTCTATGTATCGCATCACACCATTTATAACTCCCACGATGGAAATTCGTTCTGCATATAAACCCGCCCTTAAAAATGCTCAGCCAGGATCGCATGATTTTTGGCGATTTCTCCCTCAATTTTGAACCGATATCCTTGCAAATGTCATTTTCTATTAAAATCCTGACAGCGGTAAACATTCGCAAAATTATATTTAATATTTCAAAAGTTAGACCGTTTGCCATGTAATAAAATTCCAGAAATAATTTAGTCATAGTAATTAGTCATAGTAATTTCAATTTACTACATGTCAAATGGTCTAACTTTTTAAATACGCTATATATCTTTCGAAATGTCAAGACTGTTAGGATTTTAATATAAAATGACCTATGTAAAATTTCAAGGAAATTGGTTTAAAATTGACGGAGAAATCGCCGAAAATCATGCGATCCTCGTTAATAAATTTTAATTTGACGGCAAGTATAGTCTATATACATTTTTACAAATACAAATGTATGATGATTCCTGAGACAATTACTCCCACTGCCGATTGTGGCTGATGACGTCTGTGGCACGGTTGTTTGCCCCCCCCCTCTTTCTTGTCCACGTATTATGAACAGTGCTCTTTCCCTATAACCTTTGCCTGAAATGTTAATTGGCAGTTTTCGTCATTTGAAGCCGAAAATAGTTAACAATTCATTATTATTCACTGAGGGAATCTACGGCATCAATTCGAGGACATATCAAATGGTTTCAACAATATTTCAGATATATACTTAAAGGTATGGTCAACTGTTGAAATTCGCGGGACAAGGATCCCCCATAATGCAATAGTGCCCGTGGCTAGGCCAAGGCCCTATTCCATAATAATACTAAATATGCGTTTCATACCCAAAGCCTCATTAAGAGCAAGTTCTCAAATCACAGCAAGTTCATATATACTTGAGCGACATCTATGAGTAACAATTCCATCGAATCTCAAAGCCCTTTGTCCTGGATCTTAGCTGGGCCTTGCTTTGCAAACAAACTGACTGTATTACTGTGGGTATTTCGAAACAGGTTGACCCCACGCCTGTACCGACACCCAGTAAACACAACACATTTGTATGACTTTATACAATGTTTGACCAACGTCGAAGACGTTGGGCCGACGTTGTATAAACGTTATACAAATATATTGTGTTTGCTGGGAAGGAGGACTTTCTCTCAAACATTGTACATTTCTGCAATGTTGGTTCAATGTTGGGCCAGCGTCGCAGACGTTGGCCTAACATTAAAACAGCGTTGGGTGAGTGTTCGTTGGAGTAGTATCCAGTCTTATAATCAGGTTACTTTATCAACCACACTGTACTGTATACTGAAGGCTTACACGCATGCGAGTTTAGAACCTGACTCTATTTTAAAATACACAAATAAAATTCCACGCTTTCCAGAGTGTCTTTTTTACTACAATGAAACATTGTATGATAAGTTCTGTAGTTATTTTATCTGGTTTTGGTGCGGGAATAATATTTACACAATATCGCTATATTCTCTTTTTAAACTTACACGTATCTCCAGTTAATATGAACTATGTATAACAATAACTGAATAATTAATATTAGTGGAAAAATAATACATTTATGATGTACATATTCTTAAATAGCCATAATGTTTTTGCAGTATAAATTTACATATAACATTTCAAATATTGTATTATAGTTTGTATTATGTTTTGTATTCTAGTCTGTATTATATTTTACCATTAATTTAATATTTAATATTTTACATATTTAAATCATTCTATTATTGCTCTATAAATAAAGTTTGTTATTATTATTATTATTATTATTATCATTATTATTATTATTATTATTATTATTATTATTATTATTATTATTATTATTATTATTTATTATTATTATTATTATTTTTATTTTTATTTTTATTTTTATTTTTATTATTATTATTATTTTTATTTTTATTATTATTATTATTATTAATATTATTGTTATTGTTATTATTATTATTATTATTATTATTATTATTATTGTTATCAGCTGCAGCCTCCTCGTATCTGGCTATAATCTTCGGGCGGATTGCCAGTGGTGTACCCTGGTTCCTCCGCTCAACAGCGGAGCCAATGCAGCACCCGCATCAGTGCTGGCGCTGATGTAGGTCGTGGTAGCCTTAAATAACCGGCAATAGCGTGTTTGACATTAGGTCTCTCACGTGGGATGAATGGAGTTACTCAGAGGGAGTGATCCTTCCTATTGTTACTCTGGGGACTATCCGACCCGAGGATAGCGGAGTTTCATCATTAAATTGTACAGCGAAACTCAAGTCTCCGGCCGTCTGGGCAAGTCTGGGGGTATATCCCCTAGACATGCCCAGAACCCCTTATCGGGCGAGCGAAGGAAAACGCTCTCAATAACCCACCATGCCCTATCATCCCCACCCTCACATCATCATCAGTACATCATTCATCTCATCAATTGACTACAACGTTTTTATCGTATTATATTGTCACTTAAAAGACCTTTTGTGCCGAAAAGTGACGTAAAGCAATGATTTACTACTACTACTACTATTATTGTTATTGTTATTATTATTATTATTATTATTATTATTATTATTATTATTATTATTATTTTTATTTTTATTATTATTATTATTATTATTTTTATTATTATTATTATTATTATTTTTATTATTATTATTATCATTATTATTATTATTTTTACTATTATTATTATTATTATTATTGTTATTGTTATTGTTATTGTTATTATTATTATTATTATTATTATTATTATTATTATTATTATTATTATTATTATTATTATTATTATTATTATTATTATTATTATTATTATTATTATTATTATTATTATTATCATTATTAATAATATTATTATTATTATTATTATTATTATTATTATTATTATTATTATTATTATTATTATTATTATTATTATTATTATTATTATTATTATTATTATTATTATTATTATTATTATCATTATTATTATTATTATTATTAATATTATTATTATTATTATTATCAATGACATTTGTATTCTGTTTGTTATGAAAGCTGCTCAACCCTTACAGCGCTGAAACATTTTTGTATAAACCATGGAGACTAAAGTTTTTTTTGTCAATTTTAACCCTTTAAGTCCTCACGATGCATTAAAGCATCATTTTACATCCCTGAAAACAGACTCAATTTTCCTAAAACCAAGGTTTTTAGAAAGAAAATTTCCATGAAACTGGTTTGCCAATACATGGCAATCTTCTTTAATTTTACCTCACATGACCTATTGTTTATTGGCTTGGGGTGATCATCATAATAAGATTTCTTTGCTACAGAAAAAAGTTTTAAGGATCATTACGTTTAGTAAACTTTTCGCTCCTTCGGAACCTCTATTAAAACAACTTTCATTGATAAAATTCGAAGATATGGTGTTACAGCCACGGCCGCTGATCTACAACAACAGTATCTGGAGAGTGGCTGTGTACGCTCTACTTTAAAGAGTTACCGCTGTAGCTGTATCGGAGTAGTGAACTATTGACACTGTTGAATTGACCGCTATCATCAGCAAGTGAACATCGCGTTATTATGTGGGCGGGCTCGGGGTGTATAGAACCCCGTTTCGTGAACGGTAAGGCGTATTTTGGATTTTGGAATTATTGTGAGCTTCGGCTATTGAAATTATAACTTCACCTCATCAGACTTTTCATCATTTTGTATTTATCTATTTTTGTTTCGGAATTCATATATAATATTACATTAAATTCATTTCTTTCAGAGCTCGTGTTGTTTGTTTATTCTCCGTTCACTCATCGTTTTATGTTCAAACCATTTATCAACTCTTTATTATAATTTTATATTGTCATCTCGGCGATAGTTATCATTGAGACATGACAATGGTAAAATGCAGCAAGTGAAATTTTATTATCGGTACCTGAATGGAAACTTACCTTGTTATTTTTTAACATTGATATTTAATAAAAATCCACATAATTACCACACCAGAAACCAAGATCTATATATCGACTTTCGTATAAAAAATAAATTTGTATAAAAATGTATTGCATATGGTATTGTAACTATTATTAGCAGTTGTCCCCATATTATAAAAGATAAATTATATACACACAGTCTCTCTGGTTTAATGATGTATATGAAACGTTTTTTTATTGAAAATTATTCAAATAACTGTAATTCGGTCAATTGTTTTGTTTGCTCGCATGTGTAGTTTTTTGTATTATGAACACACTATAGCCAATTAGCTACATTTGCTTTAATGTACTTTTCTCAAGTCAATTATTTCTATAATTATATATATATATTATTTTTTTAGGTGGCTTCTACGCTAGCGACCTAAAGTCTATGTAGAAGTCTCCTGGTTTTCTTTTTTTTTTTTGTTCTATTGTTTCTTTTTATGATGTAGAAAATCGAATAAATTTGTCTGAGTCTGAGTTCTTTAATTTTTAAACCACATCCAATCATCTTCATCCACTACAAGTCGAGAAATGCGATAGCAATTCGCGGCTTGCAGTGGATGAAGATGATAATGGCAAATTCAGGCCTGAAAGGGTTAAATCACCATAAATGTCTCAGTTAACTCTTTCTGATTCATTTGAATACTTATGTTATGGGTGTACGGCCGTCAATTTTTTTAAATTTTTTTTCAGTGCGGGGACCTGAAAGGGTTAAACATTTATTCTATTCGTAATGACTGTGATTTAACCTGTTCATAAAACAGATTAAACCGATTATATGCGTGTGACATATTTATAAATGTAAATATGCGTGTGACATATTTATGAACATTTTAATATACATTAGACTTATTTACAACCATTTAAATAGGCGTGGAACAAATTTACAAAGAGTCATTTCGTAGAAAATGAGACCACCATCGAAATTAGAAAATTAAGCTTTCGTTTCTATACATTTCTCTTCACTTTGATGGTTGAAGGGTTGAAGGACTAGGCCCACATACTATTGTGGTGCTCATCATGATTTTTAATTCATGTAATCTCAGGATAATCAGATATCTGGTGGGAAGTATTTTTGTTGATTCCAGTACAAACATCAAACTCAAAAGGAGATCAGTACTACCTATTGTTTATATGTAATCATTTTATTGAGCTAAAAAATAATAGTTAGCTACCTATTACGTAGAAAAGCCCAAGTGTGTTTAAATTTGTAACATTTGTGATATTGCTCCATAGAAAAATTATGACCAATGATGCTATATTTTTCAAGCACGCATTTGAAGAAATTGTTTAAATTTTGACTGCTTTACTATTTTAGATAGATTTTTCTACTGTCATTATGTTAGCAATATGCAGGATTTTAGTTTAATTGTATTTTTTTTAATTTTGGATTTTTTTGTCAACTCATTTTCTACGTTATATGATTGTACTCCATACCATGTTTTGCTTTGAGTAATAAAAGCAAATGGATTGAAAAAAATAAGAGAACTCAGTCAACCTCAAAGCGCTGAATTCTAAAAATATATCAGCGTGACTACTTCAGTCGGGTGCGTTTCCATGACAACTATCGCATCCGTGATTTGGTCTGAATAAAAAACATGTTATGAGAACTCAACACAATAGGCTATCTGTTTGTGACTGGATATCTTCATGATTACTTTGTCGAAACAATAAGCTTTCAGAATTGAAGAAAAAACATGTTTTATGCTCCAGAATAAAAACGATCAGGATCATGTTTTGGCTGATCAGTCCATTCGCGGGACGCTGGCCTGATATTGGCCTAATTAACCCTTAGCCCTTACAGCGCGGGGATCGACTTTAGTCGTCAGAATCTGACGTCTGTAGATATATATTGATAAAATGACGTCACTACGGTATATAGAAAATGTGTTCTATAAGGTCTCACCACCCTAAATAAGCCGAAATCACGGCAGGTGTATACTGATGATGGAATCATCACACAAAATATTTTCAATGCGGCTGTTTCAACCTCTGTTAAATTAAAAACAAATACAAAGAAGTTATATTTCTGTGAATATTTAATAAGTACATGATGTCTCCTTCATCCCGGATATCAGATATGACTGTTTCGTGATAATCTGACAGGGATACAGTGGGTTAAAAGGATGTATGTCTGGTCTGTGAAAGAGGGTATGAATTTAAGCGTAATTTGAACTATAGTGACCTTTTTGCACACTAGGGGGCCTAGCTCAAAATCTGTCTGGGTAGCAACCCCTTATCGGAGCTGTTTTTGAAAATGCACAGTCCAGGCATCATTATGATATGCGGCACTAGATAGGGGGGAGGGCAAAAAAAAGTAAAATCGGCCAGTGGAATTGAGGCATTTCACATGTATTTCAATAGGACTGGCATTTGGGGTGGTGAGACCATGACAGAATTATCTGGAGCGCATGCTTTTCGGCGAATTCTCCGTCAATTCCGAACCGATCTCCTTGAAATTTTGCACATGACATTTCTGTTATAATTGTCCTAACATCGGTAAAAATTTCGCAAAATTATATTTAATATTTCATAAGTTAAACCATTTGGCATGTATTAAAATTCCAGAATTAGCGTAATGGGTTTATAGGGGGACGTCATATTTTTGATTTACTACATGTCGAATGGTCTAACTTTCTGCAATTCTGCATATAACTTTACGAATTTTTTACCAATGTTAGGACATGACTTGGAAATGTCCTGTACAAAATTTCATAGAAATCGGTTGATAATTGACGGAGAAATCGACGAAAAGCATGCGCTCCAGATGATTCTGTCATAGACTATAATTGCGGAATGTTGTGGTGTGGAAGACTAGTCAATATTACAGGTTCCTGTCTGAAACTCTAGTTAAAAATCGCGATATTGCAGGAGAATCAATATGAAGATTAACCCTTTCAGACCTGAGTTTACCATTGTCATCTACGACCACTACAAACCGCGAATTGCTGCCGCAATTCTCGACTTGTAGTGGTTGAAGATGATTTGATGTGGGTGAAAAATTTAAGAAAATTGCCGTGTATTGGTAAAAGAGTTTAATGAAAATTTTCGTTTTAAAACCCTAAGTTGTAGGAAAATGAAGTCTGTTTTCACGGATGTAAAATGATGCTTTGATGCATCGTGAGGACTTAAAGGGTTAACGCCATTATAACAGACTTGACCCTTTCACCACCAGATAATTTCAATAAATTTTGATTCAAGTGTAGGGATTTTTAGTATGTGGTACCTTGTACCAGTGACCTATTTCGACAGGTCACATGACCTCTCTCAGCTTGTCTCTGGACACGCTGATACCGGTCAGTTATTGCCTGGCACCTGAGACGACACGGTCACCATTTGGATCTCCAAGACGTACAATTCATTGGATATCTTTGTGACAGTCGTCAATAAAGTACAGGTACTAACTCACTATTAGTACTATATATTCTAATGTTGTAAAAAAACAACACAATGACAATGCCCGAATTTAAATTACCTTTTTTCTCAAATAGTCCAGTTTAGCCCTTGTAGGTTAACTGAAAGTTTAGAAATATTTTATTGCATCAAAACAAATATTTTTCGCCAATAGAAGCTGAAAATTGCGTTAGCTGGAATTTCCCGCTTGAAAATTGCTCATATTTCAATAATTTGGGACAAAACCTTTGCAAATATTGATGTTTAAACACTCATTTCGCTCCCAATAACTGTTTTTTGACCAGCTAACTTAACCCATTAAGCCCTCACGATGCATTAAAGCTTCATTTTACATCCCTGAAAACAGACTTGATTTTCCTACAACAAAGGGTTTTAGAACGAAAATTTCCATGAAACTGGTTTACCAATACATGGCAATTTTCTTTAATTTTCCACCCACATCAAATCATCTTCATCCACTACAAGTCGAGAATTGCGACAGCAATTCGCGGCTTGTAGTGGATGAATATGATAATGGTAAAGTCAGGCTTGAAAGGGTTAAACATGTTAAACAGATTAATAACGACTACAGACAGTTATTAGCGCTTAAAGTGTTTAGTGCCTCCCAGATAGTTTCAGTTATCTTGACTTGAGATGTGATTTACTGCCGTAATCCCCACCCCGAGGTGAATAAAAATTACCTGACTTTCTAGTATTTATTCTGGTGAAATAAGCTCAAAAAAGCTGATAACGTTATTGTTTTCGTGGACAGGACAGTCTAACAAAGTAGACTAGCCTAATATGTCTAGGCCCCCTAATGTTATCTTCTATAGAATTAATTAAAAAAAATGATATAGAGTCTAGAATCTAGCGTGCACTTAAAAAAACATTTAACACTTTGAACTTGGGCCACGCTTTTGTTATAATCAGTAACATTACAAACAATATTTATTGCGAAAATCACAAACCATCTGCAACATGTCTAGTTTTTAAAACGTATTTTCATTCTATTGTTTAGTTAAAACTGAAACTGCCAGCCTATTGAGCAAGCAAGCCTGCAAGGGCACCTTCAAATCAACAAAATTATTATTGGCTAAAAATGTCAAAGGATGATGCAGCACTCTGCCAATTGGAAATGTCGCCTGCCATGAACTTGATGAGACATGCATTTTAAAATATAAATACAAAAATCTGTGCTTACCTTTAGAAAAAAGCATCCCATCAACACTGATCAATAACCTTTCATTATCACAGCTCACCTGCACAGTTAAATTATGTCATCTGTGACGTCACAGTTGTATAATTACGACACACTAGTGATGGTCAACCTAGGCCTAATTGCTATGACTACCCTGGGCAAATCTTTATTTTGTATTATTTTTTGTACTGTTAGCTCTTACACCTTCACCTGCTAAGTTACTTTATTTTAATTTTGTTGAGTGAAAGTGAGTGAAAATCACTCATATATTTGTTTGAGACCAAACATTTGCAAATCTTGAGTTCTAAACACTCATTTCGTCTCGAATAACACTGATTTGATTGCCTAATCTATTTTTATTGCTGGACAATTGTGTCAAACATCTTAAAAACATATTTTAAAAACATATTTAATAAACGCCTTACTGTAGATCTGGTAATATTCGCGAAGTTTTAATTTTCGCGAATTTCGCGAGGAGGACAAATTCGCAAATTCAAGAATCTCGCGCAAATTATTATTATAATAGCGCTATTAAAGAAAAACAAAAATTCTCAAATTCTACTTTGTGAAAAATCCTAAAATCAGAAAATCGCGAAAATTTTAAACACGCGAAAAATATCAGATGTACAGTATTGTTAACAATTGCTAGATATATTTATATTTTTACTCGTTTTTATTCATCTTGAGACATGAATTGCTGCCGCAATTTCCACCACTTAATAGTAAATTAAATGGTATGATCTAAGTATAAAGTAAGAAATAGAAGATAAGCATGAACTTAACCATTTAAACGCAATATTAATAAATTTGAATTTTTACCCACATAAAGTTGTGTCTCGCTGACGCGATTCACAACTTCAACTTTGTGAAAATTGTTTAGATTTTTGAAAAATGAAGATCAACGATTTAAAAACTTTTCCAAAATAAGAAATACGGGAATTTCGTCTTGATATGGCACGGTAAACATATATTATGTATTTCATTTTGTATAGGCTTACTTTTTATGCTTATACTTTTTGTACATGGATGAATATGAATAGTCTTATAGTTGCTGCCTAGCTTGCAGAGGCATCTATAAGACTGTTCTAGCGCAGTACGACCATTGTAGATTGTATATAATCATATAATATCATATATATATAATAAAATTGTATATGATATTATGTACATTTTTTTACCCCGATCAAACATTGACAAATATTGATGTATAAACATTCATTCCATTCTCAATAAATGTGATTTAACCTTCTAGTACAGCTAGTAAGCACTTTGTGGGTTCTTTTTGTGAGAGAAAGCACCATAATTGACAGAATGCTGCGCAATGGTCCGGTAAATCATCCCAATATGTTTTCTCCATTTAAATGTTCAAATTAGCATAAGTTCAAAATGGCCGCCAGCCAATTTCATATCAGTCTGGGTCGCGGTGCTCATCTGCACCAGTCCAGTCTTAATACACGCAGAGCATGGCTCTAGCCTGGACAACTAGTGTGTACGGGAACTGTATATTAGAGAGGGGTTATCTTAACATGAATATTCATTAGTTCCTGTGAATGACGTCAGCGGTGACCACTCACAATGCGCGGCACAGATTTCCGAGACAGTCACACCCGGGGTCAGACGATTTGTTTACGTTGCTTACCAATGTGATTGGTCCGAAGATATTTGTATCAGGGCAGATGACAGTATAACGTGAGGCCATGGGATTGCGTGCCGCAAATCACATGGCAGAGTGAAGATGGCGGTGCTACGCAGATGAGAAAGGCACCAAAATAACCAGAATACCACATGATAGCATAGATAATTAAATAAGAAGAATTTGCCAATCAGTTACTCCTCATAAAAAGCCAAAATTAGCATTAATTCAAAATGGCCACCAATGAATTGCGTAACATCAAACTATAGGGCACTACATAGACCCAGTCATGTATACCCCTTGGCGTAATGAATTAATTAAGAGGAATACAACAATTAGTTATTGCTGATAACATGTTCAACTTAGCCGACAATTATTTCAGTTTTAGAAAGGTGCATACATTCCGTTTCAGAAAGACACGTAAAAGCCTCCTTGTATTCAGCGTGTATAACAAATCTGAAGTTGTTTGTGCACAGAGAAACTACAACATCCCATTAACCAACCAAATGCTGTTAAAGGTAGAAAAAGCATATTCAGAATAGCCATTACAATATAGGCCTACGTTCCATAGGGGGGACTGGGCCACATGAAATTTAGGACACTATGAGACCGGTCTGTTTGCCACAGAAATTATTTTGCGATTCAGGGCAAATTGTATCCTAACACTAATGGCTGTTGGATATCCTTGGCAGATAAGTATAAACTTGGGTCCGTTTTGTACTTGGAGATTTTTTTTTCGAATGATGAATATTTTAGTGTGGAGATTTAGTGATACATGGACTCTCTATGATTTTAAATCTCTTGTGTATACTTGACTATAATTATTATATTACCTGTAGAGGGGGAGGGGGGTTCAGAACCATCCTGAACCCCCCCCCCCCTCGGATCTGCCACTGTCAAGAACTGTATGTCAAACTTGGGAGCTTTTTATCCATGCCATCTCTATATTGTCTTTGGTATTGAATTACCATTTCCTGTGTGTCTGTCATATGATCGCGAAATGTCTCACCTATAAGCGGATGTGCCTGCGGGTTAGAGTGAGAGGTCACGAGAGGTCACCAGAAGTCAAGGTAGGCCAGGAAGGGCTCTAGAAGAATGGATAAAGGGGTTTGGTTGCTAATGCGTTGTCCATGTCTAAATATGAGACAAAGAACGACAGCGGAAATGATGTAAAAGAAAGAAAAATGGGATGAAAACGCAACAAAAAGTAGCTGCTAAAAACTGACTGATCTCCGACTTCAAATTGAAATAACTGTAGCCCTTGAAGTGTTAATATACCCATGTTTGTCTTGAGCAGAAAATTGTTGTGACGTTTCCCACATCAAATTGTTGTGACGTTTCCCACATCAAATTGTTGTGACGTTTCCCACGTCAAATTGTTGTGACGTTGCCCTCGTCAAATTGTTGTGACGTTTTCCCACGTCAAATTGTTGTGACGTTTCCCACGTCAAATTGTTGTGACGTTTTCCCACGTCAAATTTTTGTGACGTTTCCCTCGTCACATTGTTGTGACGTTTTCCACTTCACATTGGTGTGACGTTTCCCTCGTCAAATAGTTGTGACGTTTCCCACTTCAAATTGTTGTCACGTTTCCCTCGTCAAATCGTTGTGACGTTTTCCACTTCAAATTGTTGTGACGTTTCCCTCGTCAAATTGTTGTGACGTTTTCCACTTAAAATTGTTGTGACGTTTCCCTCGTCAAATTATTGTGACGTTTCCCACGTGAAATTGTTGTGACGTTGTCCACTTCAATTGTTGTGACGTTTCCCACCTCCAATTTTCTGTGACGTTTTCCACTTCAAAATGTTGTGACGTTTCACACCTCAAATTATTGTGACGTTTTCCTCAAATTGAATGAAAACGACTTGTTTTATAAAATACCCAAGCGCTGAAACTGTTTTATATAAACCATAGAAACATATTTTTTTTAAATTTGAAATTATCATAAATGTCTGAGTCAGCTCTTTCCGCTTCATTAGAATACCTACCGTATGTTATTGGTCTACGGCTATTATATGTTTTTTATTCTTTCAGCGCGGGGACCGTCTTTCGACGTCAGAATCTAATGTCTAAAGTCGATCCCCGCTCTGAAAGGGTTTGAACAGAGCGTACTTATTATGATGAAATGTGCAATTTTATATTCAATGAATTTTAGACCAAAGTGTCCATGTGCTGCATAAGCGCATCTTCATCTTTCCAGTTGTCTGCTACAGGCAGACTCCTGGATATCACGTATATGTGCTATGAGTTCAGAACCCCCCTCCTCCCTGGCCAATTCAGGCAGCCCAAACATTCTGACCTGAGTGTGACCTCCATACTACAGTCAGTAAACCGGTGACGTCATAATGAATTTTCATGTTGCTCGCACCCCTCCTTTTTGTACCGGCTTCACACACACCTGTTGTCAAGGTCAGACTGGTAGTCTGAAAGTCAGACCTGATATGGCAAGATGCATAAGTGGAGCACGGGTGCGTAAATCTCGTGTTCTGGGCCCGTATTCTCGCACAAGTTACGATATATCATAGGCTTCTGATTGGTCGAGATGGTCATCTCGACCAATCAGAAACCTACGAAATATCGTAACTTATACGTGAATACGCAACCTGTTTCCCAGGAAAGGTGAAGCATTCTACCAGTGTCGTTTTCAAGCTGGCCAGCGTCGCAGACGATTGGTCAGCATTGAAACAACACTGATGCAATGTATATTGTTTGCTGCGTTGCTATCCAATGGCTCCATGAACTGCATCCCAAGGGTTTTGAGAGACAAGAACTGGCATGGAAACTAAACTTTTTTCGTAATACCTGCTGCAGCAGCTCAACATACTTACGACATCATCAAGAGAGACCGAAGTGCAGATCTGATCTGATCTGATGTCATAAATAATAAATGAAGTTTTAATAATAATTGTGTTTGGAATCAGAAATTCTAAACATCCCTATATCTAGTTAGGGCTAATGAGAAAACATGAGAAAACAATAAAAACCTGTTATTAGTTTTGCATTTCTTATTGCCATTCATTAGGCTGTGTAAATGGGCTATTGTATATTATGACGTCACACGTGGTAATTGAATTATACAGCCAATCAGAAGCATTGTGTGTCACATTCAGAACGGCTGTGAAAACTTTTGTTTTAGTGTCAGTTTCAGTGATCAACTTTTTCTGCACCCCCCCCCCCCTCCCAATTTTTTCTGCGCCCACCTTATTCATTTAATAAGGTGTGTTGTATTATTCACACTATACATTTGATAGGCTCAGAAAATACTCATTGGTCGCCAGGCTAAACCCGGTTTGCGATATAAAGTCATATAAATATACCTCTCATGCATCGTGAAAACGTCGTGGTTTTCACTAAGAGACGCACCATTTGATATCTGGGGGGGGGGCTAGAGTTTTTGTTGCTTGCAAACTTTTTTTTTACCTCCGGTGGAAAACAAGCTTTTTTTTGGCGATCAACGTCCGACAATTTTTTTTTATGTTTCGTCGAAAATATTTTTGTCATATGCTTTCCCTATTATGTACGTTTGGTGTTTTTTCTGGTCAACATATTTTTCATCAATTTCGACAACAAACTTTTTTTTTCTGCCCACATTTTCAACAAACTTTTTTTTTCTGACTTTAGTGGCGACAAACTATTTTTTTCAATTTTACTCTAGGCCCCCACCCCCCCCGCCAGATATCAAATGGTGCGTCCCTAAAAATATCCTACCCCATGCCGCATCGGGTATAGTTATATCCCATGCCACATGGGGTATGGTGATATCTCTCATACACAATATGATGCAGAATTATTGTGAAGTTGGTCTAATCCACTCACTAAATTTATCTTTAAACATCTAACGCAATTAATAGAGCAAAATAATTGCGTGAAAATATTTTCTGACGTCTGAACTTGTGTTGGAAAACCTGCTTACCTATGTGGGCGATTTTTGGAGAGATTTTTTGTCACGAAATATAACCTTTTGGTTTTTGTCGCTGTGATACGACATAGCGACAATTTGCCAGCCCTGAATTCCCCTATAAGATAGTGACCGCAATTCTCTCTCAAAGCGTAATAACAGTGCGATTGGTAGTTTAAAGCAACACAATCAGACTAAAATTATGCATGTCCAAAATAAGAAATACTGGAATTTTGTCTTTAAATCTAACTTACCTGATAAATTTGCATCACAAAAATTAAAGGCCCATACCCTGGCTAAAATCTTCTAAAATTGTATTAATATGACCATATGATGTAAACATTTCCATAGACTAGAACTGCAAAAGTTTTTTATTTGTGTGCTGCGCATTTACCAGTTAGGCTAGATATAGGCCTAGAGACGAAATTCTCGTATTTCTTATTTTTGACATGGCTGTCCAAAATAAAAAACAGGGATACGCAAATCTAGTAGTCTACTATATGGACATGTTCACATCATATGGTCATATTAAGAAGCCGAAATAAAAATACAGATTAAAAAAAATTTTTAGCCTTATTGTGTCGCATTAATTAGAACGTCCTCAGACGGCTTAGATTAATAACTATTTGTTTCTTGGTGGACATTTTTGAACATAGGTCTGATTTAAGTAGAAACTGACAATAACTGTAACTGTTATGAACCCTTAAAGCGGTGTACACGACAAAGGTCGTTTTATCCGTCTTATTAGCTGATCAAATCACTATTATTGGGAATGAAATGAGTGATTGAACATCAAGATTTGCAAATGTTTGGATTCAAGTTATACAAATGGGAGTATTTTTCACTCGGTTAAATATGTGGATCGCGGTAGCGAGACACAACTTCAACTGGCGGAAAATTCAAATAGATAACTTAACACTTACGGCGAGGGGAGCGACTTTAGACGTCGGAATCTGACGTCTGTAGACGTCAGATTCTGACGTCTAAAGTCGCTAAAAAAAGACTACACTATTTCTAATGGCCGTAGACGCATAGGGATTCAAATGCAGCGGTAAGAGCTAACTAAGACATTTATGATGATTAAGCTAGCTTTCCATGTACGCGTATTGCGTTATCCGTATTCCGTATTGCGTTTCAATCAAGTTTATAGTAAACTAGTGAAAGTCTTTCCATGTGTGCGTATTGCGTATTGCGTATACCGTACTGCGTAAACCATCCGTAAATCGCTCCTAGGAGCGATTTGTATACGGTATACGGAGGATAACAAATTCCATTTCGTGACGTTAACAGAGGGTTGCTAGCTTCCGGGGACCCAGATTTGAGCGTCGTGTCGATTGTTTAGGAAGGTAATAAAATAAAATAAAATAAAAATTAATGAAAAATAAAAATATAAAAAATGAATACGCATTACGGAGTACGGACTGAAAATAAACGCACACATGGAAAAGGGCAATACGCATTACGGAATATGGAATACGGTATACGGATTACTCAATACGCGTACATGGAGAACTAGGTTAACAAGTTGAAAAAACCCTTTCGTCTCCATGGCTTATACAAAAATATTTCAGCGCTTCAAGGGTTATATTCTGACTTTGTAGCCAAACTGGTCAGCGCTTCAAGGGTTATATTCTGACTTTGTGGTCACACTGGTGACGATAGTATCAGCCCACGTATCCAGGCAGAATAACAGTGGCGGATCCGAAGGGGGTTGTGACCCCCTCACCCTTCTGGATCCCTGAATAATAACAAAAGACACCTATAGTGCTAATCAAAATTAAAATAACCCGTTTCAAATCCTCCTACGCTTTGAGGTCACTACCATCCATCCTATAATTCTGGCGCAAAATTGTAAAACAGGGAATTTCAGTCTCCTCAAATTAAGAATAAGCTGTTAAAAAAAGTACCAGATAATGCAAGGCAGATCCAGTATACTCAGAGGTGGGCTTTAAACATGTTGAATATTAAATCAGCCAAAACCCAAGTATGACATATTACCTGATATAAAAACCAGAATAATTAGCTTATTCCGTCGTTAAAAAGTTTTTCGCTATAAATTGTTCTGTAATATAGACAGTTTAGCAAAGAAAGAAAATTTTTACATATCAAAACAATTTTAGCAGCATAGACTGCTCTATAATCAGATAAATTTACTATACTGTGGACTCAGTAAAGAAGTATCTGCATATGATGTAACTAATTAGAGCGATCAAATGACTGGTTGAGGTTGGTACTTTGTGAATTGACAGATAAAGCTACGTCCTTTCGATACTGCAATTAAATGCTAGGCACAGCTTTTCGCCAACATAGTCACCATAGCCAACATAGCCAGCATAGCCAAACATAGCCAACATAGCCAGCATAGCCAACATAGCCAACATAGCCACCATAGCCAATAAAGCTGGCTTTATTGGCTATGGTGGCTATGTTGACTATGTTGGCTATGTTGGCTATGCTGGCTATATTGGCTATGTTAAATGCTAGGCACAGCCTTTCGCCAACATAGCCAGCATTGCCAATATAGCCAGCATAGCTCCAGTAAAAATTCCTGATTTACCATGTTTACCGATTTCCACGGATCATGTGGGAGAAGTGGGCGTGGTCACCGGTACCACGTGATGCGCGTATCTGCATACTGACCCCTCCCCTTCCTACTGCTGCTGATGCTGCTGTTTCTGTTGTTACTGCTTTTGTTGCTTCTGCTGCTGAGTTTGCTGATGCTGTTTTTTCTGCTTCTGCTGCTGCTGCTGCTGCTGCTGCTGCTGCTGTTGCTGCTGCTGCTGTTGCTGTCTCTGTTGCTGCTGCTGTTGCTGCTGCTGCTGCTGTTGCTGTTGCTGTTGCTGTCTCTGTTGCTGTTGCTGTTGCTGTTGCTGTTGCTGTTGCTGTTGCTGCTGCTGTTGCTGTTGCTGTTGCTGTTGCTGTCTCTGTTGCTGTTGCTGTTGCTGCTGCTGCTGCTTTTGTTGCTGCTGCTGCTTTTGTTGCTGCTGATGCTGCTGCTGCTACTGTTGTTGATGCTGCTGCTGTTCCTGTTGATGTTGCTGTTTATGTTGCTGGTGACATAGTGACGTGTCGGCGTCACACCTATATATCCACAGACACTCCGCCGACACGACCACTTACCCGTCACAGAACCAGAGGCCATCACGCACTATCACGCACCATCACGCAGCATCACGCACCTAACATCACGCACGCTGACACGCAGAGATGGATTTTACCAGGAAGTCTTTACTAGTTCTGTGCCAAGCGTCGATCATGATTGGTCTAGCTCACGGGTTCATTAGGTCAGTTATATTTTCAGTCGTTTTTAAAAGTTTGTATTTATTTCAGGCTGTTTTTGGCAGGATAATCTGTTTTCTTACGCTAGTGATTTTCACTATGAGACGTATATCGGTATCAGCCCATATCGCACTCTAGCTGTAGTTTACACTGCACTCTATGGCAGTTATGTCATATGTGACTTGAACGTGTGAGGAAATACAAATATTGTTTATTTGTTCGTGCGATATGGGAAAATACAGCACTCGTTTAATGAATAAGGTGCTCGCCTAAAGGCTCACACCTTATTCGAGCTCAAATGAGCACCGTTTGCATATCAGCCTTTTTTACCTTTATTTCATATTCTGTCAACGTACAGGTATATCTCTTTAACCCCTGGTCGCCATTATATTCGGTTCTTCATTTTTTTCTTCATCTTTTACTAGCCCATTAAATATCAGTTTTTAAACATGTTTAACATGCCATCAATCAGCAAGTCTTCAAAATCGTTGACTTCCATTTTGTCAAGTCTGAATATTTTCAACCCACTTAATTGTAGTGAATCGAGTCAGCGAGACACAACTTCAAGTGAAAATTACAATTTAAAAACTTGGCGGTGTGATTGAAAGGCACCATTTTATTGTGAAGTACGACTTTAGAAATACCAGCCCTTGTAGCATGTGTAGGGCACGATTGTACAAGACGAACATTAACATCTTTGTTTTGTGTCGAGGATTTTAATAGGACAATAATTGAAGTTACTACAATTGACATCGATGTCTATTTTCTTTTTAAAAGAACACTGTAGGCTCATGACCCAGCAGACACGTCACGTTGAAACAATGATGTTTTAATGTTGGGCCAGCGTCGCAGACGTTAGGCCAACATTAAAACATCATTGTTTCAATGTGTCGTGTTTGCTGGGGACCTAATACATCCTATCAAACACATGACATCGACCCAATGCTTCTTTGATATTGGCCAGCATCGCAGACGGTGGACCAACAGTAACCCAGCATTGGTTTGACGTCTGGTGGTTCCTAGGTGGCCCGCTTATTCACTCCTCGTTGACATACGGAATACGGCGTTCGCTCAACGGTTTGTGCTCGATCACTGAAGTTAGGCAACGTCGCGCCCGGCTCATAATTGGATGGGTGACCGCCTGGGACTGCCAGATGCCGTATACACTCGTGGGGCTCAGAGAGCCACGTAAATCCGATGGCTCGTCTGACTGACTTTAAGTTAGACGTAAAAGAACCTCAATGGACGAAGGCGCAGTTTCCATCCGGCGAGACCTCCAGAAAATCCACAACATGGAGTACTTGGCACATATGTAAGGCCATGAATGATATCATGAATGATAACAGGCCTTGCTAAATTATTCCCGTGGCGCGATAGCACAATAGTGCGTACTGCCACGTAATATACAGATACAGATACAGACTGACAGATACAAAGTCATACAGACGACCAATGTAATTTTGACTCCTATAGTTGGATTTTAACCTTTGCAGTACCAAAATATGCTTTAGAGACCAGGAGGCTATTCAATGTAAAGACCAGATATAGCTAATAACTCTGAAAACGTCATAAATATCTTAGTTGATATTTCTTTCCGCTTTATGTGAATACTTATTGTCAGGTGAATGACCACTTAGAAATATAGCGGTATAGGTGGATATATATTAACGCGCGTTACAATCTTATATGACATCGCATAGTAAGTTATTAGTAATTATATAAATAATAGTAACAGTACTAATAATAGTAAACAAATGAAATGAAATGAACTCGACCAGGACAACCTTCTGGGGATGGTGAGATGACACTGCCCTCCAGACACAGGATTCGAAATTCGAGCCCTGGCGGCCTGAAGTCGAGCACGTTACCTCTCGGTCACGGAGGCTCCCCACAGTATACGAGTGAGCGTGGAAGAAACATTTTGTTTCTTTGAAACTTGGAGGTCAGAGAGGAGTTCGAACCCGCAATCTCCGACTTTTCAGGCAGGCAGCTTTAACAGCTGCACCAGGGCCCTCGCCCTTATAGTAGCTAGTAGACAAGTGCGCACCCGGTTGACACAAGACGTTGACACAAAGTAATTTCAATATTTTGCCACTTTCTGCGACGCTGGCCGGCATTAAACCAACTAGATCAAGTCCTCGTGTTTGTAAAAAAATAGTTTTGGTTATCTCAGCGCGGTTAGGGGCTTCACTCGAGAACATTTTGAGTAAATATCGATTTTTAGACAATTAAGTATCTAAAAGTATGAGGTCTGGACCCCCATACCCCCTCTCTGGATCCGCCCCTGCTGGTCACTTGGTCCGAGTGAGCATCCGTGACTTCCCAGCAAACACGAGGCATTCACCAGATGCTGTTTTAATGCTGGCCCACCGTCTACGACGCTGGCCCAACATTAAACCAGCATTGGGTGAATGTCTCCTGACGGGACGTTTTTTATTTATTAATTTATTCGGCTTCATATATACAAATATATACATGTACAATAATCGTACAAATATGTAATTGTAACTGATATATACAAGTATATACATGTACAATAATCGTACAAATATGCATTGTAACTGAAATTGTGTACATTAGGATGTCGAGTACAGGTGGACAGCACGATAACTAAGTTTGACATCCAGGATACAATTTATATACACGGTAATTAAGCTTAAAAGTAAAAGTGTGAAGATAGTATACACAATATATGTTTCCCTCGCCAAACCCAGAGATAAAATAACTACATATTAGTATAAATAATAGGAAAAAAACTCTGAAAAAGCGTAGAAACTTATAAAATAACTACAAATAGAACACTTTTTAAAAAACATGCAGTAATATATCATTATTTTGTTTTTACAAAGTCTTCAGAACTTCAATGTTGTAGATATTGGCTCTGTCATATAACTTGAAGCAAAGAGAAGGTAACCAGGCACCACTGTTCCTTCTCATCTACGACGCTGGCCCAGCATTCAATCACCATTGGCATAACGTCTCGTGTTTGCTGGGCTGCATCACGAAATAGACTTAATTAAACTTGTTATGAAATGACATTTTGTGAATGTCAAGAAAATCATTATCTTTAAGATAACTGTTTTCATTTAATTTAAAGGTACAAATTGCGTCACGAAATCCATTGTCATCTAAATGTGAAATGGGCAGAGGTTCATCGATGGTAGGGCGGGGCCCCTGGTGCAGTGGTTAAAAACAAATTGTGGGGAGCTTCCATATCCGAGGGGTAGCGTGCTCAGTCTCAGACCACAAGGGAACGAATTTCGAATCCTGTGTCTGGGGGGGGGGGGGCAATGTCATCTCATTCATCTCACCATCCTCAGGAGGTTCTCCTGGCCTAGTTTACCCTATAATTATATATATAAAGGTAGCCTGAAACCCCATTCATTTCATTTCAGTGTCAGCGTTAGAGCTATGAAATATATGACTTGAAGCCAATTCCAACAAAAAGCTGTATCTGCCCACTTGTAAAGTAAGCAGATACGGCATTTTGCTTTTGCACGACGACAGTATACACTGGTATACTTATTAAGAATTTAAAGGTGATCTATCACCCCTTATATGGTATGAATAAATATGTCCTTATATGGGGTGATTGGCTATCATGTGACCCTCTGAGAGGGTCACATGATAGCCAATCACCCCCATATATGGGGGTGATTGGCTATCATGTGACCCTCTGAGAGGGTCACATGATAGCCATTCACCCCATATAAGGAAACACTTGTGCCCCATCTTGTGGCAACTTTGATTTATTTGTCACAAATTTATTCAAACTATATAAGGGGTGGTAGATCACCTTTAAGAAGTTACAGAAATGCAAAACTTATTGTGGACCAACTCCATCGCATATTTCAAGCGAAATTTCAAGTATTACCGTATATGGTATCACTCAGCTCAGTTTGAATAAATTGCTTAGGGAGGTGAACTAAATCAAATAAGGCCAACATAATAATACAAAGTTACAGCGGCTCAATACTATTCCGCTATGCACTAAAAAGTCAGCCACTATGGCCTATACTCATATCTAGCTAGCGGGCCGATAAAATTCAAGTTACGCCAACTGAATTAGCCTTCGGTAACAGTGTTACCACAGCTAAGTTCAGCTACCGTGGCGATCAAGGGTTTACAATGTACGGTATTCTACCCATTTATATTTAAATAACAGCGACGTGACGTCTCTGACGTGCCGCTGTTTGTGTTTGCACCGCCGAGTTATAATCAATCCTGATAACAGAATGACCGTCTAGAATCTGTATCCTGAGTAAACAAACATGATCCCGACAAGCAGGGAGTGCTCTCCCAATGCTGGGGTAATGCTGGCCCGACGTCGGAGACGCCGGGCCAGCATTGCCCCACCATCGGGTCAGCGTCTCGTGCTTGCTTGGTTTGCCCATTACAATGGCAAGCTAACAGGTCCAGAAAACTACCATCCTGTTATGTGTCTATGACGTTATAAAAGTTCTACACGCCCACACACTGTAAATGTTTACTGGTTTAAGATCAGAGTAAAACGGGAGCCTTAAGCCATACAAAGAAATCGTTAGTGTCTTTGAGGGCCACCATTCGATCTCCAGACGGGGGGGGGGGGGGAGGCTGGATTTTTTATCGCGGACAAATTATTTATTCTAACCCGGTTCGGCAGCGCGCTGAAAATTTCTAAAATTGCTTTACATGTTTATATAGAACAGTTTTTGAAGTAAATTATTCATTGCATACAGAGTCTGCCCCAAAATTTTAATTTAAAAATTACTTCGCCCCCCCCCCTCGGGATTGATCAGCCCCCCCCCCCTTATAACAGGCCCAAGGTATATGCGTTATAAGATCAGCGTCCGCTCTGTGAGTGATGGAGCGCGCAGCGCGTGGAGCTGCAAAAAATAACGTCGATACACTAGTTTCAACCTTAACTCGACGAGAACGCAATTAACGTGATAGCCTAATCACATTGAGAAGGGAGAAACAAATATATTTCTCGGAAAACCCCACACAGGATCAGCGGGGTTTGAACCCGGGACGCATGCATGACTGGCGAGGCAGTCAGGCGCTCTATACCACGTTCACTTCTCTGCGTTCTTTGGGTTATTTGAGATCAATATGTATTTATAAGACAGCAAGACTTTGGGGGTTCTGTATAGGAAAAGCCTGAGGAACTCTACATTCTTAGTTGTGGAAAAGACCGAGGCTAAAGGCCAAGGCCTATTCCACAGCTGAGAATGTTGATCTCCGAGGGTTTTAACTGACTTAAAACACGTCCGACCATAATGAGGTTCCCTCATAATCAACAGCTCCGTCATACCTGACTGATTATAGCACCATAGGCCTACCATGATAATTGTTCTGTACTTGATCATCAATAACTCTCCATTCCGGCTTAGAATGTAGTGGTCGCACAAAACAAATAATGTAGTGGTGTGTTTTAATTCTAATGCATTTATGGCTTGAGACCAACGCATTTTATTGTATGCTTTAAATCAATGTCTTTTTCTAAAATTTCAAGTACATCACATTTCTCTCTGGCCATAGAATCATTTTAAAACACACCACTACAATTTTTTCTTTGCCCGGCCACTATATTCTAAGCCGGGAATGAAGAGTTTTTGTTCATCAAGTAGAGACCAAACATCGTGGTGGACATAAGGTTCTATAATCAGTCAGGCGCGACCGAACTCTTGATTATGATGAATTTTCATTATGGTCGGATGTGTTTTAAGTCAGTTAAAAGAGCTCTACATTCTTAGCTCTGAAAAGCGCTTCGGCCTTCGGCCTCGGCCCTTTTCAGAGCTAAAAATGTAGAGCTCCTAGGGCTTTATCCTATACGTAGTCTATGCTATTGCGACAAATAGGAATGAAGATATTTACTTTAACCGTAGTGACGAGAGTAAAGAAAAACTTGGCCGTCATGACGGTCTGACCGCATTAATGCTCTAACCGTGAGAGTCTATTGTATTTCACTAAAGCCCTAACCTTTTAACTACCGGTCCCGATTATACTCGCTTTTTTCTCAATTTTGTATTATCACATTAAATACCAGCTTTTGAGCATGTATTGAATAAAACGAGACATCAATCAACAATATTTCAAAATGTTTCACTCTGAATAATGTTCACGTGGGTGAAAATTATAATCAGAGCTGCCTAATTCAATTGCGCCTAAATATCAACCATCTATCTATTAGTCCCAGAGCTAGGGGGGTTTTATTTGTGTTGAAAGGTCCATACGATCTGAGAGTTCCACCTATAGTGAAATTTTCTCAGGAATCCGAATCTGCGCGTCTTACAAAAAGCATCCTGTCCAAAAGTACCGTGAAAACCCTTTAAACACTAGTACCGTCAAAATCGCAAACCGCAATTTGAAATATTGCGTATGAAGTGATTTTTTGCTAAAATTGTGGTAATTTTCCATTTAAATAATTTTTTAATTATTTATTATCCTCACATATGACACAGGCTTTCACATGGATGTAAAATATTTTGTGTCTGATCAATGACAATATAGCTTTAAGTTGGTATTTTACCATGTAATTTTACTCATTTTTCATACTTTTTCACTAAATAGACAAAATACTTTTCTCTCAGCCGATTTTTGTATAGTATAAATGTTTAGTTTTGATTCAAACATGTTCTAGAACTATTGTTGACTTAAAATTAACCCATTTGGAATAAAAATAATGAGTTATGTGAACATATTACTCGCTTTTTTCGTTAGACGTAAAATTAGCTCGCTTTTCTTCAGGCTCGGGAAAATTGTCCATATCTCACATTTTTGCCCACTGAGTAGTCAAATTTTGAGCTATATTAATATGTTTGATATCAATAGAAAGCTACTGGCACATGCCTTCACATGGATGTGAAATATGTTGTGTCCAATTATTGACAAATGCACAAGAAAGCTTTAAGTTGGTCTTTCAACCCTTATTTTGACCTTTTTTCATACTTTTTCAGTAAATAGTCAAAATACTTTTTTCTCAGCTTTTGTGTATAATAAATATTTAGTTTTGATTCAAACATGTTCTAGTACTATTGTTGACTTGAAAGAAACCTATTTGGAAGAAAAATAGTGAGTTATGTGAACATATTATATACTTTTTTGGTTAGTCGTAAAATTTGCGCGCTTTTCTTTGGGCTCAGGAAAATTGTATGTATCTCACAGTTTTGTCCGATGAGTAGTCAAATTTTGCACTATATCAATATATTTGATATCAATAGAAAGCTACCGGCACAGGCCACGGATGTATAATATTTTGTGTCTAATCTTTGACAAATGCACAAGAGAGCTTGAAGTTGGTACTTTAACACTTAATTTTACCTATTTTTCATACTTTTTCAGTACATAGTCAATATACTTTTCTCTCAACTGATTTTTGTGTATAATAAATTTTTAGTTTTGATTCAAACATGTTCTAGAATTATTGTTGGCCTGAAATAAACCCATTTGGAATATAAAAAATAATGAGCTATTCGAACATATTACACACTTTTTGGGTTGGATGTAAAATTTGGGCACTTTTCTTCCAGCCCGGGGAAATTGACAGTGTTTCACATTTTTGTTCAATGAGTACCCGGTACCCAAAATAAAAAAATGTACCAACATCTTTGATATCAGTTAAAAGTAACTATCAAAGGCTTTAACGTGGATACATAATATTTTATTTCTGTTAAATACGAAATGTACAACAATTAAGCACTAACTAACAACTTCCAGCGTTTTTTAGTGAATACCAGCAAGCCTTCTCGCTCATGTTAACTTTATATGGTATAAATGTTTGTTATTACTTTTACATTCTCTGGAGCCATTTTTCAAAAGTTATCTTGACGACTGTAGATTTTGTAATCGTTTAGATATTTTTAAAAGTGGCTGTTATCACTTCTTCTGTGGCCCAGATCACTTTGTAGTGGCCCAAATAACCTTTAAATTGGCTGACACCAGTTTGTAAGTGGCCAAGATCACCTTTGTAGTGGCTGAGATAACTTCTAACGTGGCTTTGATCACATCTCCACTCGTCAAGATAACTTTTGCATTGGCGAGATAACTTTTTAAGTTGCTGTGATCACTTCATCAGTGGCCAAGATCACATTTGTAGTGGGTGAAAAAACTGTTAAAGTCGCTGTATTTACTTCTTCAGTGGCCAAGATAGCTTTTGTAGTGGTTGAGGTAGCTTTTAAGATGGTTGTTATCACTTATGCAGTGGCCAAGATCACTTTTGTAGTGGCTGAGATAACGTTTAAAGTTGCTATGATCACTTCTTCAGTGGCTAAAATAACTTTTTGTAGTGACTGAGATAAATTTAAAAATGGCTGTGATCACTTCTTCAGTCGTCAAGATAACTTTTGAAAAAATGGCTCCAGAGAATGTGAAAGTAATAACAAACATTTATACCATATAAAGTGAACATGAGCGAGAAGTCTTGATGGTATTGACCAAGAAAACGTTGGAAATTGTTCAAATGGAGGGATAAAATACGAGGTTAGCGATTAATTGTTGTACATTTCGTATTTAACATAAATAAAATATTATGTGTCCACGTTAAAGCCCTTGATATTTACTTTTACCTGATATTAAAGATGTTTGTACATTTTTTTAAATTTGGGTAACCAGTACTCATTGGGCAAAAATGTGAAACACTGTCAATTTGCCCGGGGGGGGGGGGGGGAAGAAAAGTGCCCAAATTTTACATCCAACCCAAAAAAGTGTGTAATATGTTCATATAGCTCATCATTTTTTATTCCAAATGAGTTTATTTTAAGTCAACAATAATTCTAGAACATGTTTGTATCAAAACTAAATATTTATTATACACAAAAACCGGTTGAGAGAAAAGTATTTTGACTATGTACCGAAAAAGTATGAAAAATAGGTAAAATTAAGTGTTAAATTACCAACTTCAAGCTCTCTTGTGCATTTGTCAAAGATTAGACACAACATATTTTACATCCGTGGCCTGTGCCAGTAGCTTTCTATTGATATCAAATATATTGATATAGCCCAAAATTTGACTACTGATTGGGCAAAACTGTGAGATACATACAATTTTCCTGAGCCCATAGAAAAGCGCGCAAATTTTACTTGTAAACAAAAAAGCATGTAATATGTTTACATAACTCACTATTTTTCTTCCAAATGGGTTTATTTTAAATCAACAATAGTTCTAGAACATGTTTAAACCAAAATAAATATTTATTATACACAAAAATTAGTTGAGAAAAAAATATTTTGACTATTTACTGAAAAGTATGAAAAAAGGTCAAATCAAGGGTTAAAATACCAACTTAAAGCTTTCTTGTGCATTTGTCAATGATCAGATACAAAATATTTTACATCAATGTGACGGCCTGTACCAGTAGCTTTCTATTGATATCAAATATATTGATATAGCTTAAAATTTGACTACTCAGTGGGCAAAAATGTGAGATATGGTCAATTTTCCCGAGCTTAAAGAAAAGCGAGTCTAACGAAAAAAGCGAGTAATATGTTCACATAACACATTATTTTTTATTCCAAATGGGTTAATTTTAAGTCAACAATAGTTCTAGAACATGTTTGAATCAAAACTAAACATTTGTACTATACCAAATTCGGCTGAGAGAAAAGTATTTTGTCTATTTAGTGAAAAAGTATGAAAAATGAGTGAAATTACGTGTTAAAATACCAACTTAAAGCTATATTGTGTATTTGTCATTGATCAGACACAAAATATTTTACATCCATGTGAAAGCCTGTGTCATATGTGAGGATAATAAATAACTTAAAAAAAATGTAAATAGAAAATTACCACAATTTTAGCAAACAATCACTTCATACGCAATATTTCAAATTGAGGTTTGCGATTTTGACGGTACTAGTGTTTAAAGGGTTTTTACGGTACTTTTGGACAGGATGATTTTTGTAAGACGCGCAGATTCGGATTCCTGAGAAAATTTCACTATAGGTGGAACTCTTGGATCGTATGGACCTTTCAACACAAATAAAACCCCCCTAGCTCTGGGACTATTAATTTAGATATATTGAATTAAGATCATGAATTGAGCTTCTATATAAAGATCGTGTGGTCCCAATAAGGATCTCATCTATTAAGATCGGTGTGCTCCTATTGATGACCTCATATATACAGTGCTGTGCAAATTAATTGGGACACTTAAGATTTACGACGTCATCTCGCTTATTTTCATCCAGACAGTGTTTGATCAGCAACGTCAGTATATTATTTCTAGGCGACTGTATGGACTTTGGCAAAGTTTGGATTATCCTCCAGAAGCGTTATTTATTCAAATTTAATTATTTTTACCTAAAAAATGATGCTAAAATTAATAGGTAAGTCTTTTTATGAGAAAGTTTTACAGGAAACAATTAAGTTTATCTGCACTTGGTATTTCAAATTAAGTTTATCTGCACTTGGTGTTTCAAATTAAGTTTATCTACACTTTGTGTTTTGTGAATGAGAAAGTTGATATACTGCTTGTAAATAATGACATAGATTTAACGCTTTTCATCGCGCAGACCGTCTTTATACGTCAGAATCTGACGTCTGTAGACGTCAGATTCTGAAGTATAAAGACGATCCCCGCACTGAAAGAATTAAAATATTTCTAACGGTCGTAGAACCATAACATAGGTATTCAAATGAAACAGAAAGAGCTAACTAAGAGACTTATGATGATTTCAAATTGGAAAAAACCCTTTGGTCTCCAAGGTTCATCCAAAAATATTTCCGGATCAAACAGCATATACAACACACACAACATTAACTAACTAACATAAGGTCGTTATTTGTTTTTGAATTGTTTTTGAATTTGTTTTTGTTTATGACAAATAAGTTTGTGATGACTTTCCTTTATGTCAATAAAATAGCTGTCTTTCTGTCTGCTTAATCAACAATAATCGCAATTGTTTGTCCGAAATTAAATATTCTGTGGGACATAACTGCCAATCGGTAAAAGCAAAATAATTTAATTGCATGGTGGTGGTACTCCCACACAATATCGTGTATAATCTGTAATTAATAAAGTAATTTATTTTGATGACAGTATCGGGCTTAAGCGCAGTGAGACTGGTGATTAGTATGTTTATGTGAGTCATGAGAAAACCAGAAATACTGGTTTCTCTGCATTGAGGTATATATGTGTATGCTCCCCCCCCTCCCCCCCCCCCGACCACAGAAGGTATATATTCGTATGCTACCCGACATCTGCTCGTTGGAAAACCAAGTGTCAATCCCCTAAACGTTATGTCAACTACAGTCTGTTTCACCAGGCCCTGAGAGTAGCCTTCTTCCTATTTGCTCGGTCGCCCTTTAAAAAAAATAACAATTTTTTTCTCGGATCATTTTTTCATCTTCTCCTAACATCCCTGAACATTTGGTGCAATTTTGTAGTGTATTTTATAAGTTGGACCATTTGGCATGTAATAGAATTCTTGTTTCATGGTAATGTTGTTAAAGAGAGTTGTAATTTTGAAAATTTATTACAAGCCAAATGATCTAACTTCGCTAATACACAAAATAGCCACCAAATTTTCAGGGATGTTGGGGGAAGATGAACAAATAAGCCGAGAAAAATTGTGTTAATTTTTTTTCTTTTAAGAGTGACCGAGCAAATTGGTAAAAGGCTACTCCCAGGATCTGGTGCAACAGACTGTAGTTAATACTAGTGCGCATTTCCCAGATTTAAACCAATCTATATTTAAATTTGATCTGATCTTCCTTATTTCTACCTCTAGGCCTATCATGTATATGCACACGAGACACAAAAAAACAAGCTAGTAGGCCCCTATTTTAGATATAATGAAATGAATGGGGTTTTAGGCCATCTTTGTGCATATAGGATAAATAGGGCCAGGAGAACCTCCTGAGGATAGTAAGATGAATGAGATGATACTGCCCTACAGACACAGGACTCGAAATTCGAGCCTCGGCGGTCTGAGGCCGAGCAGGCTACCTCTCGGTCACTGAGTTTCCCCGTAATATTGAATCATCACGAGTGAGTGAGGGAAAATAACTTTTTTCTTTGAAACTTGAAGGCCAGAGTGGGGTTTGAACCCGCGATTTCCGACTTTCCAAGCAGGCAGTTTCAACCATTGAATCAGGGCCCCCGCCCTGATTTAAATTTACCAACTGTGTGAACTTAATTCACCAGTATCTAGGGCATTGGTGGTGATGTTGTGGACCACTGAGAGTAATGAATCAGCACCGATGTTTCATTGGACTCAGATGTGACCCGTACCCAGAAGGTAGAATCCCGGACGGACCGAATCATTGTCATGATATAATGCAGCTCAAAACTGTTAAAATACCTTGAGTGTGCAGAGCTGTCTAAGGCATAGTGACTGACTGGCTGACTGACTGACTGACTGACTGGCTGACTGACTGACTGACTGACTGACTGACTGACTGACTGACTGACTGACTGACTGATCGACTGACTGCCTGACTGACTGACTGACTGACTGACTGACTGACTGACTGACTGACTGGCTGGCTGGCTGGCTGGCTGGCTGACTGGCTGGCTGACTGACTGACTGACTGACTGACTGACTGGCTGGCTGGCTGGCTGGCTGGCTGGCTGACTGGCTGGCTGGCTGGCTGGCTGGCTGGCTGGCTGACTGACTGACTGACTGACTGACTGACTGACTGACTGACTGACTGACTGACTGACTGACTGACTGACTGACTGACTGACTGACTGACTGACTGACTGACTGACTGACTGACTGACTGACTGACTGACTGACTGGCTGGCTGATTGGCTGGCTGACTGACTGACTGACTGACTGACTGACTGACTGACTGGCTGGCTGGCTGGCTGGCTGGCTGACTGACTGACTGACTGACTGACTGACTGACTGACTGACTGACTGACTGACTGGCTGGCTGGCTGGCTGGCTGGCTGGCTGGCTGGCTGACTGACTGACTGACTGACTGACTGACTGACTGACTGACTGACTGACTGACTGACTGACTGACTGACTGACTGACTGACTGACTGACTGACTGACTGACTGACTGACTGACTGACTGACTGACTGACTGACTGACTGACTCACTCACTCACTCACTCACTCACTCACTCACTCACTCACTCACTCACTCAAACCACTCACTCACTCACTCACTCACTCACTCACTCACTCACTCACTCACTCACTCACTCACTCACTCACTCACTCACTCACTCACTCACTCACTCACTCACTCACTCACTCACTCACTCACTCACTCGCCCTGTCTCTATCCTGTACACACACCTCTGATTAATGGCGGCCTATTCCTGCTGAACCGTTTCACTTTGTTGTTGTCATCTGTAAACACTGGTAAAGTATTGTCATCCGTGTTTACGCGTGGGTGGCCCTGCCAGCCAGAAAACACGACCCGCTGAGCCAACGTTGGCTTAATGTTGTGCCAACGTCGCAGACGGTGGCCCAACATTTAGCCAAAATTAGCTTACGTCAGTAGTCTGCTGTGATCCAGGCAAGAATCCCAGCGCAGACCAAACACTGTCACTATGGACTTACTACAGCATGACATGTGCAAAAAATGAATTTGATTTTTCTGTGATTTTATGGTGCCGCAATTTAAATAAAATCTGATTCCATCATTTGCCTGCTGCGTTTCTTTTAGTTTTATTAACGAATTGCAAGTGTGTGACCCGGGGTCAGTTCAGACCAGTTCATTATTCCGACAGGTTTATATTCCGACAATTCAATATTTCGACAGTTCTATATTCCGGCAGGTCGTTATTCCGACAGGTCATTATTCCGACAAATCCTTGTAGGCTTGACGTAATGAGGATCAACCTCTTTATATAATAGGCCTATGTACACTCAGACTTCACTTCAACGAAACTAGCACGGGGTAGGGGCTTGTATCGCTATAATTATATTAACCAGCCACGAAACAAAAAATATTCTGCGCTGGGCATTGATCAAAAACTTTTCCTAACTAACATAAAATAACACAAATAAACGCACTGATTGTTTGTTGCCATTGCTAAATTGTAGCCTACCAGCAATATATAGTAGGGAGGTCGCTAAATAAGATTTGGGTCAATTTAGGCCTACTACTTGGTAAATGTACGACTATTCTGGACATTTCTGAAGTCAGGGGAAAAAACAAGGAAAGTTGTGTGGACCTTGTATAATGATATTTATTTATTTATTATAATTAAATATAGGCCCTATATAAATAATAAATCATACTTGCATAAATATGCAATTGCAAATAAAATTGTGTAAATTCGGATATCAACACCCTTAACGGTACTACGTTTGAAATCCAGAAAACAATTCATTCAATCATTCATTCATTTATTCCAACGTAAGTCATTCTGACAGCACCTGATGTCATGAATGTTTCACTTTGCCTGGCTGCATCCAGCTCCTTGATCGATTCCTCTCACGATATATTTACGGGTAATTGGTCGTCCGTCAGAGGATCTGTTGACTGTGGCGCTAAAGATGACGTCATAGCATTAGCTGTGACGTCATGAAGCGTGCAGAGACACTTGTGACGTGGGATTACCGCGGTTGTGTAACTTTAAATACGTCATGATGACCACTCGATGTTCACCTAATGCTGATTCAACCTTTTAAGTACCAGAATCTCTTTTAATCTGTTTTATTATCTGGGTAAATCACAGTGAATAACAGTGTTTAAACATCAAGGTATACAAATGTTTGGTCCAAAATTAATCGAATAAGAGTAATTTTCACCCGCTTGAAATTGTGGGTCGCGGTAGCGAGACACAATTTCAAATGGGTGAAGATTTTAATATGACCACAGATTGTAGAGGGTTAAGATTGGGCAGACAAACAAGACCGGCGTAGATCTGTGACACATCGGCACAACGCCCCAATTTGTTTATTTGTTTATTTGACTTCCAGTTAAAAACATGCAAAAATGGTACATTATAATTATTATTATCATTTTTTGAACATGTTATTAACTTGGTTGACGGGAACAGGTCGAGACGACCTCTACAATGCCTGTCAACCATATAAGTGAATTAAAATTATAGAATAAAATAATATCCATTGTTTAAAATAGCAATAGCAATTTAAAAATGTACATAGTATAGATTATAAAGTTTACTATTTGTACACATAAAATAAAATAACCGACAATTGTCTGTCATCTGTTTCCCGCACCAAAACCAGAGATAAAATAGCTACACTGTGCTCTACACCGTGTAGCAAAAAAGGACACCCTGGAAAGCGTAGAAACCTAATTAAAACCTCTAAATGCTTTAGTTGCCTATTATATCAAAGGACATACAACTAGGATATGTGAAAAGGAAAAACAGTAAAAACTTATGGCACTCTTAATTTTAACATAGGCCTACATACATCCCTAAATAAAAGTAATACTATAAACCTAGAATACATCTACTGACGTCAGCTCATATAGCCGTCGCGCAGCCGAAAGATGCCGAGTAGTACCACATATGCAATTTTAGACTGGAGGAAAAACAATGCAAACTCAAGAAGTAAATCAGTTGATTAGAGATCTTTGAAATTCAGCATAAGGACCCATCTGGTCTGGAAACAAAGGCTACTGAAAAATCACTTAACTTAAAAATAAAACAGAAAAAAAAACAAATAATAATTTTGAGGGGAACAGCCATCCATGCCATGTGGTAATACTCTAAGTCAGATCATGACAAGCGTGATCATGTAGAGTGATGTCGGTCTGCTCCGAACAGTATCAGAGACTGTCTCCGGCCTGAATTCGAGCCAGGCAGACAACACAATGCAACATTCGCAGATTATCGTTCATAGGTCGATCACTTAAGGTGCCATTTGTGCTAAATATATAGATATATATTCAATACACGAGTATAAGTAAGGCGGGGGGGGGGGGGGGGGGTTGTCATCTGCCAACACATGCGTATCAACGACGGAGCCCTCCGTCCCTAGTCATGCGTGGCTGGTGACAGCTCAAATAGCCGTCTCACAGCCGATTCAAATTGCACAGGTAGTTTAAGACACAAAATGTTCCGCTATATTCGACAATTTACACAAGCACAAGCCAGGCTCCAGGTACATCGATTATTCACATCAAATAAGTTTACCATGGCGAGATATAATTCATTCAGGTTGTTCTTAAAAATCTGCAAGCTACTAGCATCTCGGATAACGAAAGGTAAAGTGTTCCATAAGCGAGCAGTGCGATAAAAATAAGTACATTGGAACTGAACAGTCTTGCACAGAGGTAATTTGAATAGAACACCCTGTTGAGCAGATCTGAGGCCATTATGCGGACAAGCTAACTCAAAATTACTAGAGTAATCACAAGATAGTTTACCGTGAAGGTAGCTGTATAAAAAACACAAGTCGATTATTTCAATGGCAGTGGTCAGGTGGACTGGTCTGGTTCCCGACCACAGTTGTATTTTATGTGGTTTGATAAATTTTACAAATCTGAGTATTTTTTTAGTAAATTAAAGCTGTGGTTATCTCTGGATTTGTATTCGTACTATAATGGCAATATACTATCAATTAAAGCTGTGGTTATCTCTGGATTTGTATTCGTACTATAATGGCAATATACTATCGTGCAAATGTAGCATCTGTTTCCTTTACAAGCAGATAGTGCCGTCTGGTGGTCATTCTGCAACACATATATCCAGAGGTCATTGGGTTCGGTTGTGGACTGGTGGTACGGGTTCGAATGTAGATCCCCGGCTCCGATGTTTATCGCGGTTGTGCATATACTGTGCTCCAAACTATTCAAATACTGTAGATCTGATAATTTTTCGCGTGTTTTGATTTTCGAAAATTCGTGATCTTGGGACTTTTCGTGAAGTCCTGAATTTGTGAATTATCAATTTCGATCATAGTAACGTTATTATAATAGAAATTTTCGCGTGATTCTTAAATTCGAGAATTTGTCCTCCTCGTGAAATTCGCGAAAATTAGAACCTCGCGAATATCACCAGATCTAAAGTATCTGGACTGCGCGCAAGGAACTGTGTACTTGAAAAGTAAAACACAGCAGCGCCAACGCGAGAGCGAACGCGATAATTAGCAAACACAATATTTTGTAACTGCCAAAACGAAGGCGAACTGTTGTCTTCCCGTTGGTGTGTTTTGACAATGATAAAATAGTATGTTTGATAATTGTCGCGGTTTGTGTTAAGGTGTTTTATGCTTTAACCCTAGTACCGCCGGTACCGATTATATTCGCTTTTTACAAAATTTTATTAGAATATTGCATATCACCTTTCATATAGTGAAGATAAAACGTGACATTAATCAGCAAGAAATTAAAAATAGTTGACCTCCATTTTGTCAAATCTAAATATTTTTTACTCATTTGAAGTTGTGGATCGCGTCAGCGAGACACAACTTCAAGTGGGTGAAAATTCAAATTGAATAATTTGGCGCTTAAAGGGTTAAATAACCTACAAGTTGGCATAATATCGGGCTGCTTAAAGTAGGTGTCGTCATGATTCGCTTGTCTTTTTAAATACATACATTTATAACCCATTCACTGCTCACATTGACGCAAATGTTTCACGGAAATGACTATTGAGTTGTTCTGCTCTGTAAAGGCAGTATCTGCTTCCTTGTATAGGTAGAAGATGCTTCCTTTTGCCTTTTTTTTTTTCCTACAACTAAGGGTTTTAGAAGGGAAATTTCCATGAAACTGGTTTAACAATACATGGCAATTTTCTTTAATTTTCCACCCACATCAAATCCTCTTCATCCACTACAAGTCGAGAATTGCGACAGCAATTCGCGGCTTGTAGTGGATGAAGATAACAATGGTAACAATGGTAAATTCAGGCTTCAAAGGGTTAACCCCCCAAACACGGGGCATTCACCCACTGTTGTTTCAATGTTGGGCCAACATTGAAACAGCATTGGGTGAATGCCTCGCGTTTGCTGGGTTACTTAATGTGTTGTTTTTCGCTGGCAAATTATCTGATTTGATTACATAGACGCATATCATTCGCGGAAAAATGATTTCTGTGATTCAGTCGCTCTAGTGGATGATCGCTCGCATAGCTTACGATTCGCTAGCGAGTGATTCGTGAGAATCAATCGCTGTAGTGTACGATATTGTCACAATCAAATAAAGCCGACTAATTGTAGTGTCATATCGCTATTAATTTTTAATTTACTCCGGCACGTAATTAACCTTACGCAGGCTAATAGTAATCTCGGATCTGCCTGTATTAAAACTCTCAGTCTGAGTATCAAAGGAACATGAGCATTAACCCCTCGAATGCTAAGAACAAATATGTCGTTTAACCCTTTAAGCCCTCACGACGCATTAAAACATCATTTTACATCCCGAAAACAAACTTAATTTTCTTATAACAAAGGGTTTTAGAACGAAAATTTCCATGAAATTGGTTTACCGATACATGACAATTTTCTTTACTTTTTCAACCACATCAAATCATCTTCATCCACTACAAGTCTAGAATTGCGACAGCAATTTGCGGCTTGTAGTGGATGAAGATGACAATGGTAAATTCAGGCTTGAAAGCGTTAAAATATGTGTCATTACGTGATCAAATCCTTATTATTTGAAATGAAATGAGCGTTTAAACATAAGGATTGGAAAACGTTTGATCTTAAATTAAAAAAATCTGAGTAATTTTCATCCACTTGAAGTTGTGGGTCGCGCTAGCGAGACACAACTTCAAGTGGGTGAAAATGTTGCGTGAGAAGGGTTGACAATATGTCAATTTTTCAAAAATAAACATGTTTTTTTGTATTTCTCAGCGAACATAAGACATTGAACCAATGCTGTATCGATGTTTGGCCATCGTCGGTTTAATGTCTGAATGAAGCAGGAAATTGCGATAGTAATTCCAGCTTCAATTGAATGAAAAATAGAGATGATATAGTGTATTTAATAATGTTGTGTTCTATACTTGAAGTACACAGTTCCATGCGCTGCAGGGCGCAGTCCAGGCTTTGGAACACTTCAGCGCCAGAAGGGTTACAGGAGGCTGGGTGTCATGGGAGTTGTAATTTATAGTAGCTACTCATTGATGAGTGAGTATTACACTGGAAAGCCGTAGAGAGCAGGGGTGGGTTCATAAGGGGATGAGGGGGTCTTGAGTCCCTTTTTCAAAAAAATAAGTTTTTTTTGACACCTCACGTTTTAACAGGAGACGAACCAAATGTCTATACGATCCCCTCTTTTTTAATATCCTGGATCCGCCCTGAACATATTTATAAAGGTATTCAAATTAATAATAATTAATATAATATAATATTATTATAATAATTAATATAATCAGAAAGAGCTATAACTAAGACATTTTCTGATGATTTCAAATTGGTTTCCTACCCGGTATGACTGGGCCACCTAACTCATTTACTGCGCGAGGCCCAGTCACACTGACCGCCATTTTGTTTCCACAGCCAGCTGTGTAAAAACGACACTCGCGTTGCCTACCAAAAAACTGGGATGCCATGAAATTGAGACGAATATTTCAAGTGCCTACGAAAACTAGGCCATTTTCAACAGGCGTAAACTTTTGATCGTTTTAGAACTATTACATTTAAAAATGGAGGTCACTGTGTCAGAGCCTTGCGATGTCATCAGGGTATTGGTTTCCATGCCTTTTACAAAAATATTTCAGTACTTTAAGGGTTGATATGAGGTAGAAATTAACCTAGACATTGAAAGGTCACAATACATAAACATATGGTGACATTTAGAGGTAGGCCATGGTATATCTGTAAAGGCTTCAGAGAATGAATTGCTGGTATTCAGCTGTTGTTAATTACAAACCAGGTGATAATGCGGATCAGTTCCATAATTAAAGACGTCAATTTTATCATGTGCCCTTCACTTTTAGAATGGCAGGCGTGTTAAAGGTGACTATGACCTTTACCCTGGTCTAATTAAAGGTCAACCATGGTGTGACATCCAACATGGCTGGTATATGGTGATACTGCAGACACGAAAAGTAGTAGCAGTGAAATTGTTTATTTTTGTCTCACATTTTATAAAACAAAGTGTACAATTTATTTTAGCAAAAACATATATATGACATAAAGCCTGTGTTACTATGTAAAAGGCTTTCTTCTATTATACATTGTAAAAACAAGTTTGGCACGCGCATATGAATAGGGTGTGCAGCTCATTAAAAACAATCCATCATTTGCATTTAAGATTAGTGAAATCAGTATTACACTATGCGTATTTACTATTTTTTTTAACGCGGGAAACAAAAATTATGTATTATATTTTACTTAATTTTACGTTTAAGTGTAATTACCATGTTATAAATTTTATCCTGGATGTCGAACTCAGTTAAGGTGCTGGTCACCTGTATTCAACATACACAATTTTACTTACAATTGCATATTTGTACGATTATTGTATATATTTGTGTATATAAAACTTAATCAATGAATAAATAAAAGTTCGACTATTAGGTCATCATAAATATCACATTGAAATAAAAAGTGTATTTCATTTTGTCTGATTTTAATTACAGACAATGCTGACTTATTGTCCCACATCTAACTCTTTCAGCGCGGGGATCGTCTCTATACGTCAAAATCTGAAGTCTGTAGACGTCAGATTCTGACGTATAAAGACGATCCTCGCACTGAAGGAATTATAACTTTTATAACGGTCATAGACCCATAACATAGGTATTCAAATTAATCAGAAAAAGCTAACGAAGACATTTATAATGATTTTAAATTAAAAATAACCCTTTGGTCTCCAGGTGCACACCAAAACTTTTTAGCGTTGTAATGTATGTACGTTTTTTACACTATTTATATACTGCAATTCTCGATTCGTTTTTTAACCCATGTGCACCCTCATAATCTGTGGTCGTTCTGCCTCGTTACAGGGCCAGATAAGTTGTTGAGACGAAGCTATAATGGGTTTATATAGAGCAACATTTTTATTTATTTACCACATGTCAAATGGTCCAACTTCTAAAATATTTATCAAAACTGCGCGAAACTTCACGGTAGTCACGACATGAATGGGAAATGGTGTGTCTAAAATTTAATGAAAATTGGTTGAGAATTGACTGAGAAATCGGCGAAAATCATTCCCCACGGTTAATGTGAATCCGACTATATAGTGGAATGATAGTGGATCCGATGAATGAGAATGGTAGTTGTCCTGCGGCGATTGTCCTTGGGTATACTCACAAAGCATGACTAATGAACATTTGTGGGACTCCGATCACTATAGGCCCCTATAGATTTAATCATCACTATATACAGGGCCGGTATTCCCGTACAAGTCATATATCGTAGATTTCGGATTGGTCGAGATGGCCATCTCGACCAATCCGAAATCTACGATATATCTCAACTTAATTGTACGCGAAAACGGGCATAGCACAGGACTATTGCATTTTAATTTTCGTTAATGTAAAATTTTGTCTCGCTACCGCGATTCACAAATTCAAATGGTTACAAATTACTTGATTTTCTGAAATGTAACCCTGAATTATAAAATTTAAAACATGACCCACAACTCCAACTTGGTTTCAAATTAAACAAATATAAGTAATTTTACTCACTTTAAGTTGTGGGTCGCGGTAGCGAGACACAACTTCAAGTGAGTGTGCATTTAAATAGGTATAACATACATGTAGACTATAATATTTTGCAATATGTTTCATTAGCAGGTTAAATCACAGTTAGTGGGGACGAAATGAGAGCTTAAACATCAAGATTTGCAAATGTGTGGTCTCAAATTAAACAAATATGAGTAATTTTCACCCACTTGAAGTTGTGGATCGCGGTAGCGGGACACAACTTCAAGGGGATGAAAAATTAAATAGCGGTAAAGGGTGCATACGGCCCCAGCAGAACAAGGGTTAATGACAAAAGAATGAATGTCTTTACCTTTGGTAATTACCTGGGGTTCAAGAGACAGTAACGTAATATCATACTAATTAGTAACAATGCTATATTTTTCCTGTCTACCAATAGGTAACGTCCCGAAGGGAGGGGGGGGCATGAAAGGTTGAGGTGCAGGTTTTTAGTCTTATACCAAGTCTAAAGACCTATCATTGCACGTTTTTATAATTCACTCGACCTGTTCCTTCGTGTGCCATTTCGACTCCACGGAGAGCATACAGTCCTACACTTTAAACCTATCTTCCGAGGTCGGAGACCGATCCTTGCTGAATCAGTTTTATCATCCACCTATTGGGGTAGGGAGGATGATTTAGATATTGAATATTCATCAATTTTTCAACCAAATGCCAACTTAATGTTGGCCCACTGTCTGCGACATTGGCTCAACATTAATCCAACCCTGCCGCATGTAACGTCTCGTGTCCGGTGGTGTGTGGTGGGACCTGTCTGTGATACTTCCTGTGAAATTCTCGGCCACCAGACATGTGCTGCTTAATGCAGGGCCGGCGTCGTAGACAGTGGCCCTGCATTAAAGCAGCACTCATGCCAGAGGTCAAACTTGGGTCAAACAGAAAAAAAATCTTTCTTGAAAGTCCCCACTTCAATAGATGGTTTTAACACTGATTCAGCAAGGCCTCGGTCTACGACCTCGGGAGAAGCGAGCCTTGTGTGGGAAGATGTGTAAACCTTGTTCCGCTATGGTAGCTCAATTTTTTTGGTGCAAAATTGTTGCATTAATTTTAATGTGGTGATCTGGCACAATTGGTATCATTTTTTCAGATCCTATGCTACTTTACTTGGGTCGAAGTGATTACATTTGATCATATCAAACTAAGACTAATAAATTATTTAGTAAAACACAACGATAATTAGGTATTGTGAGTCACTAACTTTTCGTAATATTAGGTTATTTCAAAAACGACGCCATCGAACAATCAAAACTAGCTATCTAAACAAATAAAAATATTTTACTGCTCATTGAGCCAACATTTCGCCAACGTTGGCGCGGCATTGAAAATGCCGGCCCACCATGTGGCCAACACAACTATCTGTGTGACCTGTCATCTATAAGACTGTAGGAAGAGCATCTCAAAAGAGATAGTCTTATCACAGTGGTACAGCATTAGCACAACGTTACTGGGCAAACCACAGCAACCGGCAAATTTTCTTGATTGAGGATTCTATTTTTTCTGGAATGTTATTTCTTAAGGACAGCAATGAAGAAAGCTTCAGCACATGACATATTGCTATTGACCATGTTTAAGAAAAAAAATATTCCCCGGTAACAGATTCTCACAAAAATGAACTGAAATGATTTTATTTTAAGATATTATATATTCTGTGTAACTCACAAAGTCTTAATATGCTAATTTTCCTAAAATCTTGTGACACAATATATATGCAGTGTTGTTGCCTATTTTATCGAGCAACTTCGATTAAATTGAATTGGGGCCAGTTAGCGTTTAACAACCTGTTCAAATAGGCCATCTAGGCTCAAAATGGTCGTCAAAGTTTTGATGGCTTAAATGGTTAACCATTGCTCTGCTGAATTCTTAGCAAGTATTTGGTCTAATTTTCATACTCCTCACCAAAACTAAACGACGCAAATTGACAGGTGAACTAACAGCACATGACGTCTAAATAGCCTCCGTCATTCAGTGGTATTTTAATATGGTCGCTTCCTTACGCATCCCTGGCATTAACATTTATTTGACTGTAAAGACAGTGAAATCATACCAATATACGATATAGAAAATACAAACTGAAAACGAAAGAAGTGCCTGGTCATTTGACGGAACATGCTTATTTAATCAACCCTTTACCTGCTAACGACGCTCATGAATGCAATGAGACCTTGTAATACACCCCATATTAAATTATTCATAAAATATGTTTTCACTTTTTTTAATTATTGTGCAATGCTAACCAATTAAAACGCTAACTTAAAGAATTGTAATTGTCATCCACCTGAAGTGGTAGCAAGTGGGTTTTCTTAATCTTGCGAATCTTGATGTTTGAATGTTCATTTCATTCCCTATATCAGTAATTTTAATAACCTGCTATAATAATGCTAACATGACGGATTAACCTTTTCAGTGCGGGGATTGACTTTAGACGTCAGAATCGTCGATACGGAACGTAACGAGTAAAATATTTATAATGGCTGTAGACCCTTCAGCGCGGGTACCGCCTTAGACGTCAGACTCTGACAGTATAACCTGTCCCATACTATGGCACAATCTCTTTGAGTTACCATGGCTCAATGAGCTGGCACAGCACAAAACGAATGAGCTATCATAATAAATTTTGCAATTTCAGTTACGGCAACGCAAAAAATATATGTTGACCCAGCACAGGTAACCATGCAATCGAATTGCGCTGTGTTGACTTTTTTGTCACAAAATTTTGTTTAGTTCAAACGGCTTAAATAAACACGCTTATCTGTTTGAGCTATTATAAAAAAAAATCAATTTGAGTTAAGTTGGCATACATTTCTGTATATTCAAATACAAGTACGTTAAGTCAACCTACCTTTAATTAAACGTCGCAGGATACAATCAAATCGTGTTATTGTAACTGCACAAATTAGGACACCATGTGTCGCTCACATAGTGTCTACAGACGTCAGATTTTGACATATAAAGACAGTCCCCGTGCTGAAAGGGTCCTACCGTGTTAGCATTCCTGTTAAAACACACCACTACATTATTTTCTTTGTCCGACCACTAAATTCTAAGCCGGGAATGGAGAGTTATTGTTGATCAAGTACAGACCAATAATCATGGCAGGCATATGATGCTATAATCAGTCAGGTGTGACCGAGCTGTTGATTATGAGGGATGGGTGTGTTTTAATTTGGTCAGTTATAACCGTTGGAGCTTTACATTCTTAGTTGTGGAAAAGGCATCGGCCTTAAGCCTCGGCCTTTTCCACAGCTAAGAATATAGAGCTCCTCGGGCTTTATCCTATACATAATCCTTCAAACAGGAAAAATGGCAGGAGAAATGACCATTAAATTGATCAAATTGGCAAACGTTTAATTCAAATTCCACATTTTTTACCCATTTCACGTTGGGCTGCGCGGTAGCTAGACACAACTTCAAGTGGGTTGAAATTTAAATGATATACTTTAGCGCCTTAAGCGTTAACCCATGTACTGCTGGACCTTTTGTTTCCATCGGAAGCTGATATTGCGTTGAGAATCTCGGGCTTCAGGTGATGGACAATATATAGAATAGAATAGAATATTGTATTAAGCAGTAGGCTTGTAGCCCCTGTGCCATATACATATATACAATTGAATTTCACAACAGGTATTGTAGAGTAACAAATTGAAATAAACATTTGACATTGATTTTAGCAGTATAACATTTTATTATATATTAAGTATAATTAATTTAGTAAACATCAAATTAGACAAAACATTTGACATTGCTATTAGCAGTATAACATTATATAATATATTAACATGATTAAGTATAATTGTATAAAAAATTCAATCAGTAAACATGAAAATAGACAACATATTGAACTTCGTTTCTTATTTTAAATGCATATATTTGAATATTAATTTACGTCGCTTTCTGCACAATCATGGCAATATCGCGACAGAAGGAAGTCCGAAGCCGGGACTATGCCCTACTCTCATTTCAAATGATTTCAAGAATTCTTTATAGTGCACAGTATCATAGGCAACACTGTACACTCCATACCTTTGAACAGTTTGGAGCACTGTATATGAAGTGATCGAAAAACTCCCCGAATCAATTTTTTGAAAAACCCTTACAACGCTAAATTATTGTTGTTTAAACAATGAAGACTAGAGAGTTTTTTCAAGTTGAAATCCTCATTAATGTCTTAGTTAGCTCTTTCCGCTTCATTTGAATACTTATGTTATGGGTCTACGGCCATCATACATATGTTTACTCTTTCAGTGCGGGGATCGACTTTATACAGCATAATCTGACGTCTACAGACGTCAGATGCTGACGTCTCCTGACTTCCCCGCACTGAAAGGGTTGAGTTGGTGTGCATCACAAATGCTGTATCAATTTCAACGCCATTTGAGGCACTCGTTACACTCAACACTAAATCTACTGCCGTCATGAAGAATTTCATTGACATGTTATCTTCCGATTTCATCATCAAATCCCAGTAAACACAAAACATTTTTATAATATTTGTACAATGTTGGACCAACGTCGAAGACGTTGGGCCGACGCTGTACAAATGCTATCAAAATGTTTTGTGTTTACTGGGATGCACGACGAACGGTGTATTGGTTAAATTAGCCTGCTTGGAAATCGGAGATCGCAGGTCCGTCCGCCGCTCTAAAATTCAGGTTTTAAAGAAACACAAGTTGCTTTCCCGCTCACTAGTAGAGATTCAGTATTGTGGGGGAGCCTCAGTGAACAAGAGGTAGCATGCTCGGCCTCTGACCGTCAGTACTCGAATTGTTAATCCTATGTTTGTAGGGCAGTGTCATCTCATTCATCTAACCATCGCAGGAGGTTATCCAGGTACACTTTTTATGTGCAATAAGATGGTCTAAAACCCCATTCATTCATTCATTCATTCATTCATCCATTCATTCATTCATTCATTCATTCATTCATTCACTCATTCACTCATTCATTCATTCATTCATTCATTCATTCATTCATTCATTCATTCATTCATTCATTCATTCATTCATTCATTCATTCATTCATTCATTCATTCATTCATTCATTCATTCATTCATTTATTTATTCATTCATTCATTCATTCATTCATTCATTCATTCATTCATTCATTCATTCATTCATTTTTTTCATTTATCCATTCATTAATTAATCCATCCACTGATCCCTCCATCCATCCACCCATTAATTCATTTAATAATTAATTAATTAATTAATTAATTAATTAATGTATTCATTCATTCATTCATTCATTCATTCATTCATTCATTCATTCATTCATTCATTCATTCATTCATTTATTCATTCATTCATTCATTCATTCATTCATTCATTCATTCATTCATTCATTCATTCATTCATTCAATCATTCATTCATTCATTCATTCATTTATTCATTCATTCTTTCATTCATTCAGATACACACCACTTTAGGCTGAGGAGAGTTAATGTGTTGTTGTTTGATTTATAAGCTGACCATATTGTTAGTGTTGTTAGTGTAGTGGGTCACACAAAGTAAACACAAGCAGTCTGTTTGTAGAATAGCTGGAGTTTTGTACAGCGAATCCAGCACCGCTCTGCAAAGCCAAAAGCCCGGGCTAAAAGGCAGTATCTGCTTACTTGTAAAGACCACCAGGGCTCGAATTTCAAATCTTGTGTCTGGAGGGCAGTGTCATCTCATTCATCTCACCATCCTCACGAGGTTATATTGGCCCAGCTTAGCCTACATGTGCACAAAGGTGGCCTAAAGCCCGATTCATTTCATTTCATTTTGTATTTAAATGTAGTCTGAATATCTTGTATATTCCCAAGTGATGTTACAGAGCTAACAGTCCTGATGCGTAGAAATATATTTTTATGATAAAAAAGTCAGTGATAACTGCTAATTACTTCAATAGAACATCTACTAAAGTGAATCAGACAAACCTCTACTCGATTCAATATTGTGATGATCTTCTGTGACCGAGAAGTAGCGTTCTCGGCCTCAAACTGTAAGGACTCGAATTGTAAATTCGTGCCTAGAGATCATCTGATTCATCTCACCATCCTCTTGACGCGACAAACACAATACGTTGAACCAATATTGGTTTGATGTTGGTCCATCGTCTACGACGCTGGTCCAACATTATTCTAACATGTGTTCACCGTTTTTTTTCAGGGCTGTTCTCCTCCTCCAAAGAGACATCTCATAATGACGTCACATGTGTCACACGTGACTGTCACGTGGACTCATCTGTGTACACCTCACACTGGCGTCCTCTGAGCGTCATTGTAATTATTGGCTTGTTGAAAAGTCTCTTTTTTACTGATTTATTTTGCAAATTGTTTATGCTCAGGTTTATTGTTTAGTTTACTTGAAAGGGAAAAATCCACCGCCCAATTAATCATAGTAGCCACAAAAAGTGTCTTTGAATTATAACTGTTATTGTTAAAATATACTTACAATAAAAATAAAATTCACTTTTAAAGAAACCTCAGAGACAATCATGACTAAACAAGATGGTAGAGTTTCACGAGTTAACACGAAACATCCACGCAATGTTGGTAATGTGTTGGTACAGCGTCGCAGTTATGTATAGGATAAAGCCCGAGGAGCTCCACATTCTTTGTTGTGGAAAAGTCCGATGTCGAAGGCCGAGACCTTTTCCACAGGTAAGAATGTGAAGCTCCGTGGGTTTTAACTGACTTAAAACACATCGGACCATAATGAGGATCCTTCATAATTAAAAGCTCGGTCATATGATTATAGTACCATAGGCCTGTACTTGATTAAAAATTACTCTCCATTCCCGGCTTAGAATATAGTGGTCGGACAAAGAAATTAGTGTAGTGGTGTGTTTTAATGTATTTTAGAGTGTCGGATTTTTCTGGTGGTCTACAGATAACCATTTCGACCAATCTGAAGCCTGCGATATATCGTAACTTGGCTAAAAACAATGTGAAGAAGTAGTGTAGGTCCATAAATGAATCATGGCCATCAAAGGGTCAGGGTGTGACAGGCCGTCATAATCCCGTTTGATCTTCACATCCCCTCTTGGCGGACGACATCTCACACGATGAAGCCACTTAAGTGTGGCGGGAGTAGGTTATATATCCGTAACAGACTTCTGTGGTGATGAGGCTAATAATCTCTGGTCACAGGTGTACAGTGGTGCAAAGGAAAGCAGGAGTAACTGCTTACTTGAAGAGTAAGCAGTTACTCCTGTTTGTCTTTGAGCTGCATGATTCTCTTCTGCCATCGAGTACTGGCATACTGACCGCCGTGCAAAAACAGACAGCAGTAACTGCTTACTTGACAAGTGAGCAGTTACTGCTGTTTGCCTTTGAGCTGCAGGATTCTATTGTGCCATCGAGTACTGGCATAATAACCGCCGTGCAAAGACAAACAGCAGTAACTGCTTACTTGACAAGTAAGCAGTTACTGCTGTTTGTCTTTGGGCTGCAGGATTCTCTTCGGCCATCGTGTACTTGCATACTGACCGCCGCGCAAAGACAAACAACTGTAACTGCTTACTTGTCAAGTAATCAGTTACTGTTGTTTGTCTTTGAGCTGCAGGATACTTTTCTGTCGTCGAGTACTGGCATACGACCATCGTGCAAAGACAAACAGCAGTAACTGGTTACTTTATAAGTCAGCCGTTACTGCTGTTTGTCTTTGGGCTGCAGGATACTTTTCTGCCATCGAGTTCTGGCATAATAACTGCCGTGTAAAGACAAACAGCAGTAACTTCTCACTTGAAAAGTAAGCAGTTACTGCTGTTTGTCTTTGAGCTGCAGGATTCTCTTCTGTCATCGAGTTCTGGCATACTGACCGCCGTACAAAGACAAACAGCAGTAACTGCTTACTTGACAAGTAAGCAGTTATTGCTGTTTGTCTTTGAGCCGCAAGATTATCTTCTGCCATCGAGTACTGGCGACTGACCGCCGTGCGAAGACAAATAGCAGTAACTGCTTACTGTTCAAGTAAGCAGTTACTGCTCCCTGCCTTTATATACTATGGTGTAGCCAGAGAACATACTATGGACTATAGGTTACAACCCATTTAAGGGGCCACCATTCAATTACTAGGGTGGAGGGGCGCTGGAGTTTTGAACTAGACAAATTATTTGTTTCACTTCCAGTCTGCAAAATTGTATTTATTTCACACTCTGCCTCAAGTAAAATATTTTTTTCACTTCTTGGAATTTTTTTGTCTACAAAGTTGAATCCTAGAGACCCAAACTAGGCTTAGTATTGATGTGGGGGTTATTGAGAGGAGCGAAGTGAGGCCTTATAAATTTAAGTGGCATTTAATGACGCCGAGCGAACCGGGGCGAAAATATTTTTGAGGGCCATGAAGACAATTATTTCAGACAATTATTTATTTCATGAAAATTCAGTCTCAAAATATTTATTATGAAAATACTTCAGCCCCCCGCCCTCCCCTGGATATTGAATGGTGATCCCCTTACGAAAAATCATAAAAAATATAAAAAATAATACACGTAATATATGTTTCCCGCGTTAAAAAACAGTGATAAAATAACTACATATTATTATAAATAGTAGTAAAAAGCACACTAATAGGCCTAATATGAAGCTTTTCACCGCAGGAGCTTTTGTTTTTTTATATCGTTTTATTAGACTACCGGTATACAGCCTCACCACAGTGTGTGAAAAGTCCAGAGAACAAACATTACCAAATCGTGATGCCTAAAGTTTTAAACACTCATTTAATATCCAGTAACAGTGCTTTAATATTCTAATAAAATGGACTAGAATCGACCATAGCCGTGCGGTTAACCCTTTGAAGCCTGAATTTACCATTGTTATCTTCATCCACTACAAGCCGCGATTAGCTGTCGCAATTCTCGACGTGTAGTGGATGAAGGTGAGTTGAAGGGGGTGAAAATTAAGAAAATGACATGCTGATAAAACAGTTTGATGGACATTTCCAGTTCTAAGTCCCTTATTTGTAGGGAAACTAGGTATTTTTTCAGGGATGTAAAATGATGCTTTGGGGACTCAACGTGCTAACCGCTGAAATATTTATATATAAACCATGGATACCAAGGGCTTTTCCAAATTAAAATCATCATAAATATCTTAGTTAGCTCTTTCTGCTTCATTTGAACACCTATGCTATGGGTCTATGGCCATTATAATTATTTTAATTCTTTCAGCGCGGGGACCGTCTTTATACGTCAGAATCTGACGTCTGCACACGTCTACAGGGATAAAGTGAGCAATTACTGATGTTGTTTTAATGCTGGGCCAACGCCGGTGACGGTGGACCATTATTAGAACAACATTGGTTTAACGTCTTGTGTGTATACACACCTAGATACACACTACACACCTGTGGCATCATTGCTCTAATATTTATAACCATCCCCCTAATTATCATTGCATAACAATACACCATTCTAGTTCTAGGCTAATTTATCCAGTATAATATTACGTAGTGAGGCTAATATAGGAAATATGAGCAGTACACCCAAAGGTGGTATAGTAAATAGACAGATAGATAAATATATCGTGCTCTACAAAGCCTAAAGACAGTATCTACAGCAGATACTGTCTTTTGACTTTGCTAGGGAGTACTGTTAACAACAATTAACAAGAAACCAGTACTTTTTTCTGAGAAAATTCAAAGGAACAAGTCTTTCCATCGAGTAGCATAAGGTCACGTGATCAATGTTGTGCCAGTTGTTTAATGATTTAGAACTGCTTTGTTTATTTCGCCAGAAACAACACAAAATGTATAAAACAATCATTCATTATTTTGGAGGCCTTTTGAATGCACACAAACTGAGTAAATGTAGCGGAATAAGTTTACCATGCGATACACAATCAAGAATTATGAAGTAGTAAATCGGTGTGTGTATAGTTTTAAAACTTACCATTATACATTTCACTTATGCACACAGGTTTCCCAGTTCGCTATCGTTCTGTACATTCATTAACAGCTCGAACTTGAGACTGTTCGGTTCAGGAGAGTAAACACAATTTATTGAGCCTTTTCGTTGATCATTAAAGTGAGAGCATTTGAGAGTAATGGAATTCGTCTCTTCCACATTGCAATATGTACAAATTCCGTTTTCTCATAGAACCCAATTTCGCCAACCTGCTTCAATCGGAAGCATGTGGTGTCTACACAATTACCAGTCATTACTGAATTATTTGTCATACAACATATATTTCCATGTATACACATAGTGAATGATTAGCTCTGTTAAATCAGATAGAAATCCACACTGTTTCCCGCTCTCAAGACAGAGATGAAACAGCTGCAATACATCGTAGCAAAAAAGCCACTCCGGAAAGCGTAGAAAATCTACACTCTGGAATGTGTAGAGAATATATACAAGGTTATTAGAGTATGTAAAAGCTTACATTTTTAGAGTATGTAAAAACAATGTTAAGACTATATGTTATTAGTGGAACACTTGAAAACAAGTCGGATACTAACCACGACCCAAATGAAATGAAATGAAATGACTCGGGCTTTAGGCCACCTTTGTGCACATATAGGCTAAACTGGGCCAGGAGAACCTCCTGAGATGGTGAGATGATTGAGATGACACTGTCCTCCAGACACAGGATTCGAAATTCGAGCCCTGGTGGTCTGAGGCCGAGCACGCTACCTCTCGGTCACGGAGGCTCCCCACAATACTGGCTTTCACACGTGGATGGGGAAGAAACATTTTTTGTTTATTTCAAACCGCCGTAACCACGACCCATAACCTCGAGTCTGTGAAGATGACTCATATTTGTTGTGATTGAGACAAAAAAAATTTGATGTTTAAACATATATTTCACTCTCACTAAACAATCATTTCAATCTCAATAACGATTTAACCCTTGTCCTGCTAAGTGCATTAATTTAAATTTTCAACCACTTGAGGTTGTGTCTCGCTACCGCGATTCACAAGTGGTTGAAAATTACTCATATTTGTTTAATTTGCAACTAAACATTTATAAATCTTGATGTTTATACACATCTTGATAGTCAGTTCATTCCCAATAACTGTGATTTATTCGGCTGATAAAACGGATTAAAAACGACTTATGTCGCGATTAGAAGGCAAAGGGTTAACATGTAAATGAAACAAATTAGAAACGACCATAGTAGCTCTTAGCGCGTAGAGGGTTAACCCTTAACCGCCAAATTATTCAATCTGAATTTTCACCCACTTGAAATTGTGTCTCGCTGACGCGATCCACAACTTCAAGTGAGTGAAAATTATTCAGATTTGACGAAATGGACGTCAACTGTTTTCAAACAGTGCTGATAGATGTCATATTTTATCTTTAACATGTTTAAAAGGTGGTACTTAATTTGCTAATAAAAAATGAAAACCCATATATATGCGACACCGGCGGTTAAATGGTTAAACAATTAGGCTATTGTGTTTTTTTCTCTGTTTTAGATGAGCGCGCGCATTAGATTTAAGATGCGCATTACCAAAAAAACATGTTTTTTTTTCTGCCGAGCGCGCACATTGGATTGTTGTCGAAAAAAAACAGTAGTTTCGAGAGATAAAAAAAAATTCCGAAAAAAACAAGTTCATTTCAGGAGATAAAAAAAAATTCCAGCAATGTTTTTTTTGCTTGTTTGTTTCGTCGCCCTCATTAACTTTATTTAAAATATGTCAATTGTTTTTTATTTCGTCGCCCTCACTAACTTTTCCAGAAATTTGTCCGATGTTTTTTATATTTGGTCGCCCTCATTGACTTTCCAAAAAATAGGTTCAATGTTTTTTTTGTTATTTTTTTTTATCGCCCTCCCTCATTAGATTTTGGATTTTTTTCTGATCTAAAACAGATAAAACAGTGGCCTAATTGGAAGACGTCTTTTCCCTGCTGGGAGGGAATGTGACCCCCCCCCCTCCTCCTCCTTGGTGTGACCACCCTGCTGGTGTAGGCGCTAATAGGTACAACATCATATGGTGTGACGGCTAACGATGACATGAGCAGCTGATGAGACCGGACCAAAGTGGAGATTTAATTGGCATATGTTGAACGATCGGGCAACTAGTGCATTATTTTCTCATCAAGCGATTCTTAGACATTCATAAGTATATCGTCGCCTCGGAGCTAAATGATCCTATCTGCCACTCTGACGAGTGTCAGATAGGATCCTTTAGCTCCGAGGCGACGATATGGATGTCTAATTGAAGCTGCAAAATTCATTTTACCGGCCTTTTATATCCAGAGAACAGTGGTAGAGACCAGAGATCTAAGAATCTCTATGGTTTGTTTCAACACTTTGTTTTAGGCCCACCTCTGGACTCCCATAGCGCACATGTGCGCAAAGGTAGCCTAAACCCCTATTCATTTCATTTTTTCCCCTGGACTCCAAAGGAACAAGTTGAAAATTCAAAATATTACTTCTCAGGTTTCAGTGCTCCTTTCCATTCAGACATTTGCACAACAGAATGTAATTGGTCAAGCTGAAAAGGATTCACACTGCCCTCCAAAGACAGGATTCGAAATCTAGCCTTGGAGGTCTGAGGTCAAGCACGCTACCTCTCGGTCACGGAGGCTCCCTACAATATTGAATATTTACGAATGTGAGAGAAAGAAACATTTTGTTTATTTTAAACTTGCAGGCAAGAGTGTGATTCAAACCTCGCACTTGCACATAAGTCGAGACAGCCTTAAAAACCACCGTTTCTCTGCATGACATACCTTCTTAAAATGAGTTGTTAATTAAATTAAATTCACGAATGTTCTTTTTACAAAACGGAGAAGACTGATTCACTTTCTCAATCAAATTGAGTGCCTGAGACGGGGAAACCCCTATTCTTCACAATGTCTGAGACTGGGAAACCCCTACTCTTCTGTCTGACGAGCAGTCATGTTCGCTAATGATGACAAGGAGGCAGGTCCTATATATATACGTGACCAGATATACATGAAGTATCACAGCGACTACGACGCTGGCCCAACAATAAAACAACAATGTCTGGTATAATGCTGATCTGTAGTGACACGAGACGCTCAAACAATGTTATTCCAATGCTGGCCCAGCACCGCTGATGGTGGACCAGCATTGAAGCAACATGGGCTTATGGGGGTAGGGTGGTGGATCGATCGTGTTGCCGACATGAATATGTTGAAGTTTTACGTTCCACCATCTTCCATTAACTCCTCCGTCGGGACGACGGGATTAAATAATGCTCATTAAATCATTCTTCAGGTATTTCTCACTTTATTGAAGTCTAGACATTCATATAACACACAATTCCCAAGCGGAGCGCGGCGATCGGTGCCATGCGGCTAAGCCCTTGAGCTCTTGACAGGATGTCCCCGCCCACTTCAGTGGCTTTGCGTTAACTGACTGGTACGCCTCGCTACAGACACACTCGCATCGTGGCGTGGTCAAGTCAGAACGAGGCTTGGCGGTCCCAGTCACTCGTCAGTGATCGGGAAAAGCCGAGCAGTTCCGGACGGTGAGACGCTAACCCCACAGGCTCTTTGGTGACTGTTGGTTGTCACTGGAGACACGTGACATTCACCAATGTTAAAAAACAGACTTTTGAACAACAGATGTAATAATTGTAATTGATTGGAGCAATAATTGATTGGAGAATAAATGAATTTGAATTTGAACATTGGGTAAATGTCACGTGTCTCCAGTCACTAGTATTGATGCCACAGTGCAGTGGTGGATCCAGAACGGGAATTAGGGGGCAGGGAGGGGGGGATCCCGACCCCACTTTTGAAAACTGAATTATTCAGAAATCGCTCTAAAATGGTTAATATATACTCATTTTTTTCGGGCTGTGCCCCAAGCCCCCGTTTATTAGGTCACAAGTAGTGAAAGACATTGTTTTAGGTCCTAATTAAATGAAAAATGTGGAAGGCCGACCAAATTTCCCTCCCATTTTCCAAGTTATGGATCCGCCCCCATAAAAAAATGGTATTTAACAAAAACCTTTATTTTCAGGTAATGAAAGCGATAATAGCAGTGCTTAGGTATGTAAGGATTGTAATGTTAAAATACTCCAATAATATATTGACGATAAAATGTTAAACATTTAAATAATACTCTACTGTCACATTTTTGTGAAGAATGACTTACTTTGAATGCAATCAATCAAGGGAAACAGAATAAATCCATCAAATAAAAACGTTCTTAGCTTTTATCGAACGACCTCATCCAGTAAATTTAAAGGTACTTAGCTTAATATTTAGAAATGCTTTTAGCTAACTGTCCAGAAACTGTGAACAGGTATAGTATATAAGTCACCATTGGTGATGAACACTGTCACTGTTTCGTAAATACCCAGCAAACACATGACATTGGCCATGTAGAGACTTAAAGAATTATTCAACTGCAAAACGCGCATGCCTGGGACGATCAAGTGTAGGCCAACAGTAGCCTATTGAGTACAGATTGACGGCATTAATATAGCCACTGAACTGATTACAAGATACTACTTAAACGGGACATTGATCCAATGCTGTTTTAAAGCTAGGCCAACGTCTGCGACGCTGGCCCAACATTGAACCAACATTGAATAAATGTACAATGTTTGAGAGAAAGTCCTCCTGCCTCAGCAAACACAAGACATCTGTATAACATTTATACAACGTCGGCCCAACGTCTTCGACGTTGGTCCAACATTGCATAAAGTGTTTACTGGGATGTCAATACAAGCTTGAGGTCAAGCAGTTTCAACATCCCCTCAGTAATACAGTCAGTTTGTTTGCAAGCCAGCGACCAAATAGGGGCAAGGGCAAAGAGCTTTAAATTATTTACTCATAGATGTCGCTCAAGTATATATGAACTTGCTGTGATTTGAGAACTTGCTCTTAATGAGGCTTCGGGTATGAAACGCATATTTAGTATTATTATGGAATAGGGCCTTGGCCTACCCAATTGCCTTGTCCCGCGAATTTTGACAGTTGACCACACCTTTAATGTTGGGCGTAGAGCCTCTATAGGAGCAATGTACCCAGTAAACTCATTAATCCTTTCCTCACTAAAATAATAAATTTATATTTTCACCAACTTGAAGTTGTGTCTCGCTACCGCGACACACAGCTTAACCCTTTTACCGCCGGTGTCGCATATAATCAGGGTTTCATTTTTTACTAGCACATTAAGTTCCACCTTTAAACATGTTAAAGATGAAATGTGACATCAATCAGCAATATTTGAAAACAGATGACCTCCATTTTGTCAAATCTGAATAATTTTCACTCACTTGAAGTTGTGGATAGCGTCAGCGAGACACAAATTCAAGTGGGCGAAAATTCAGATTTAATAATTTGGCGGTTAAAGGGTTAAAGGTATGTAAAATTACTCACATTTGCTTAATTTAAGACCACAACCTTGCAAATCTTGATGCACTTATTTCATTCCCAATAACTGTGATTTAATCTTCTAATAAAACTGACTAAACAGGTTAAATACGACCACGCCTAGAGAGGGACGCAGGGACATGACGCAATGGTTAGAGCGTGGCGCTCTGCCGATGTCGCTGCATGTCGTGCGGTCTCGAATCCCGCTTGGTGCAGAATTTTCAGAGAAATATAATATTTCTCCCCTCTCAATCTTGGGACATTGTTAAGATGTTGTGTCCTTGAGCAAGGCACTTCACCCTCAAATTCTTCACTTGACTCAGGTGAAAATGAGTGCCTGGTAGGACAGAGATGGCAATGTGTATGATAAGTTTAATGCGCCGAAACGACTGCAGGACTGTATGCTCTCTGTGGAGTCGAAATGGCACACGGATGAACAGGTCCAGTGACCAGGGGGTAAGATGTAAAGTCGGATGATAGGTCTTCAAACTTGATATCAGACTATAAACCTGCACCTTTACCTTTACCTTTAATGATTCATCGTCAGATAACCCTCTCTGGTCCAGTCTACGCACCTTTCCTCTGCCCCTCCCCCCCCCCCCCCCGTGTTAAATCTTGCCTGGGGAGGATGATACTATGTATGTGTTGGTGGATGTGAATCCTCTTTGGTCCAGTTTACGAACTTTCCCTTTGGCCAGTTCTGCCCCCCCCCCCCCCGTGTTAGATCTTGCCTGGGGAGGATGAGGTTATGTGTTGGTGGGTGTAAGATGGCGACAGCATCTTGTGATGTTTAGGGTGGATGTAACTTTAAGCCGTAAATCAGGCACTTGAAGTTGTCTTTTTTAAATTTCCACCCACTTTAAGTTGTGTACCGGGACCCACAACTTCAAGTGGGTGAAAATGACTCATATTGTTTAATTCGAGCCCAAACATTAGAAAATCTTCATGTTTATGCACAAATTTCTTCCCCAATAAAGTTAAGTTAAACGGCTAGCGAAACATATTCAACTAGAGAATCCGCAGCAACATATCTGCCTTATCTTTGACCACCAAATGATAATGAGCTAATGGTCTGTGACATCATCCGTGTGATGTTCAGGGCTCCTGTGACATTAACCAACACAAAGCTGAAATATTTTTATATAAACCAATTTGAAATCATCATACATGTCTTAGTTTGCTCTTTCCGATTCATTTTAATACCTATGTTATGGGTCCACGGCCATTAGAAATATTTCACTCTTTCAGTGCGGTGGTTGACTTTAGACGTCATAATCTGACGTCTATATACGTCATAATCTGACGTCTATAGACATCAAATGTCGATCGCCGCGCTGAAACGGTTAATACTATACTAGAGGATCCACAGCAACATTATCTGCTTCATCTTTGACCACAAATGATAATGAGCTAATGGTCTGCTATGTATGTGATGTGTAGGGTTGATGTAACATTAACATTATGCTAGAGAATCCACAACAGCATATCCGCCTCATCTTTGACCACGAATGCTAATGAGCTAATTTTCCGTGATGTTCACGCTGGAAGGCGGGACAGATCAGGAAATTAACCTGCTTAATGACTGTACCTGTTAATGTGTTAGATTATGTAACATGTGAAAACGTGTCTAACAATTTGTGAATTGACAGCTACAAATTAAAACTCCAGGGCGACGTATTGTCGTCTCACCACACATAATACCCATCCCATAGACTTACATGTATTATGACCCATGCACTCAGGCCTCCCAAGTGGAGATATGTAAATAAACCTCTATACATTTTAACCATGCGTCTGTTCTCTTTCATTATAAAAAAGGTATGTTGGGAGGTATTCGAGTCTATCGGCCATTTGAGTCGCTACATCAGCCGAAGGGTGTCTGCGTGCTTCCCCGATATTTATAATCTGTTTTATTAGCAGGTAAAATCGCAGTTATTGGGAACGAAATATGTGTTTAAACATCAAGATTGCCAAATTTTTGGCCCCAAAATAAACAAATATGAGTCATTTTCATTCATTTGAAGTTGTGGGTCGCGGTAGCGAGACACAACTTCAACTGGATAAAAAAATAAATAAAATATAGATTTATTTTCATTAATTGCAATGCCAGCTTCGAATGAATGAAATATAAAAACAAACAATTCAAGGGTTAAATATTTTCAGTTTTCTCTTTTTTTGAAGTTGTGTTCCGTTATATCGCGACCCACAACTTTAAGAGAGTAAAAATACAAATGTTATTTTTATTTCCGTGAGTCTAAATTACACAATTTTACAAAATACCAAAGCAAAATTATGTCAAAATAAAAACTAAGAGACCACTTGATTCTGACGAGCGATATCATTTTGATTTAACCCTTTACTAAGATATCTTCTCTAATATTTCACCCACTTGGAGTTGTATGTCGCCACCACGACCTACAACTTAAAGCCAGTGAAAATTAGGCCTACTCATATTTGTTAAATTTGAGACCAAATATTGCAAATTGTGATGTTCGAGCAGTAATCATTTCATTTGGCCTAATAGCTAAGTATAAATAAGTAAATAAATAATTTGTGTATCGCATCAGCCAGATGAGTGCACATTTGACTATATATTTTGGCGGTCAAAAGGTTAACTCTTTTGCTGCCGGATTGTTTGTTTCTATTTTTCATTATTAAAGCTAGAATACACTGTTTACACTATTTTGCGCATAAGCAAGACTCCCAACTAAATAGTTCAGTTTTAATCACTGTGTGGCGTTTTATAATAGAAAAGACTGTGACAGGACTCCCAACTAAATAGTCCAGCTTTTAGTCACTGTGTGGCGTGCTGCTATCGGGAAAGGTGTATTGCTGACGCAATTCCCAGCTTTAAATGGCGAAAAATAAAAAGACATCTTTAATATTGAATTATTGGATTAGTTAAGTATTTACCATAAAATGTTTATGAGTTTTAGTGATATTTTTATTGATCTAAAACATGCTTGAAAATGTCTATATATGATTCTAGCAGCACAAGGGTTAAATAACGCATAATGTCCACCAGAGGTGTGACTGCCAGCAACTCCCACGTCTGTGTCTAATTGAGAGTGTAATATGGTGGAGATGAACATCCATGGAATGTTTAGGGTGTTTAGGGTTCATACTACACTAAGCTATTTTTTTTAATTTTTGTGTTGCGCATTTACCAGATAAGCGAGATATAAAGACGAAATTCTCGTATTTCTTTTTCGCACATGCATATCTTAAATATCTAGACGAAATTCCCGTATTTCTTTTTTCGCACATGCATATCTGAAATATCTAGACGAAATTCCCGTATTTCTTTTTTCGCACATGCATATCTTAAATATCAAGACGAAATTCACGTATTTCTTATTTCGGACATGCATGTCCGAAATAAGAAAAACGCGAATTTCCTCTTTATATCTCGCTAAACTGATAAATGTGCAACAAAAAAATATATAAAAAAACTTACGCAGTTCTAGTCTATGGGACATGTTTACATTGTTTGGTGATATTAAGAAGTCAAAAAGAAAATACTGATTTTTTCTTGATTTTAGCCTGATTGTGTCGCTTTAAGATAATTTGGCGGTTAAAATATTAACCGTTCTGCTGCTGAATCGTTTGTTTCTATTTTTCATTCATTAGACACTGGAATTGCTAACGAAATTTCCAGCTGCAAATGACGAAAAATATTTACATTTAAAGAAAAATTGACATCTCCAATATTGAATTATTGGATTAACTAAGCAACTACCAATAACTGTTTATCAAATGTAGTGATGTTTGACGTTCTATCTAAAATGATTTGAAACCGTCTATATACGGTCCTAGCAGCACAAGGGTTATCCCTCACAGTGCTGAATTATTTTTGTACAGACAGACAGACAGACAGATATTTTATTGACAGAAAAGAAAAGTCATTACAGATTTATTTGTCATAGAAATGAAAGAGATATATGTACATGTATATACAAGATTGTTAGTTTGTTAAAATCATATGATAATATACATGGTAAGACATACACAGCTAAAATCATGATAAGTGGCATTGCCAAAATAAAAACTGGGTATTTCGATAATATAAATGACTACTACTAAAAATGAATTAAAAGGCATTGCCAAGATAACATAGAGGTCTATCATTTTGATTCCCGCACCAAAACCAGAGATACAAACCATGGAGACTGAGTTTTTTTTTCAATTTGAAATCATCATGAATGTCTTATATAGCTTTTTTCAGCTCATTTGAACGCTATGTTATGGGTCTACGGCCATTAGAAATATTTTAATTCTTTTAGTGTGGGGACCGTCTTTATACGTCATAATCTGACGTCTACAGACGTCAGATTTTGACGTATAAAGACGGTCCCCCGCACTGGAAGGGTTAACTAGCGCATGATGTCCGCTAGAGGTGTCACTGGCAGCACCTCCCACGTCTCTGTATAATTACACTCATTATCGCCCACTGGTAAAGGTGACCTTGACCAGAGAGGTTGACCCCGGGGGGTCTCTCCTCAAACACATATGACATTACTACCCACCATATGGACTGCCTCAGGTAGGCATAACACAATGTACATGGAAGGTGTAATGATGTTCCAGTAAACTTATTTCATCAAATTTGTATCTACATTTATTCGATTATTTTGGTTGCTGAATTGTTTTCTTCTATTTTTTCGTCATTTGATGCTGGAATTGCTAAAGCAATTTCCAGCTTCAAATGACGAAAAATATGTATACAATAAAATTCAAAATAGTATATATATATTAAATATTTGGATTGAATATTTGGATCAACTAAGCATCTACCAGAAACTGTTTATCAAATTTAGTGATATTTCATTGATCTAAAACATGCTTGTAACCATACATAGCTTACGATGAATGAATGAATGAATGAATGAATGAATGAATGAATGAATGAATGAATGAATGAATGAATGAATGAATGAAATCTTATATAGCGCATGTATCCAGCCGGAGGCTGTTCAGAGCGCTGAACATCCCGAGTAACTTAGCAAGGCCTGTTATCATTCAAATTCCAACTCAGTCTCCTGGGAGATATACAGCTGAGCTGCCATTGAGGCGCATCAAGCTATTTTCATTCCATGCAAATTCGCCTTATGTGCCAAGTACTCACACATTGTGGATTTTTCGGGGTCTCGCTGGATGGAAACTGCGCCTACGTCCATTGGGGTTCTTTTACGTCCAACTCTAGGTCAGTCAGACGAGCCATCTGATTTACGTGGTTCTCTGAGCCCCACTGGTGTATACAGCACCTGGCAGTCACCAGGCGGTCACCCATCCAATTATGAACCGGGCGCGACGTTGCTTAACTTCAGTGATAGAGCCAATCACGATGAGCGAACGCCGTATTCCGTAATGCTCCCACACACCGAAAAAGTCCCCTCGATTGCTTAAGACGCGACCATAATATAATCTTAAACAATCGGTGCGCTGTGACCACTCACATGATTACGATTTTCGTCGATTTCCGTCGCGTCGGAAGCTGTCTTTAAGACTTAACATGTTCAGTCTCAATCGTGGCCGTCGTAGACGGTCGTTGCTGTGTGGCATGTCTAGTAACGCAATCGTGATGTCTTAATATTACTTGCGGCACACCCACTGGGGGCCTACATGGTCACTACTAGGATCGCTGCTATGGTTTGCGACGCCAGGTCGGTAACCGTCTTTCTGGTGTGGAATGCATGCTGGCGTCGTAGAACCAGCTTTTCTGTGATTTTCTAAAATCTGCCACGACGGTGGCGTTTTAAGAAATCGCGGGGAGTCTTTGCCGTGTGTGGGAGCCTTTACATATTACGGCCACCACACGTACACTGGCAGTCACACGACCACGATTCAATAGAAGTAAGTCGTGTCGTGGGCCGTCGCCACGTTGCCACGACTGGCATTTGAGTGGTCTCCACCCACGACGCGATTAATAATCGTAGGATTCTTTAGCCAAATCAGAAAAAAGCACTTAGTCACGTGACAGGTCCACGATAAGTCATCGCAGGATAATCTGACTGGTGCGGACGGGGATCGTCGTAGGTCAGGAAGGTGGACGATTTTCTTGTCGGGTCTCAAGTAGTGGCTGTGTGCCCTAGGGCCGTATTCTCGTACAAGTTACGATATATCGTAGGCTTCTGATTGGTCGAGATGGCCATCTCGACCAATCAGAAGCCTATGATATACTGTAACTTGTACGAGAATACGGCCCAGGGCTTTAACCACTTTAGTGCGGAATGCAGGGGCATTAGACGTCAGAATCTGACATCTATGGACGCCAGATTATGACGTATAAAGTCCGTCACCACACTGAAAGACTAAAAAAAATACAATGGCCGTAGACCCATAGATATTCAAATAAAGCAGAACGAGCTAACTAAGACATTTATGATGATTTTGAATGGGAAAAACCCTTTGGTCTCGATAGTTTATACAAAAATATTTCGTTTTTGTAAGAGTGAAGGTGAATATCTACGACGCTGGCCCAACAATAAACCAGCATTGGACCAACCTGTGGTGTTTACTATGTTTGTCCATCGGGCCATTCTGTTTTTTCACTGTCTTAGATGAGCGCGCGCATTAGATTTAGGCCGCACATTATAAAAAAACATTTGTTTTTTCTGCTCAGCGCGCGCATTGGATTGTTGCTGATTTGTGTAAAAGCAGGCAGCTTCGGGAGATACAAAAAAAACATTCAGAAAAAACAGTCATTCCAGGAGATAAAAAAAAAACAGTTTTCCAGCTATGTTTTTTAGTTTGTTTTTTTCGTCGCCCTCACTAACTTTTCTTAAAATAGGTGAAAAGTTTTTTTATATCGTCGCCCTCATGAACTTTTCTAGAAATTTGTCCAATGTTTCTATTTCTTAAATGTTTTTTTCCCGCTCTCCTTCTCTCGATTTTGGATTTTTTTCTGATCTAAAACAGAGAATTAAAACATAGCGGCCTAAAGGTAATACAACACTCACTCATCCAGATCACGTTCCCTGTGATAAAAAAATAGCTGTGCATTTGACAAGATATCACGAGACATTACACCAATGCTGGTTTAATGTTGGGCCAACGTCTTCGACGGTGGCCCAACATTAACCCAGCATTGTGTGCACATCTCGGGCTTACTGATAAAAAACCCTAGATACGCTAAGGCTGCTCAATGCTGGCCCAAGTGTGGTAACATTGGGCCAGCATTGAGTAGACACAGGCTAAGCCTTAGACGAGCGTGTTATTATAGTAATGTGACAGATGACGTCCCGGTTTCTGGCCATCTTACGCGCTGCTGCACTAATTATGCATTAATCTACATATAATTAGCATAACGGCAATAACACTTGACTCCTGTTTAACGCAACATGTCTTTTACCATCAAACTCCAAAGAACAACCGCAGCAATGGGTTCACAGTTATACTCTCAACATTTTTTATTTATATAGATATGCAAATCAGACATGGTTTATAGTCTGATATCAAGTATTTCATCCGACTTTTACATTTTTACCCCCCTGGTCACTGGACCTGTTCATTCGTGTGCCATTTCAACTCCACGGAGAGCATACAGTAGCAATGTGAACTTGTCGTACACATTGCTATCTCTGTCCTGCCAGGTACTCATTTTCATCTGAGTCAAGTGAAGTATTTTAGGATTAAGTGCCTTGTCCAAGGACACAACATCGAAACAATTTCCCAATATTGACAGGGGAGAAACATGATATTTCTCTGGAAATCCTGCACCAAGCGGGATTCGAAACCGCACGTCAGGCAGCGACATCGACAATGCTCCGTCCTCTAAGCATTGCGCCACGTCCCTCTCTAATATAGACATAAAACGTCAATTTATTAAAATATTTGTTCAAGTAACAATTGTGGCCTTTATCAAAGCATTTACACGTAGGCCTACAACACTTGAGCCAATGTTGGGTTAATGGTGGGATAGCGTCGCAGACGATGGTTAAACATTGACACAACATTGGGTGAATGTGAAGTTTTTGCTGGAATGGCTAGGTGTACTTCTAGAAGGTGGAATAGCAATGTTCCCACGGACACCCATCCGAGGGCGAAGGACTATCAAATTTTCATTTTATTATTTCATGTCTCTGGTGAAGTCTTTTAAATTTCGGGTTGCTGTGGCGACATAGCAGGTGTGCCGAAATCCCCATTTATCAGTTTTTCCCGTATTTCTTATTTTAGACATGCATGTTCGAAATAAAATCTCGTCCTTATTTCTCGATTGACTGGTAAACGCGCAACACAAAATTAAAAAAACGTACACAATACTAGTCTATGGATAATGTTGGCATATTCTTGACAGATCAAGCAGCCAAAATAAAAATCATGATTTTGGCCTGACTGGTGGCTTTAACTTACATAAAATATTGCCTTATATATCTGTATCGTATTGGAGTGAGTGAGTGGATATTATTTTACGTTGCTTTCTGCACAATCATAGCAATATCGCGACAGAAGGAAGCCTGAAGCCGGGACTATGCCCTACTCTTATTTCGAATGACTTCAAGGGTTCTTTATAGTGCATAGTACCATAGGCAGCACTGTACACTCCAGGCCTTTGGACAGTTTGGAGCATTGTAAATGCACAACCACGATAACAAATATCCGGCCCGACCGGGATTCGAACCTGGTACACCCCATCGATACGAATGAGCCATCGGGACCGGCCGTATAGTATTGGAAGGAACAAAATATTAGAGACAAATACGAGTAATTTTCACCCGATTGAAGTTGTGTCTCGCTACCGCAATCCACAATTTCAACTGCATGAAAAATACTCATATTTGCCTAATTTGAAACAAACCATTTGCAAATCTATGTTTAAACTCTCATTCCATTCCCATTAGCCTAACAGTTATTTATGCAGACAGAAGCTGAGAACATTGAGTTCGTCTTCATTTACACGTCAAGCGTGTTGTGTGAGCATTAACACGGTTATTAACACGTCCAGCGTGTTACTGCGTGTGGTGTGAGAATTAACACGTGCTATACACACCTCCTACTTCATACGGGTGATAATCAGCTAAACACACAGATGCGACGCCCAGACAAACATCATAATTAGGTCAACTGGTAATGATATGCGACATCACACGTGCTAATTACTCAGCCACCTAAATACACTGAACCATTGCTGGTTTAATGTTGACCCGAAGTCGTAGACGTTGGGACAAAGTTGAGCCATGATTAAATTAAAAACTCGCTTATTCTGGGACGGTCATATAGTCAGAGTAGGCCTAATGAGATTCAATCCATCCAACTCAATATGTTAACTCTCCGTGTTGGTTTATTGTTTGGCCAGCGTCGTCACTTGAGCCAGCCAGCCAGCCAGCCAGCCAGCCAGCCAGCCAGCCAGCCAGCCAGCCAGCCAGCCAGCCAGCCAGCCAGCCAGCCAGCCAGCCAGCCAGCCAGCCAGTCAGTCAGTCAGTCAGTCAGCCAGCCAGCCAGCCAGCCAGCCAACCAGCCAGCCAGCCAGCCAGCCAGCCAGCCAGTCAGTCTGTCAGTCAGTCAGTCAGTCAGCCAGCCAACCAGTCTGTCAGTCAGTCAGTCAGTCAGTCAGTCAGTCAGTCAGTCAGTCAGTCAGTCAGTCAGTCAGTCAGTCAGTCAGTCAGTCAGTCAGTCAGTCAGTCAGTCAGTCAGTCAGTCAGTCAGTCAGTCAGTCAGTCAGTCAGTCAGTCAGTCAGTCAGTCAGTCAGTCAGCCAGTCAGCCAGTCAACCAGTCAGCCAGCCAGCCAGCCAGCCAGCCAGCCAGCCAGCCAGCCAGCCAGCCAGCCAGCCAGCCAGCCAGCCAGTCAGTCAGTCAGTCAGTCAGTCAGTCAGTCAGTCAGTCAGTCAGCCAGCCAGCCAGCCAGCCAGTCAGTCAGTCAGTGTATTTACATCGCTTTTGCAGCTATATATCGGACAGGAAGAATCCCAGGTGGTAAATATGCCACGCTATCAACATTGAGCAGGTGTTACGTCTGTAACAAGAGGAGCCGTAATTAGTGGATGTAGCCAGACGATTAGATAATTAGCTGATCCCAGAAGTGAGTCCAGCATGGTGTCCATGTGCTGATGAGACCTAGGCTTCAACACTTCTCCTGCTAAGTTAATTTATTTAAATTTGTACAGTACAGTACAGTACCATAGACAGCACTGTACACTTCAGGCCTTTGAACAGTTTGGGGCACTGTATATGCACAACCACGATAGTGAGCGGGGAAGACACAGTTCGGAATATTCTATGTTTACAACCGTAATAACATGTACTCGGCTAAATGAAACCGGGAGTGGAATTTGTACGAGCACTGCATGCATGCAGGAACCGGAAATGGATTATAGGTCAAATGGCAGTCAGCGGCGACATCGTCCCAATAACATTGTATCACCTTGGGTCAATGTCATGATGTTTGATGAGTGGGGTTGTCGTAGGTGACTCAACTGTCCATCTCATTGGGTAAACGTCTTCCTATCAAACACGATACAACCCAATGTTGGGCCACCGTCTTCGACGCTGGCCCAACATTGGGTTGATGTATCGTGTTTGCTGGTAATTGTATATGCTACGATTACCATTAGGTTATCGTATTATGTATGCTGGGGTAACCTAATTAGTCGAGGTATGCAAACGATTAGATAATTAACTGATCTCAGAAGGTGTGAGTCCACAATTTTGCCACCTGCAAATCAGATGGCAGCCATCATTAATTGATGCAAAAAATCATTACCACAATTCCCATATACATACACTGTATTATAATTTCAATCCTGATTATTTTGACACATAATTCAAGTTTCTATCTTCATTTGTTTCAAAGTTATGATGCATAATGTGATAATTGGCAAATCACATGGCGGCCATCTTGAGTTTATGCAAATGAGGCATTTACTATCAATATAGACGTATTAGAAATTCAATTTTGATTGTTTTGATGCCTTATTCATTTGTCTATCTTTATTTGTTCCGATGTTATGAGACATAATATGATAATCGGTAAATCATATGGCGGCCATTTTGAATTTATGCAAATTAGGCCTCTTATGAAAGAGGGTTTGTGTCCCCCTCTGAAAAATATCACAAAGTGTATTATAAGGAGTCCCTGTGCCGCATGTGTCAGGTAAGTCAGTGAGTATTGTTTTACGTCGCTTTATGCACAATCATGCCAACACCACGACAGAAGGAAGCCAGAAGTTGGGATTATACCCTACTCTTATCGAATGACTTCAAGTGTTCCTTAGAGTGCATGGTACCATAGGCAACACTGCACTCCATTTTGGAGCACTATATTCTGCGAACGCAGTGACGTCACCGGAAAATCTTTGAATGGTGTTTGATCCGAAAGTGACAAATGCTGTATCATCACAGTTATGCACGGTTGGGGGTCTGCTAGTCATTCTCCCACCTTATATTGAGCTAATGGCGCCACCGACACCATACTGGCAACATGTTTCATCATGATCTCAATTGAATACTAATCATATAATTGTACTTTTAAACTGAACCCTGACAACGCTGATCTATGTTTGTATGAACCATCAAGACCAAATGTTTTTATTTAATTTGAAATCATCATGAATGTCTTAGTTAGCTCTTTCTGCTTCATTTTAATACCTATGTTATGGGTCTACGGCCATTATACATATTTAATTCTTTCAGCGCGGGGATCGTCTTTAGACGTCAGAATCTAACGTCTAGAAACGTCTGATTCTGACATCTAAAGTCCGTCCCCGCACTGAAAGGGTTCACAATAATTATGTAATTGCAGTTTGGAGTGATGTAAAACAGACGCATATATCACATAGATAAATATATTTTCATATCATAATGCCATTTCTGAACCATTTGTAAAGGACACTTAGTCATCTAGATTATTTTTACAAAAGAAATACAATAATTGAATGTATTTTACAAGTGATGTGTGCATATTCCAATATATGGTTTTGGTGCTGGAAACAAAATGATAGACCTCCTATGTTCACATATTGGCTAGTTCAAGTAGTAATCAATTATCTGTTATTTTATCGCAATATCAAGTGTTTTACTATAGTATGCCTTTTAACATGATTTTTATTCTGTATGTGATACCATGTAAATTGTCGTGTGACTTTAGCAAATTAACCATATTGTATATACATGTACATATATCATTTTTATGACAAATAAGTCAGTAATGACCTTTTTGTATCTATCTATATCTCTATTGGTAATCACTGGAATATTGGTATTCACGCTTTTACAATTCGATCTAACACGATTTTGTTTTAAAAGGATGAAGTTTAGATACATAGGCCCATCTGAGGGGAAAATAGTGCCTATTTAGTATTTGCGTATGCGTACTTTACATGATGCGTACTCTGCATGATGCGTACTATGCATGATGCGTGTTATACTTGATACATACTATACATGAAGCGTACTATGCATGATGCGTACCATACATGATGCGTACTATGCATGATGCTTACTATACATGATGCGTACTATGCTTGATGCGTACTATGCATGATGTCTATTTTACATGATGCATACTATACATGATGCGTACTGTACATGATGCGTACCATACATGGTGCGTACTATACATGATGCGCACTATACATGATGCGTACTATGCATGATGCGTACTGTATATGTTGCGTACTGTACATGACGCGTACTATACATGATGCGCACTATACATGATATGTACTATAAATAGTGTGTACTATACTAGATGCGTACTATACACGATGCGTACTATACATGATGCATACTATACATGATGCATATTATACATGATGAGTACTATACATGATGCGTACTATATATGCTGCGTACTATGCATAGTGCGTATTATCCATGGCCCAAGTGAGAGTAAATATGAGGCAGGTAAACCTACTGTGCCATTATTGTGTAGGATTCGTGCTGCAATTTATATAAATAAGTTTTTTATAGAAACTACGACTTGTGTAATTATTTGAAATATAACACATGATGTAGTTACGCTGACTTTTACGATGTGTAGGCTGACATATATATTGTTGAACTTAATATAATTATGAAGTGGACAAATTAAATAACACTTACTCCATATAGTTAACACAGTAGAACCTCGCTAAGAGGACCAACTGGGGCATTTTCAAAAGGAGATTCCATTAGCGAGGTCCCTAAGTAAAATTAGGCAATAGTTAACCATTTAAGCGCAGGGACCGTCCTTAGACGGCAGAATCTGACGACTTTAGACGTCAGAATCTGACGTCTAAAGTTGTCAGATTCTAACGTCTAAAGTCGATCCCTGTACTGAAAAAATATAAATAAATTATAATGACCGTAGACTCATGACATAGGTATTTAAGTAAGGCGGAGAGAGCTACCTAAGACATTTATGGTGACTTCAAAATGAATTGTCCACGGTTTATGTAAGAATATTTCAGCGTTGTTAGGGTTAAGCCTTATTGCACCCACTCACTTACTATATGAGTTAAAACCATAAAACGCAAACAGTTGCTCTGTTACTAGAATGGTTAATGGATGAACAAAGGCTTGTCAGGCTTTGATGTCAATATGTGGAGCACGCTATACTATTATGACGGGATGTCTCTCCCCAAACACTAATCAATATTAACACGTGTCACATTATCCATTTACTCTAGGGTTGGCCACTTGACAGATAAAAACGACAATATTTTCCAACGAATCCTATGTCAGTGTCATCTAATACATCCCACCATCCCCAGCAGGTTCTCCCGGACCGATTTAGCATATGTATGTGTGCCTACGCATGCACAAAGGTGGCTTAAAACTCCCATTCATATGAGATTTTGATGGTGAATCCAAAACCTAAATCGTTGAGCGTCATTATCTAGTAAAGGGCTTTATGTTAACCCTATAAGCCTTACAATATAAAAGCCTATTGACCCTATCCTGCTAAATTAAATAATTTTTATTTTTCACCTACTTAAAGTTGTGTGTCGCTACCGCGACCCACAACTTCAAGTGGGTGATAATTGCTCATATTTGTTCCATTTGAGAGCAAACATTTGCAACTCTTGATGTTTAAACACTTATTTAATTCCCAGTAACTGTGATTTAATCGGATAATAAAACATTTTATACTCGCCGTCAAATTAACCAGGATCGCATGATTTTCGGCGATTTTTCAGTCAATTTTGCACCGATTTCCTTGAAATTTTTTAGAAGCCATTTCCTATTAAAATCCTAGCACGGGTGAAAAAATCGTTAAATTATATTTAATATTTCAAAAGTTAGACTATTCGACATGTAATAAAATTCTAGAATTAGTTCAATGGCCCTATAGAGGGACGTCGTAATTTCAATTTCTTACATGTCAATTGGTCTAACTTTTAAAATACGCTATATAATTCTACGAAATTTACGGCTGTTGGGATTCTTTTAAAAAATAGTATTTGCAAAATTTGAAGGACATCGGTTAAGAATTGACAGAGAAATCGTCGAAAATCATGCAATCCTGGTTGACAGCATTTTTAATTTGACGGCGAGTATAAAACGTAAATTGTAGTGCTCAGCAGGCAAAGGGTTAGGTATCAGGTGTGTGAGTACCCAGCGAACACAAAAACACTTGTATAACACTTGTACAAGGTTGGGCCAACGTCAAAGACGTTGGTCCAACATTGTACAAATGGTATACAAATGCTTTGTGTTAGCTGGGTACCTCATCCCATTGAGCCATGCTTTATTATGTGTGATGCCAGCTAAACATGCCATGTTTACATGGCTTACAAATATACCCCGAGCTACCATCACAAATCGCACACACACATATAGTTGTTTCAATGTTGGCCCATTGTCTACGACTATGGGCCAGCATTGTAACAACATTGGTTCAGCATTTCGTATTTGCGTGGACACGCTTACAGATACTCCCGTGCTTGACATTGTCAAGGCACATTAACTAACAAAGCCAGTGGGCGTACGTGTGAAAAACGTCATAATGAGAGTTTCCTGGACAAATTGACTGTGTTACAAACTGACTGTGTTACAAACTATAGTCGGATTCACATTAACCGTGGTGAATGAATTTCGCCGATTTCTCAGTCAATTCTCAACCAATTTTCATGAAATTTTACACACACTATTTTCCATTCATATCCTAAAAGTTTCAGGAAGTTTTGATAAATATTTAAGAAGTTAGACCATTTGATAGTAAATAAATAAAAATGTTGCCCTCTATAAACCCATTAGCTTCGTCTCAGAATTTTATCACATGTCAAATGGTCTAACTTTTAACAAACTTATCAAAACATCGCGAAATTTTCAGGGTAGTCACGACATGAATGGAAAATAGTATGTGCTAAATTTCATGAAAATTGGTTGAGAATTGACTGTGAAATCCGCGAAATTCATTAATCCTGGTTGATGAATTTATTGTGAATCTGACTATAGCTTTGTTACAAATCTGTTATGCAGGTGTTTTGTGTGGATATATTTACTTAAAACCTGTGAAGATCGAAGTCAAGGCAACAAGGAGTTATTCTCGTTGATGGGGTCTTGAATAAGGCTTTCTTATCAGCAAAACATGAAAATAATTTAAGCCATAGCTCACAGCCTTCCTGAGAACCGACAATTATTATTTTTTTGTTTTGGACACTAAATTAGCGAACTATAATCTATATTTTCTTTGCAGATAAAGACTCTGTCACCGTGGAACCTTCGTCAACATGAAACTTGCACGTTTTAATCTTGTCCTGTTTGCAACCTGTGTGACAGTTTTATCACCGTAACCCTTCAACGACCGGCGCCGCATATTTTCGGGTTTTCATTTTTTATTAGCACATTAAGTACTACATTTTATACATGTTAAAAATAAAATGTGACATCAACCAGCAAGATTTGAAAAAGAGTTGACCTCCATTTTGTCAAATCTGAATAATTTTAACTCACTTGAGGTTGTGTGTCGCGTCAGCAAGACACAAATCCAAGTTATTTTCAATTTGAAAACATCGTAACTGTCTCAGTTGGCTCTTTCTGATTCATTTGAATACCTGTTATGTATCTACGGTCACTAGAAATTTTTTCACTCTTACAGTGCGGGTATCGAATTTAGAAATCAGAATCTGACGTCTATAGACGTCAGATTTTGATCACTAAAGTCGATCCCTGCACTATAAGGGTTAACCCTTTCGTCGTTAAGCACGACTATAATCATTTGTAATCCATTTTATTAGCCGAGTAAACAATAACAATTACCATTTTTAGATTGAAAATAAACAAATAAGAGTAATTTTCAGCCACTTGAAGTTGTGTGTCGCGGTAGCGAGACACAACTTCAAGTGGGTGAGAATTTAAATGGGACAACTTATCGGTTATGGGGCGATCTGATGACATCGATCCAACAGATGAATATCTCTGGTTTACTCGTATTGTCCTCTACGCCCAATCAATCAATATTTCAGAAAATTGATGACTGTCAAGCCATCTATTCAAACAAAATAACTGCCTGAGTTGGCAATGTTTAGTTTATGATAGTAGAAGGTCACTCACCAGGTGGCAAAACCATCTGCAGCTATCAAGTGCGCTGTATATTGGTCCAGAATAGATCGGACAAGATGGCAAAGAAAGACCAGAGTGCAGTCGTGAGAGCCACCTGGTGATTACAGATGACTTACGAGCCATCGTAATATTGAAAAATCACAAAGCTCCTCGATGCGACTCCAAAAATACCGTCTTGTCATAAAATGGCAAACTAATCAACCAAAGAATTTCTACTACTTTTATTGATGAATAAAAATAGACATAAGCTACACATTATATTATGCCTTTTTGAATTTTTTGAAAGCTATATAATGATCTATGTTTTGGAGCTTGTTTGATGTCCCATTATCTGAATTAAACCATTTCACCTCCAACCAGGGCAATATTCGCTTTTATCAGTTTTATTGGCTGATGGAATCACAGGTATTGAGAATTAAATGTATTTTTAAACGTCATGATTTGCAAAAGTTTGGTCTCAAATTAAATAAATATGAGGGATTTTCACCCACTTGAAATTGTGTCTCGCTACCGCGACTCACAACTTCAAGTGGGTGGAAATTACTCATATTTGTTTAAATGAGATAACTGAAGGGAAAAGGGGGCTAAACTGCCTCGGTTTGATCATCAGCTGCTGGCGTTCTGTACGTAGACATCCAGGAGACGCCTTACATACAATATAACATTACTGAAGTAATGACTCCATCCCCCCCCCCCCCCCGCTGACTGCCCCGCCAGTCATGCAAGTGTCCCGGTTTCGAACCCCGCTCCTCCCGTGTGGGGTTTTCAGAGAAACAGCATTGTTTCCCCCTTCTCATTGGGACTAGGCGATCACGTTAATGGCGGCCTCGTCGAGTTAAGGTTGAGACCAGTGTATCGACGTTACTTTTGCGCAGGGCCCCGCGCTACGCGCTCCTCACCAATGACCCCTGTGCATGTCGTTTGCTGGATTCTGTGTATATATTACACTGCTCTGCAGAGACAAGAGGCAGTATCTGCTTACTTGTAAAGTAAGCAGATACTGCATTTTGCCTTTGCACGGCAGTACATTTACATGTTTTAAATATATTTTTTCTGATTATGCTGTATATATATTATTACTTTATTCATTATTACTTATGTATTATGTATTTTTGAATGTTTGAGGGCCCCAAGGAAGATTGGCAAATGCTCATTGGGTTTACCCTCTTTAAATAAAGATTGTATTTTTATTATTATGTTTCTATGCTCAGCTGTGCACATGAGATACGTCACTGCCCCGTTAGCTCTGCCACGGGTTTCTTTAGTCCGAGCCTGACGTGAACAGCATGGTTCAACGTCAGAGATGGACAGCATAGCAAAAGCTGTGGTTTTCCATGCTGGTGGTCAGTGTACGCTTAGACCAAAAATTTTATGAAAAATGTGAGGGTAGCCCTATTTAGATGATTAATCCACCTATAACGACAGTGGTTTAAGTCCCCACGTTAAGGCATTATTTTTTAATGAGATGTAAATAAGTCATTACAGAATGAAATAAAAATAATTGATCAAACAATGACGCAGTAATTCATTGCGCAATCAATCGGCCGCGCACCGCATTTTGGGGGCAAAGCTTTACGAATGGCAATGATGACAGACTATGTATAGCACACAGAGTCTGTTATTACGGACTAGGGTTACTTGTCTACCAGACGCTCATAACGAGGTCCTGATCCATGGAGTATAATGTCCCCATCCCCTGAGTATAACAGCCCCATCAGCAAGATACACTTACATTCCCCAGTCTATGAATCAACCATTACTGAAATTATACAGCTCCCAATTACCTAATTGTTTGCAAGCTGATAATTATATTTGCAGGCAACGCATTGTTACATTAATTATATACGATTATTAATCTTTCCTGTTCATTCTGCGTTTTAGCTGTTTCTGTTCTGTATTTTAGCTGTTTTTCTTCTGTTTGTTTTCCAGCTGTTTCACTTCTCTGTTTTATCCGTTATATGTTATTTTTTAGCTGCTTCTATTCTTGTGTTTTACCTGTTAATCTTTTGTGTTTTAGCGCTGACATCCAGGTTTCTGTTCTTTCTGTGTTTTATCTGTTTCTCTTCTGGGTTTTACCTGTCTCTCTTCTGGGTTTTACCTGTCTATCTTCTGTGTTTTAGCGCTAACTTCCAGGTTCTTGTTCTTTCTGTGTTTTACCTGTTTCTCTTCTGTGTTTTAGCGCTGATTTTCAGGAGCCTTCCTGTTCTTTCTGTGTTTTATCTGTTTCTCTTATGTGTTTCAGCGCTGACTTGTTTTACCAGTTTCTCTTCTGTGTTTTAGCGCTGACCTCCAGAAGCCTTCCTGTACTTTCTTTGTTTTACCTGTTTCTCTCCTGTGTTTTAGCGCTGACCTTCAGGAGCCTTCCTGTTCTTTCTGTGTTTTATCTGTTTCTCTTATGTGTTTTAGCGCTGACCTTCAGGAGCCTTCCTGTTCTTTCTGTGTTTTATCTGTTTCTTTTCTGTGTTTTAGCACTGACCTCCAGGAGCCTTCCTGTTCTTTCAATGACGTCCTCTCCAGCCATCAGACACCCGCTCATCTTCTCCGATGCCTTCTTCCCATCTGCCTCAGCAGCTGTAACTCCAGTAGTGACGTCACTAATTGTGTGATCACGTGTACACAGAATGCGGCCAGATTAACAGAGTACCAGGATGTTGAGAATGGCGAGAGACTGTTAGAGAAGAGAGGCGGTCATAATCTGGCGTGTCTGTCTATGTGTGCTGGCCAGGAGAAGGCACGAGGAAGCTCGTCTGTCATGCAGTGTCTCAAAGACAACAAATGTATCTGACCTTCAAATAAACCTCCTTACCAAACAGATAACCTTCAAGTGACACCTCCAATCACCTTCATGTGAATCTTGAATAACATCTAGGTGACTTAATCAATTTGAAATTTTCTTGACATCCACTGATCTCACAATACCTCCAAGAGTGACTCATGTGACTTTTCAATAACATTAATTTGTCCTTCAAGTGTGGAGCTATTGACCTTGGGTTGCGAATATCAGCTAACAATGGACAATAAATTAATTCTGTTTCCATGCTGTGCCGCGACATTTCGACATAAAGATTGTGATTTCATGGAGACCTCTACTGGCTGATTTTCACAAGCTACACATACCTTCAAGTTTGTTGTGGAGAGTTCGGACGAGACTTTTAGTGACGTATATGCATCATCCCCCTCAGTTGCAACTTAATATGTTGCGTTATAAAACAAGCAAAATCCATTCTTATATTATCGTCACTTTAATGCCAGAGAGTAGAGGGTCGTATCTGGCAGTTTAAATATGGCAGATACGTCGTTTTCACCGGAATATACGATGAATGAGATATACACCATATCCGAGGAACAGGAAGTGAAACTCAGGGGGGATATAAACCAGGTCCAGGGAACAAGAGACTTAGTAGGAGTCCACTGTAATGAGACTTTTTAAGTGTCTCTCATGTAACTTAGAAAATGCTCGTGTAATGGAAACATTTAATCTGAACAATTTATTTCTCAAGTCCATATATTCTTAACTACGGTTATGGGAAATGACACAGTTAAATGTATAATTGAATGTAGATTCAACTATGCCTATGTGTGAAAACTTATAATGTCAACGTTAAAATATTCAAGCTGTCTTTAGTAACAAGGCCTAGCATCTAACAGTACACGCTACGAAATTACATCAATGGATGTGTGTTTCCATGTGTGTTTCTATCACCCAGGAACACATAAAATAAACATTGGCAGCTACAATATATTCCAGCTCCATCAATGCCTGGATAGTTAAGATTTCAGGCGGATAGCAGCAACTTTCAAAAAAATCTATTATTATATTGTTATGTTTTAAGGCAAATATTACAAAATGCCTATTCTGCACACAGTCTGAATAAAGGAGTGGAACTTGATTAATTCGTTTTGTTGCTTATATTATCTGAACATTTTTTCCGGCTAAGATAAATTTTCACCCACTTGAAGTTGTGTCTCGCTACCGCGACCCACAACTTCAAGTGGGTGGAAATTATTTGTTTAATAAAAAACAGATCAGCAAATATTGATGTTTAAACAGTGATTTGAGTGGCCGAAAAAAGGATAATAAAAGACTCTAGTCTCGCATGGCGAAGAAAGGCCTAATTAAATCCTAGCAAAACACAACACGTCAACCCGTCGTGGTTTAACGCTGGGATAACGTCGTAGATCATGGCCAAACGTTTAACAATATTTGGGCCAATGTCTCTTATTTGCTAGGATATAGTTATTTTATTTAGGATAGACGACTTGACAAGTCTATCAAAACAATAATTTATACATATCTGCCACAACTAATTGACCCGTTCAGTGGGATAGGTTTTTAAGCAGATGTAGGCTATTAAAGAGATTGGCCTAGGCTAAAATCATCAAAAAAGGTGATTATTAATTTTTGACATGGTTGTTAATAATTAGAAATCAGGAATCTCGTCTCTATATCTAGCCTAACTGATGTAAAAAATTAAAACAACTTTTGCAGTTCTAGTCTATGGACATGTTTACATCATATGGTCATATTAAGAAGCCAAAATAAAATCACAGATTTTTTTATGATTTTAGCCTGGGCCAGTCCCTTTAAGATAATATGACGTGAATTAAAATTCATTAAAATATATTTATACAGTGCCTATTAGTAAAAATGTTATTGTTTTAAATATGTGCCGGCGACACAATGCAGTATTATACAATTCAATTATGGCAAATTTATGGCATATACTGTACACATTAAAAATACACATAATCATTTGATCTTAGCTACACTTAAAATCAACTTAATTGGCTTTGCCATGGTAGGCTCTGTAATTTTGTGGATATATGATAAATAACGGCGTTGCCATGAAGATGATGTAAAATGTATTTTTGCGGCACCAACAACGAGAGATAAAAAACACATATGTATATGTTTGTAAGAAGTGATAAAAAAAAATTCACTCTGGAAAATAATTTAAATCTGAGTCGAATCCAGGTCGGGCCGGACATTTGTCATTGTGGTTGTGCATAATTATACAGTGGCATGGAGTGTGTACACAGTGCTGTCTATGGTGCTGTGAACTATAAAGAACCCTTGAGGTCATTCGAAATAAGAGAAGGGCATAGTCCCGGCTTCGGGTTTCCTTCGGTCGTTATATTGCCTCAATGTGCAGAAAGCAACGTAAAGCAATATACATACAGTAAGGATTTAACCAGAATTTTAAGAACGCGGTCTATAGGGATATTCAGAATAAGCCCCACCTGGCGAATAATAGTGTAACATTTTCTAATTTGCCCAGCCACAGAAAACACATGAAACTGAACCAGCGTATGATCAGAGTTGGCCCGCCGTCTACAACGCTGGCCCAACGTTGAACCTACATTGAGCCCAAGTCTTATGTTTACTGGAGTGGAAGCGTGTCAAACAGCAAACACAAGACGTTCACCTAATGCCGGTACAATGTTGGGCCAGCGTCGCAGACGGTGGACATGCTGAAACATATTAACCCTTAACCAGCTAATTTACATAAATCCAGGAAGGCAGGCACTTCATTTGTGGACCACCATTTTTATATATGGTTTTTTCAATAAATAAGGCTGAGAACCAGTATAGTACCTCTTTTTGATGGAAGCGTCTCGTCAACAGATGTAATTTCTGTAACATGTTAACCCCTAACCATTAAAACGCTGAAATACTCTCGTATAATCTATTGAGACTATAAATGTCTTATTTACCTCTTTCTGCTTCATTTGAATACCTATGGTATGGGTCTACGGCCATTATCAATATATTTGCTCTTACAGTGCGGGGGTAGACTTTAGTCGTCAGAATCTGACGTCTACAGACGTCAGATTCTGACGACTAAAGTCTATCCCTGCGTTGTAATGATAAGGCCGCTAAGCTCGACTATAGTTGTTTTATAATCTGTTTCATCAGTCGATAAAATCACTGATATTCCGGATAAAATGGGACTTTAGGAATCCAGATTTGCAAATACTTGGTCTCAAATGAAACTGAGTACTTTTCAGCCACTTCAATTTGTGTGTCGCGGTAGCGAGACACTACTACAAGTGGGTGAAAAATTAAAAAAATCTGCCTTATCAGTCGTTAAAACCACTGATATTCGGAGTGGAATGGGTCTTTAGAATCAAGATTTGCAAATACTCAAACTAAACAAATATTTAAATAATTTAAAGCCACTTGAATTTGTGGGTCGCGATGGCGAGACACAACTTCAAGTGGCTGAAGTGCTATTTATTATATTTCTTTAGGACTTTATGGGTTTAAATTGTGTACACAATAAGATTTATTAGTTCTATCATGTCAATTGCTCCTGATCCTCAACTAAGCCAAGCTCAGAGGCGTGACAAAGCCAAACGCAACCCAAAGCAATGGTGGTCACTCAATATAGCCAAAATGTAGCAAATCGTCTCCAGTGCGGCTGCCTGAAAATAATCCAACGGTGCGGGGGCACAAATTGTCGGCATATGCTGTCACGTGATGATATAAATTGTGTACACGGTATCACTTTGTATGCATAGGGTTACAGGGTTTGTGCCAGGAATGTTTTAGTGGGGGGAAGGGGAGGTCTAAAATGTTTGGGGGTCTGGGGTTTTCCCAGGAGAGAACGATTCAGAGTTTTAAATTCGAGTGCTTAAAATGGCCTTTTTTACCTGAAATGACAGAAAAATCTTGAATATATTTTCATTTTCCTTCCCAACAAGGAGGGGATATCTCCCCTGTGCTGCTGAGAGAAAGGGGGGGGGGGTAATACGGACCCCCCCTCCCTGGCGGAAGCCCTTGGTTGGTCCACTCATTTCACGACAACAAACACCCAGGCACACCACAAATTGCAAAATTTTGGATTGTTTGACCAAACAGCTCGGGATCATCAATAATAAACGTATTTAATACCCCTTAAAATTCAATTGGGAGAAAGAAGCCTAATTTGCACAAATCCAAGACGGCAGGCACTTCATTTGTGGGCCACAATTTTGATATATGATTTTTCAGTAAATAAGGCTAGGAACCACCTCATTTAGATGTGTTTTTACTAGAGAATTGTTATAGGTCTATGGTTTTTAATCAATTTCGGGTGAAATGATGATGATTCAATGTCATCTTCAAGATCAAATGGTCAATTTCGATGTAAAAAAATCGACAATGTGATTTTTACCAAATATATAACAAGCAAGTTTAACACATCTTTTAAATTTAATTTTGGCCGAAAAATCTATTTCTGTTATTAGTTTGAAGATTCAAGGTCATCTTCAAGATCAAAAGGTCCATTTTATAGCCCAAAATAACACAAAATAGTGTCGAAATACAGCAAACGCCTGTTCGCATTTACATTCGTTATACATATTATTTGTGTATTTTTTAGCTTTTAAATATATATTATCCTTGCAGATGACATTGAATTGCCAAACTAATACCAGAAATAGATTATCGAGTCAACATTAACCTTGCCCAGGACACCGCAGGCTTGGGTGCGAGATCTTGCTTAGGCTCAGGTGTGAGACCTTGCCTAGGTTCCTGCAGCCTCAGGTGTGAGACCTTGCCTAGGACGTTGCAGGTTCAGATGTGAGGTGATGTGATGCCTAGCTCTTGTAGACTCGAGTGAGAGTCCTTGACTAGGACATCGCAGGCTTTGGTGTGAGTTCTTGCATTAGGCCCACCTTGGTTTGGGTCTGAAGCAGAGGTAATTAAAGCATTGATTGTGTGTTGGATCCGGATCGTAATCCAGATCAACCGCAAAATCGAATGGATTGATGTTGGCCCAAGACACAGATTGTAAAAAAATTCTGGATATGGATCGTAATCCGGATCATCTCCAAAATCAAATGAATTATTCCTCGGTCCGAGACACACTTCTGATAAAAGTACGATGGAAATGTGTTCAGTACTGTGTAAGAAATCCTCCTGACAAACAAACAAACAAACAAACAAACAAACAAACAAACAAACAAACAAACAAACAAACAAACAAACAAACAAACAAACAAACAAACAAACAAACAAACAAACAAACAAACAAACAAACAAACAAACAACCACACAAACAACCAACCAACCAACCAACCAACCAACCAACCAACCAACCAACCAACCAACCAACCAACCAACCAACCAACCAACCAACCAACCAACCAACCAACCAACCAACCAACCAACCAACCAACCAACCAACCAACCAACCAACCAACCAAACAAACAAACAAACAAACAAACAAACAAACAAACAAACAAACAAACAAACAAACAAAAACAAATGAACGAACGAATAAACGAGCAAACAAACAAAAAAACAAGCACACATAACCCCCAGTTGGAAGTAACAACATTCATTACGGACATATTTACAAGTTCTCACAGACATGGCATGGGAGCAGATTAACACGAACATGCTGGGAATGGCAAATATAAAATGCGAACATGGAAACAGCTCTCGCGGAGCTTGATGCAGCACATATTTCTAAATGAATGATAATCATGATAATAGATTTGCTCCCAGTAGAGCCGCCAATGCCGGCCCACCTTGGATTTAATCTTTAGCAAAATAAAAAAAGATACAAATAACCTTTACAAATTAATTCAGCATTAAAAATCTTGTCAAAAAGGGTTATTACATTGAAATATATGAAAATTAGCTCCAGAAATACACATTCAACATAACACCAGGCGACCATTTTGAATTTTGTCAAAAAAAATAATGTTCCGCACTGGGGAATCTTTTGGACGTTTTACAGATTATAAAGGAGGTCATGCCGAACACATCCTGACATTTTCAGCTTTAGATTATTTTTTTCCATTTCAAAAACCAAAACTTTCTGGACTAGGCCTACTAGTTTTACTTACTCGGACTTATAGTTGTGAAATCTGGGGGTTCGAAAATTAAAAAAAAACATTTGATATCTTTTTAAATACATAATTTGCTTAAAACCATAAACTCCTACGTGTATTCTTCTGTGTGAATCTGATATATTTCCTTCTTGGTTTTGATTGAAACAAGAATTGTTTCATTTGGTCTAAAATTATACACCAAAAAATAAATAAATTATACAGGATTTTGCATAATAGTTTATATTTGTGATATGTCAACAATATACATACAAATGGTTATCCCAGACACATCAACTTTTAACAATACTGGTTTTTCAAGATCCATCTGAAATTGTGCTATTTTTATTATTTATAAAAAATTATGCCTGTCTTTTAATTTCCAACGATTCTCAAGTATAAAAATATGACACCAGGGATGTAAATCAATCAATGAAGACTACACTAGTAGCAAAGCCAAATATTTTGTCTATAAATTAGCGTCATAACATAGGTCTAGCTACACATTCAAAAATATTTCAATAATGCCAATAGACACAATTTTCTGTTGTTCACGAATAATAAAATTATTTTAGTGTGAAATTGTAGAATTGTGTCATCAATTCTAGCGTCAATTCGTAGTAAAATACTGAATAAAACTCTGTTGTCAATATTTCAGTTACTATGACTACAATAAACCTACATATCCATACATTATTCAGATATCTAGCCTACAAATGATTTGTCGCACAGCACTTAGAAGGTTCACATTACAGTTACCATATCTACATTGTAGTTGCGTTTCTCAGTCAATGTGTTGCCGCCTAAGCTTCTTATTACAGCTACCATGTCTAATTTGTGTAGATGTTCTATCATGTCTATGGCCTCAGCACTTAGAGGTTCACATTACAGCTACCATTTCTAGTTTCGTTATCTTGTGTGTAAATGTTTTGCCGCCTGTCAGCAGGATGTAATCATAAACAAACACAAAGCTCTGATCATCCATATCACAGCCACGGACATACATCTTGTGACTTTCCTCATCCAGACATACACATGTTAATCCCTCCACTTGTCCCTGGATCAGTTGTTTCACCTCCTCCCTCTTCCTGGACATCAGTAGTACATGGTGCTGTGTGACGTCCACGATCAGGATTCTCCCCTGTTTATCTGTGGTTATGTCATATGGTTTATCTAGCTCCACGCCGTGTATCTCATTCTCGTATATTGTCTTCACACGTCCTTCTCCGTCAATCACCGCCACCTGGTGATTTTCCCAGTCCGTGACGACAAACTGATCACTGTCGCCATGACGGGTCACCCGCCGCGGATCAACGTCATCGGGCAGCGTGATCACGTCCAATGGCTGACCATCTCCTGTGTAGCGGTGAATCTTATGGTTGTCAGCATCACTAACCATCAGGTGACCTCTATCATTATATGATCCACACGGAAGATATCCAACCTGCTGTGTGTGATGGTGATCCATAGTAAAGTCAGCCTTGATTCTAATCCACACCAAGGCTTCATTAGACCAGTCACTCACAACCAGCATTGCTATGTCATTATGCATCATTAAACACATACCCTGTATATAAGTTTTTGCTCCACCTTCATGTTCATACTTCTCACTCAGTGAACCATCAGGTTTATAACAGTATACAACTAAACCAGGATCATGTACAACATAAACACGTTCATTGTACACCACCATACCTATCACTCTGGCATCTTGGTTGTGTAAGCGGATTCTACCTACTTCCTCCTGCTCCTGCTTCTTGTTCACCAGTTCAGACTCCTTAATCTCAACCCGTGGTTGGACCAGCTCACCAGTAATAGCTTTTCTGATAATGTCGCTACTCCACAAGAAACCTGGTAATTCTTGACTGTGATTTATCACGTCTTTCTGTATGGATTCAGTGACTGTCACATAGTCATAAGGGCTATCCTTACCACCCAGCTTGATCTGACCAGACTTAAGGCTCTGTAGACAAGATAGAGAAAGCATCTGACAGTCTGCTATGACATCAACTGTCTTCTTCATCCGTCTGCGAGCCTCTTGTAACTCCGTCAGTAATTTTTCCTCTTCTGCGTCAAGTTCCTCATGCATTTTCTTAAATGTAGCCTTCACATTATCGCACACATTATCAATATCTGTCTCCGCCTGCTGTGACTGACACTCAGTTTTATCCATGGCGTGTTTTACTTGAGAAATCAGTCCATCTGTATCTGTGCATATCTGCTCCAGTTTGATCTTACACACTTCAGCCTGTTTGTCAATCTCAATACAATCATGGTCACGATGGTTGACTTGACAACACGTGGTACATATAGGAATATTACAAGTACGGCAGTATAGATCGAGTACTTGGTGGTTGTGGCGGTGACATGGTGGGTAAGGGGGAACACTAGACTTGCTGAATTCCTCACCTTCACTGACTGTTACTACTTTATGTGATTTAGTGCGTCTGTATGTACGATGTTCATCATCACACAACTGACAGAGGAATTCACAGCCTTTTGTGCAAAAACTAACAGCTACCTCTTCACAATCATCTGTAGAACAAACAACACCTCTAGGTTTCTGTGGTTTATCCTCCTTTACTCCATCTTTCTCCATAACAACCTCTTTCAGTTCATTCATGAAGAAAAACTTGGGCAGATTATCCACGCCGCCTTCATAGAGAGAAGTCACCTCTCTACACACAGGACAGGGCAGCTCTTTCTCATACTTATTTTTCTTAGTATAATCCTTCACACACGTATAACATAAAGCATGGCGACATGATAGTAGCCTAGGATCCTGTAGTTCATTCAGACATACAGGACACTCTATTAGCTGTAGTAACCTCTGCTGTTTCTTTGGTAAAGTCACATTCTCCGCCATGATGATCAATATAAGGCAATGTTCACAGTGTCATACAGATTATCTTTTTCACAGAGATTATCTTCTTCACAGAGAAATATCATGAGCAAAACGTGCTGCATTAGATTACCCAATGTGTAGGCCCTATGTTGTGTCGTGTTGTTGAAGAGTAACAGTCTGTTGCTGTGTCATTTAATATTTATCTGTGGGCCGTGGTATAAACTAAGTGCACACGCACCAGTCACCTGATCACGTACATGTATTATACAGCCGTGTGTATAAAAGGCGTGCACTATCATGATTAAGGGGCTATCGCACAAGTTCATAAACTTGATAAATTAATACGTACAGTATTTCCTACTAGGTTCCGCAAAGTTATATTCGTCGTCATCGTGAGGAATAGAAGATAATGATGGTGACGTTTAAATCAGTGTTTATATCACATAATAGCGGGGGAGAAACCTGGACCAATCTTTCACTTGGTGACAACTTTTTGTGGGTAGGCTTAAAATGAAGCTAAGGATATGCTCTTTGACTTTTTTGGCGGATGCGAACTTTTTCGGGTCATTTTTTCGAAATTTGACGCGTCGAATCCGCCATTACCCGAAATCCTTAAAATTGACATAAAACACAAAGTATTCAATGTAGCATAATGATTTTCAGGTCTATACCTATGTTTTCAGGGTCAAGGAACTTGAATGTTTGCTTAGAAATAAGTTTTAATTATTAATCAACATGTTTTATCAAAATTCAAGGTGGCCGCCATGTAAAATATAAATTACTGACGTCATATTTTTCTGGCAATGAAGTTAGCGTTAAATGTGTCAAAAATAGACAAAAGTTGATACAACATTTATTTATTCTTTCAAAATAAGTACAGTATCAAGAAGACAATACAAATCTGAAACATGAAAATATTTAAAGTAAATTTCAGTTTCATATTATAGAAATAATTGTCGAACATTGCAAATACAATTGCATTACCAGGGGATGCTAAGTCATCTATTACCTAAGACTATATAATCATTAAAATGAGTTTAATAACTGTCCTCATTATTATTGCACATACCATTTTTTTTTTGGGACACCATTAACAATATTTTACATAGAACGCCAGCTTCAGCACTACCGGAATCAAATAATGTAAAGTCCCTTTGTGATCATTTCGCAAAATATTTTTGTGACAAAATCAGAACGATCCGGGCCAATTTTTCAAATCAGGTGAATGATGTACCATCTGTTCAGAAGCCTAAAATAAGAACTAAACTTTTCAATTTAGAACCAGCATCAGAGGACGAGGTCAGGAAGATCATTATGAAGTCTGCATCAAAATCATGTGACCTTGATCCGATTCCAACGAACATCCTTAAGGCCTTGTTGGATATTTTAATCAAACCCATAACAACTATAATTAATTTATCTCTACAATCTGGAACATTCCCTATATCATTCAAAGAGGCTCATGTCACACCCTTACTAAAGAAATCAAACCTTCCTGTTAATAACCTCAAAAATTATAGACCAGTCTCCAATCTAAGTTTCATTTCTAAAATTATTGAAAAAGTTGTTTCCAACCGTTTACAAGCTCACATAAACTCCAACAAATTGAACAATCCAATGCAGTCTGCGTACCGAAAATCCCATTCCACTGAGACAGCCCTGTTAAGAGTTCACAATGACATCTCAGTTTCTCTTGACAAGGGCCATGTCACAGCTTTGACTTTACTTGATTTGTCTGCGGCGTTCGATACTATCGACCACAACACTCTAACAAATAGACTAGCTGAGTGGTATGGTGTCTCTGGAATGGCTTTGGCTTGGTTTAAATCCTACCTTTGTGGCAGGCATCAAAGAATTAAAATTGACAAATCTTTTTCTGACTCTAGTTTGCTTGAGCATGGAGTGCCGCAGGGGTCTGTACTTGGCCCTCTGCTTTTCAGTTTGTACACCGCTCCTCTAAGCACCATTATTTCAAGTTATGGATTGAGTCATCACTTATACGCCGATGATACACAAATTTACATCTCCTTAACAGGTGACACAGCTACTGAGTCATTAAAAATGCTTCAGAGCTGTATTACCGGGGTATCTGCTTGGATGGCTCAATCCAAACTAAAACTCAATCCTAGCAAGACTGAGTTTCTACTCATTGGCTCGAAATCGCAGAGGGAGAAGTTTATTAACCTTTTCCCCCTTGCGGTGTTGGACAATGAGATGAATCCAGCAGATTCCGCAAGGAATTTGGGCGTCTTTTTTGACAGTGGTTTGAATTTTTGTCAGCACATTTCACAGGTGTCCAGTTCCTGTTTTTATCACATTAGAGATCTTAAACGCATCAGAAAAAGTCTACCTCTAGCTTTAGCAAAACAAATTGCAGTGGCACTGGTGACAAGCAAACTGGACTACTGTAACTCCTTATTACACCAAATTCCAGCTAAAGATCTACAGAAATTACAGCGTGTTCAGAACTGTTTAGCAAGGGTTGTGACAAAGGCTCCTCGTTTCAGTCGCTCTATTCCTCTACTAAAATCATTACATTGGCTTCCAATCAAGTTTAGAATACAATTCAAAATATGCACTTTTGTATTTCGTTGTCTCGATGATGGTCAGCCATCTTATTTATCTAGCCTTCTTTTTTCTGCAGACTCCGTGAAACATCTGCGATCAAACAACACAAATAAGCTCAAAGTACCACGTATCAGAACTAAGTTCGGTGCTCGTGCCTTTTCTGTTTCTGGTCCTACTCTTTGGAATTTACTGCCTGCACACCTTCGTGTAGCTAAAAACATTTCCTCTTTCAGAAAACTGCTTAAAACGCATTTCTTCGATCTGGCTTTTCCGCCCTAGCTCCTCTGCGTCCCGGCTCCCTGATGACGACCATGCTTATTTCCCTCGACTCTTCTTTGAATTTGATAAGGATGGATTGCGCCTCTGAGCTCGGCCCTCCGAGGAGTTAGGCGCTATAGAAGTTTTCATTTCATTCATACCATTGCAGTAACAGAGTGATGTACATTTGAATCTACTATTGTACCACTTGCAATTTCCTCTTCAGTATACTTTGCATTGACAACTAATTAGGTAGGCACATCCCTCACTAACTTCTGTAAGATTCATCCAATGGGGCATCCAGATTTTCCAACCTTTTATTCCAACCCCAGAAGAACAGAACGCTTGACATGTTGGTACAATGCATGTTTTGTTGAGGAATGGATTCTAATGGTTTTAGACTGGTTATAAACAAGAGCTTACGTACCTCATTAACATCTTCGGATGAACATTTCGGGCTATATATTTGAACAGTCATTCCCTCTAATGCTGCCATTAGCAATGGTTCCAGAGTCAACTTGGATGGTTTGTTCTGGAGTTTGATGAAGGTGTCTGTAACTCACAAACCTTAAATGCGGTCTTCTTCCCAACATTACGTAGAAATGATGTAATATCAGAGCCAGTGAAGGTGTGCAAGAAAGGCAGTGCTTCACTGTTTGTGTTTGTGCTTCAAGACCTTCACATACATCATGAATTGGGATGTCTTTATAATGCTTTTCAGGTCCAAATCCTATCCAAAGCTCTTGAAGGGATGTCTTTGGAAAGAAATGGCAAGCAAGGAACAACCACATCTGTGTCTACGGTTCGAATATAAGCAATAGTGTGTCCAATATTGGTAGCATTCTTATAACTGTATACTGCAGCTGTAATCTGGTATCTCCTTCTTCTTGGGAGCAGGGAGATATCGAAGAAATATCACATCCCTTGTTTGAAAACACAATATCTCCTTTTGTGCTTAATAGATGATATATTTTGTCTGAGGTTGAATTTCTCATTTCTTCACTGATATATTCAAAGAGTTGCTGTTTGGTTTCATTATCCAACAAAAATGTATGTCAAGCAGCTCTTTTAGGAATTGGTTTGTCTCAGTCCACACATGTTCGTTGACTAATTGCTCCACCATGCCTTGCTCTGCATCGCGTTTTGAGACTTCTCTTACCTATATAAACATCACATACTGCATCTACGCGTTCACATGTTGGGGTAAGTTGGGATTGCATGAATGGCAGGAGATACTTTGGAAGGTAATCCTTGAAAATCATTGTTTTAGTAGGTCTTACCATAATGCACTACTGCAGCCATGTTAAATAGGGCAACTGTAGCTCTTTCTCTCAAGGATTTTTTACCGGGTTTTGGAATGTTTGGGAGATATTCCAATAAAGCAGCTTTATTACCACTGTGGAGCTTTCCGTTGTTTGAGAGGTTTGGTGAATTTCTCACACTCTCATGCTTGAAAAATCATTTACGTCTGATTGAGGTCGGTCTTTAAGATTGTCATAAAACGACTGACCATTGCTGTGGAATTTTTAGCTGAGATAGCCCGATCTCGTTTTTTTATTCAGATCAGCGTGTGTATGGTTTTGGAAAGTGTGAAGGTTAATTATTTGTATAGTATATATGTAAGTGCCTTTTAACAGGTATCTATCTTGCCATTGACAAATGTATAATACAATACTCGTCCTTTTTCTGGGGCATATCTCATTATCTGAGACTTTGGCAATGCTGGGTCTATGATTTCACAAGTTGTCAATGTTTTAAGCTTGGGATCATTTTACATGAAAGAATTTGTAACTGTGCGATCTTTCACAGTTTTATTAGTGCATTTATATCTCTAAGGAACCTTTGTTGTATTGTGCAGCTTCTGAGTGTTCTTTCACTTTGTCATCATCTGCATTATATGATATTTCCTCTCGTAGCACTCGCAAGACTTCTTGTCTTGATATCACTATGAGCTCTTTTTCTCCTTGATATCCATACAGTCTTCGATTACCACCATCTTCCTTGATATGTTTAACATTTTGTTTTAGCTTTGGTCTAGCTCAATCAGCGAAAACGTTGTTTTGCTTCTCTGTACCACAAAGAGACCCTTCATAAAGGCAGCATGTACATTTGGATGTAATTCAGGCAAGCAAGCCATATCTCTTAGAAAAACTGTTGTGAAACGTGCATACATTGAGCGGTCGAATGCAGAGAAATATCCACAGAGATCATCAATTGAGTCAAGAGTGAGCATCCAATCATCGGTACGTTGACCTCGTATGAACCTCAAGTAGCACCTGAGGAAAGTTCTCACAGTAATCCAGAAGTTGACAGTTGGGCAATTATCAACAAGACGCTTCTACCACATATCTATAGGCTCATGAGGCCCAAACTCTGTGAAGAATGGCGTTTCATGATTTCTAACCAGACTAGTGTATGTTCATAAGCATATCTTGTTCTACACATAGCACTGTGTATAGTCCCCAGACAGACACAGACAGCACGTGCATCTCAAAAGGCAGACAGCTTACCACACAGGAGTACGCTCACACACACCCCTCCCCTTCCATGAGATGTGTACACATTGTCGCCAGCTGATCAGAATACTTTTAGCAAGACAGCTGGCCAATCACAAGCTTATTACGATATGCTGGAATTTAGAGTGGGGAACATATGACGTCAGCCACCTGCAAATTTTAACATGCGAAGTAGCAGTGTCTACGGCGGGCAGTGTAAACTTGTTCGCTTGACATGCTCAACCCCCAAGCAGTGAATTACGAACACCAGATCGATTTATCCCTGCTTCCAAAAACATCAATTTCCATTCCAAACCAATTAGCAGCCTTCGCTGCACTCTTGAGTTGCCATTTCTAGGTGAAGCATTACCAAAATGATGACGATTTCAGTTTTACCAGCTTCATCTGGATAAACCCACTGACATTTTTTTGCAGAGCGTATTTAAAGAGGAAAGTGGACAGAGCAAACAGCAATTAAGATTAATTAGCAATTAGGATTAGCATAATTGGCTGCTCTGATCACCATTTCCATGCAGAGGCGTGCATAGTGGGATGGTCGGAGGGGTCCTGAACCCCCCTCCATGAGCTGCAGATTTTCAAAAAAATTCTGGGGATTCGCGGAACCTCCATATTTTTCTAATTTTTACCTCGACGCCCCTGCCATGTTTTTGCATTGTCATTGTGGCCGCTTTATTGTAGAATTCAGGAAATATTCCAATAGATGCTCGTGGGTGTACATCATTGGGATCTTGCTTATGTGAATGATACCCTGAAAATGTGATAGGAATGTTACATAGGTCACCTTCCTTTACCACATTACTTGCATGTTTTTATCCATTTATTTTCTGGTATTTCTTTTCTGCTGTATTTGCTAGACTTTGACCTGGTTGTCCCTGATTTAATAGTACCGAGTAAGTTTTATTTCCCCAGCAAAATGTATCCAGGGTTCCTTGTACACTCCACGCAGCTTGCAAATACACCTACATCTAATTCTACTAATACTATGCTTTGTCTGGATTGAGTTATAAGTTATAACCAATTTTACATAAACAGCTGATATAGCTACTATAATTTTTTAACAGCTGAGGAATGTAGAGAAATACTCTGGTTAGATTTTTTGATGTTTTGAAACACATCAAGTGCGGCTTTTAAAGTACATAATATTTTACATGGCGGCCATCTTGAATTTGGCTGAAACATCTTTAATGATAATGATAATATTTTTCTAAGTTAAAATTTAGGTTCATTGACCCTGAAAACATAGGTGTAGAGCTAAAAATAATTATACTACGTTGCATATTTTGTGTTTTAAGGCATTTTTAGTGATTTCGCATAATGGCGGAAGTGACACGTCATAATTCGAAAAAAAGCCCGAAAAAGTTTGCATCCGCCAAAAAAGTGAAAGAGAAGACCTTTATCTTCATTTTAAGCCCACATAAAAAAAAGTTGTCACCAAGTGAAAGATTGTCTCAATATTACCCAAATTCCCTCCCCGCTATAACGTGTATCTTGGCAATTACACGCCAGACAGCAGTAATATTAGCAGTGTCTAATGTACCTTGTACCCGACCCCTGCTGTTCAATGTCTAGCTATAAATCGTACCATTGACTCACTGTTGGCCAATCATTTACGACGCTGGCCCAACATTGAACCACCATTTGGCGAATGTCGTTTGCTGGGCCTGCAACAGTCATATGATGTTCTGTGTGTATATATGTATACGCATATATATACGTCCCGAATAAACACCCAACGTTGTATCAATGCTGGTCCACCCTCTACGATGCTGGCCCAGCATTGAAATAACATTAAGTCAACGTATCAAGTTCACCACAGATACATGTACAGAGTGAAATATGTGACAAGTGCAGTTTACTTTGAGCTCTATAAACCAAACGCCACTTGTTCAATATTCAGACATATCGATCTTAGTACACCAACACACGCACCTGATAATCTACACGTATGCCTATATATGCACTTTCATAAAACAAAACTATTCTTGCAGATTTAGCTCTATTCACTACACACAGCTCTCCCCACGTTTAGCTCTATTCACTACACACAACTCTCCTCACGTTTAGCTCTATTCACTACACACATCTCTCTTCACGTTTAGCTCTATTCACCACACAACTCTCTTCACGTTTAGCTCTATTCACTACACACAGCTCTCTTCACGTTTAGCTCTATTCACTACACAACTGTCTTCACGTTTAGCTCTATCGTTTATCTCTATTCACTACACACAGCTCTCTTCACGTTTAGTTCTATTCACTACACAACTGTCTTCACGTTTAGTTCTATTCACTACACAACTGTCTTCACGTTTAGCTCTATTCACTACACAACTGTCTTCACGTTTAGCTCTATTCACTACACACATCTCTCTTCACGTTTAGCTCTATTCACTACACAACTGTCTTCACGTTTAGCTCTATTCACTACACACAGCTCTCTTCACGTTTAGCTCTATTCACTACGAACAGTTCTCCTTATGTTTAGCTCTATTCACTACACACAGCTCTCTTCACGTTTAGCTCTATTCACTACACAGCTCTCTTCACGTTTAGCTCTATTCACTACACAGCTCTCTTCACGTTTAGCTCTATTCACTACACAACTCTCCTCACGTTTAGCTCTATTCACTACGAACAGTTCTCCTTATGTTTAGCTCTATTCACTACACACAGCTCTCTTCACGTTTAGCTCTATTCACTACACACATCTCTCTTCACGTTTAGCTCTATTCACTACACAACTCTCTTCACGTTTAGCTCTATCGTTTATCTCTATTCACTACACACAGCTCTCTTCACGTTTAGTTCTATTCACTACACGCATCTCTCTTCACGTTTAGTTCTATTCACTACACGCATCTCTCTTCACGTTTAGCTCTATTCAATACACACAGCTCTCTTCACGTTTAGCTCTATTCAGTACACATATCTCTCCTCATGATATACATATTGTATAATATTGAATGTAAACCATTTCTCCGCTGAGCACGACCATCAATTACAATCGTGTTTAATCTGATTTATTAGCAGTGTAAATCACATATATTTACCTCCACCAAGGAGGCTATGTTTTTGGTCGTGTTTGCTTGTATGTCTGTCTGTTCGTCCTCCGATTACTTCCCAAGCGATTAACGGATTTGCATGAAACTTTGACCAGATATGTGTCTCGGGCCAAGGAACAATCGGCTAGATTTTGAGGATGCTACGTATTCAGAATCCGGAATGCGATCATTCATTTCGCCGGAGGTTTGCAGGCTCTGTCTTACACTGTCTAGCTTGGGCTTAAATTTACGTTTAAGCATTGAGTTTTGCAAATGTTTGAGTAATTTTCATCCCTTAACCCTTTAACCGCCAAATTATTCCATCTGAATTTTCACCCACTTGAAGTTGTGTCTCGCTGACGCGATCTACAACTTCAAGTGAGTGAAAATTATTTAAATTTGACAAAATGGAGGTCAACTGTTTTCAAATATTGCTAATTGATGTCATATTTTATCTTTAACATGTTTAAAAGATGGTACTTAATGTGCAAATAAAAAATAAAAACCCGAATATATGCGACACCGGCGGTTAAAGGGTTAACCCTGATCAGCAGAATCATAATGTGTTCTTGCGAAGCTGTACACGTCATTTCTATTGCGTCTTCCCATTATTGAGGATGTGTTGGGAACGTAGCCTTGTGTGATGAGGGCCGTATTAAACGTTTTTCAGGCTTGAGTAAAATTAGTCACCTTACATAACGTGTGTTAGATCTATATATTTCAAAAGAGTGCGATACTATAATACTATAAATACTATAAATAATATGACTTTTCTTTATGGAAGAAAATTTGTAATGATCAGATTGGGATTTATTCATTTGATGAAACAGAATACATAGCCGTAATTAAAAGATAGTTTCACCATATCAGCGCACCAGATAATATGTTATGTGTTTTGTGTAGCGCTATTTAAGAACCTAATTATTATTATTGTTATTACTATTATTATGTCAGTAGCGCTTACACAGCTGTGGGATCACCGTCACACTTGATCTACACATGCCCAACGTCTTCGTCAACGTCGTCGAAGAGCATAACTAAGAGAAGTATCATCAGATAGTAGGTGGCTGTCGTTTGAATTATTACCCATAGAAGTCGCTCAATTATATAGTCTCACTGAGATTCAAGAGCTAGATTATGATCTTGTTACATGACTGTTGGTTAGGGCTGGGTCACTTTGAATTGTGGGAGTGCAGTGTCCCGCAAATGGCTTTAATAGAAGTGCCGCTTCTTAAAATGTAATCAAAATATTTATTCTAAATAAATATATACGGAAATAGAGAATGTGAATAGCTCATGTTATAAATAAATGAAAACAAAATGTTTATTATTAAGCATAAAAGGGAGAGAGGGATAACCGTTGTACCACGCTTGTAAAGGCATGCAGTGTGTATACAGATACACATGGTTTGCAAAATGCATTTGTAAACACAAGTGGCTAATCACGATTGCGCTAGTGTCTCGTGCAACCTTGACCATTGTTGACTAGTGATTGGCAGGCTGTGATGATAACAGCGGCACCTGGTGTTGCTTATGACAAACGCGGACGAAAAAATCCAGTTGATGAAGCTGACACACACTGATAATTCAGGGAAGCTACACTGTGGGGTGCCAAACAAATCACCCCCCCCCCCACACACACACACACACTGCCGTATGAGGTTGTAGCTTCATGCATGAATGTGCTTTGAACCTAGAACTTTACGAAGGACAACCACATCAATTGATTCGGTAATGAAGAGTGCCACGTTGAATATATAGATCTGAAAGATTTTAAAAACAAATGTTGTCTAACAACTAGACTTAGTCTTACCAGGATGGACGAGCACATCTGTGTTTGAGGAAAGTGAGTCACATAAAGTGAATCACTTCTGTACTTCTATACCCTGTCCGTCTTCAATGGAGAGAACACCGAAAATTGGGCTCGTGCTATCATTAGTTGGCGACATGTAGTTATCAGAGCAGTTTGACTACTGCAGCGACAGACTTGACAAGTATAATATATAATTGTATATATATCGAACTTTAGTTTACATTCAGTTTACATTTTTTAAAACCAATAAAAGCAATGTATAATAATGTAAGTGAATATGATATGCCTGAATAAAGTGCCTTTAATATATACTGAAAACACAATCAATTATAATGACAATAGGAAGTACGTGTGTAAAAATACTATAACAATACTGATCATTCCAAGAATTACCCATCAATTTGAAAAGCGAGATCGAACATAAACAAAATACAAATATAGTCTGTGGTATTATTTTTCTAGTAAGACGAAATACAATTTTCCAAACTATCAACTTCCTAGCTGTTATGTAATTTTCATTTTTGATTCTTAGAATGACGGTTGTCTTAGCTAAAATAATAAAGTTAGATATTAGGAATAAACTATCAATAAAACAAATAAATGCATACATCAACATCTTATGTTCTGGGATATGGCATTCTGCAACAGAACACAATTTGTCAAAAATTAAATCAGTACACTGAATTATTACTTTGATAATACTTATACAATATAATATACACATACCACTCCAAATCACAATGGAGAATACATATGTTTTATTCAACCACTGACACTGGTGAGCAAATGGAAATATTATTTTGATGTAGATTATTACCACGGAAACTGTTTTAAATACCAAGCTTGCTCCCAGTGATACGGAAAAAACTGCATTTATGATATGACAGCCAATACTTTGCCTCCAGCTTACAAGGTGGATCTGTAATATTTGAATGATAAATAAACAAACTAAACATGTGATGGTAAAAGCAGATGCAACCATGTGATTTAATATGCAAATAATGTGGTATTTTTTGCCTTTGTGTTTCTGAATTGGTGTTTCTAGTGTTTTACTTGCAACACATATTACAAATGTAGCAGCGAAAATAGTAAACAAAGTGAATGAAATAAACGATGCCATGTTATTCATTATTCCATAGCAATTTGTATATTCTCCGTCAAAGATACAGTCAATTGATTTTGGCCACAGGCAACATAGAATGGATTGTGAAACTGCTGTTTTTAGTTTACGATTGCTGGTCGTAAAAGTCATTCCCCACTGGAATTCAACATGTTGTAAATTCATAAATTTCAAAGAATCCATCCCATCACTTATGTCTAAAACAAATATCGGATTATGTTTAGCATAAATCACTATTAAATACTTCAGTCGTAAGTTATTTGATGTAAGCACTGCTATAAGGTTGTTACTTATATCCACCACAACGAGCTGACTTAAAAGCTCTGCGCGAAAAAATGTAATATCTCTTATTAAATTTTCACTAAAATTGCTAAAAATTAATTTCTGGTGAAATTTGTAATTTTGTAAAATAAAATTAATATGGTGAATTTTACAATCTGATGCGTCTAAAAATATTAGGGACAGTGTTGAAAAAGTATCAATTAACAAAACTGTTAGATTTCCTTTCAAAATGACCCCTTTACTATAAGTCCTACTAGTGATAGTGACGATATCCGTCATGTTGTCCACCGTACAGTACAACACGTAACCATCACATAAACAAAAGGAGGGACAATAGCCACATTTTATTTCATCATCAAAAGATGAAATACAATCAACAATCCCATCACATATTTGATCAGGACTAATACACCTGGATTCACCTCGGCATTTCAAAAACCCAGGACATGATATATTCACGCAAGATGCCTCATCCTCGCCATGTATACAATCCCTCTGTTCATCACAAACTAAAGACATATATATACAGTATGATGATTTACACTTGAACATACCAGGACATACCATATAAGGACATATAATGTTCCGTCCAGGTAATACACATTGCTCTCCATATGCTACTATTCCACATATATCAGAGAAGTTTGTAAAATATTCACTTTTCTGACAAGGAATTTCGAATTCCTTTTTATAAATAAGTGACTGGTTAGATGATTTAATAGCAAGCTCCTTCATAGTTTCAACCTCCACTTGTTCCTTTCTTGTTATTTTCATTAGGAAAGGTAGTTGATCCTCAAATACAAACCTGTTATTTGTCCACGTCCAGCGGGAGTTGACTATCAGCTGACTCAGGTTAATATTTTCAACACGTCTCTTTATACACATATCGTGTTCATCAAGTATTATAACATGTGACATCAAGCCATCACAAATTGTATGTAGCTTCACTGGTGGAACCAGTGATTCAAGAGTGTCATTACAATTGTGATAAATCGAACATGGCAAATATAAACTATTATTCTGAAGAAAAAAGCTTGATTGCTGCAAAGCAATGGGATCACACTGTGATTCATCCTCTCCCTCCAAACAGTCATTCACAGCGTCACACACATAAAGTGATAGTATACATGTCCCATCTTCACACTGGTAATATTCCTCATTACACATTATGGTGGTGTGTTCCACACTTGGTTTCTCACAAATAAACACATCAGTTGGATTATAATCACTGCAATATTCAGCTGTCCATCGCCTAGATCCTGAAACTGTCCTATTAGAATATTCAGCTCTAGCACATCTTCCATTAACACGAGCCAATATTCTTATATTGGTCAGAATATATTTGGAACAACGCTGAATGAAAGATTGTAAAGGATGAATATGATGGAGGGACATCCTATCTATAACGCTTCTCGCCACCTTTGTTTCATTCCTATATGATTTCCAGTTTTCTATAATTCTTCTAATCCATCTTCCGACTATAATATGGTATTCATCTTTAGATATGCTGTCATCAGATGCCAGATTAAATAGTGAACTATTCATGTTAAAACAGGATTTTACAGCTGCATCAAAAGTTAGTGTGAGAGGCGACGTGATCATCATATAACATTTACTGTCATTCGAAACTCTTAACCAATTTTTTCCACAACCAAAATATGGAGTTTGAGACTCTGGAGACTTAATAATTTGAGGTTGTAGTACTGGCTGACATATATATGTTGCAACAAATGTTTCATTACAAGGAACAACAAACCATTTCATATAATACTGTAGATCGTAATCTAGAACAGCTACAGTACAGTTTTTATCGCGTGATTTAACCGGTTGTTTATCTGTCCAACCATTTGGACCTGGATCTTGTGTCATCACAGTGTTGGTGGACAGGGTTTGTATAGTTCTCTTAATATATTTTCTTCTATAGAAATCCGGCTCAAACCAGTAGCTGTGGGTTAATTGTTGCTTGTCATTCCAAGACGTAAATTCACCCTTGAACACATACAGACAAATCATAGTACATTTTTATTACATAGCAAAAATGGTTTAAAACAAGAATATATAACCAAGAATATACTACTTAAAATGCTGTAAACTACAAAAAACTCCCCTACGATAAAAACTATACAACACACAGCGATAACAAACATATCCACCATCATGGACATGATCTCTTGTTACTAGGATCTTAGTTTTCACTGCACCTTTTCCGTTTCCTGTACAATTGTCAGGGATGCACCTTTAAATTTTAGCATCGCTGCGAGATGACAAAGGTAATTGAAGTTGCGTTCTGATGTAATGGTGCCAGTAGCACCAGTGTCTACCACCGTGTAAACAGAGAGTTCTCCAACCGGATTCCGATGCGACCTGTGATCTTTGTCATATGCCCCAAACCTGCTGTCTTTCTTACCTACTTTAACCCTTTCAAGCCTGAATTTATTATTGTCATCTGCATCCACTACAAGCCCCGAATTGCTGTCGCAATTCTCGACTTATAGTGAATGAATATGATTTAATGTGGTTTAAAAATTAAAGAAAATTGCCATGAATTGGTAAGCCAATTTAATGGAAATTTTCTTTATAAAACCCTTAGTTGTTCAAAAATTAAGTCTGTTTACAGGGATGTAAAATGATGCCTCAATGCATCGTGAGGGCTTAAAGGGTTAATGTAATCGTTCCGTTGCTGACAAGATAACCTGATCTTCCACATGTGTTATGAGCACATATGGACGGAAATAGACAGCAGCTGCCATTGTGACACTGAGATATAAGACCAATATATTATGTGAATCGGTCCTTTGTCTGTTATTCACAATATTACATGTTTAACAATATTACATATTTTCTCTTTAAATTGTATATATTTTAATAATGCATGTTCACTAACTAAACTATTGGCTGTGATTGTAGTGTATTGATTGTGTATGCATTTAAAGCTTACTAGTTATTTAAGTTCAGAATTGGGCACTGTTCACCTAGTCACGACACCTTGTAGAACCTTTTTGTGACGTCATGACTGTTCAGTGCCCAGTCAGTCAAACAAAGATCGCCATTAGAAATTATGAATATATTGATAACTGGCTATGAAACATATTTTTTGTGGGGATTAGTCAAACTTTGAAAAACGTTTTAGAACAAAAACTTCCACATAGTAAAGTCGTATTTACAATATGATAATCTCATCGATGGCAAATGTGAAAAATGGTGGTCTTAACTATGAAGTGAAAGCAAAGCTAACCTGTTGATCCCTGTGAAGTCCTATGAATATGACATCTCCCATGTCAGATCCCAGCTCCAGATAATGCCTAACAACCATTCTCATTGTGGATTCATAAAAATTACCCAACAGCGTCATTCCCTCCTTCTCACAGGATTGTTCAGCTTTAAGCCAAGATGATCTGAAAATGTCATTGTCCATACTTGTCTAGTGTATTATGACTACTACTGATAAATCTGGAAAATTGATTTTATCCATTATAATTCATTGTATTAGGACAACATGAAGAAGTTTGTTATAGTTGTTTGCTTGGCACATCTAATCTAATTCGATGTGCCAATTAGTTTAGATAGCTTCCGGAGATTTATATCAGTAAGGTAACTGCATATTTGAAAATGACATTTATGGCATTCATTAATCGCATGTTATTTGAAGGTTGAATCGCTGTCTGGGATTGCGACACTGGGCCAGCATTGAAACAACACAGGGTTGAAATACATTTAATAAAATTTTAAATGTCCAATCAGGATATATAGAGAGTTTGCAATTGACATCAACTTTATGTTACATACAATCTATATTAAGAGTCAAATCTATCAGACGTACTTCTCATTATGGAACTGATAATCTTTGCCTGGTGCTTTAGTCACATCTGTTTGGTTTAAATCATCCTGGTCGGATATCAATATGTTTACATCACATTTCCCAGTAGGACATGGAGTTTGTGGTTTATTTATCTTGATCCAAAAACCTTGATGATTCAGTTCAGTCGATACTGTCTCGCCAATTTTAGCTGAGTACAAATCCACTCTATCTTTGAACTTGCGATATACTTTGAGGTCAACTGAATGATTTTTACAACTGTCTGGGCAATCTATGTGATATGACGTGATGATGTGGTTTCGAGAATAATTTCTTTTATAACTCTCATGTTTTATTATCATAAAAGTTGGTTCAATTGTTAAAAACTCATTAAAACAATTTCCAAGGGCCAAGACATTATCATACTCGGGTCTCAAAATAACTAAGTTCTTGTCTAATCGGCAAGCTGCTATATTTAACTTCATGTATGGTATGGCGTTAGTTTGTGCTAAACAAACACTGGGGATAGAAACATTGCCATTAATAAGGTATTCGAACGAATTTACAAAAGGTTTAATAATTGTATTGGTTAATGTTATTTTCTTATCATATCCTAATCGTGAATGAGTGTAATATATAACACTGATATTATATGAGGCAATATATTCATCCGTACCAAGTCCAGGGACACAATCATCTATTGAAGGCTGTACGTCCACGCGTATTTTTAAAGATCCCACAGGACTGTCTTTTTTTTCAATCTTGAACTTACACATCTGATGTGCTTTTGTTGAACCAGGACATGTGTGATGCTGACAAGGTATATTGGTGTCAATCAAGATGGTCTTATGATATTCGATTTTACGATTATCTACGTATATGCATTCACGGATAATTTCCGTTACAAAAGTTACACCTCTTGAATATCCAGAAAACCAAGCAATCAAAATTAATTCAACTGATCCATCATTCAACAATATCATACGGGTCATGTTTTCACGACATAGAGCTTTATTTTGATTTGGAATATAGTATAGACCCCCATATTGACACTTTGGAGTGTTGTAGCCGGGCATTTTTGTGTACGGACCTTCATGAATATATTGCATGGACAGTGAAATGCCTAGTGGCAGGTAAACGACGTCTACATAATACTTTTTAGGCCAAGACATATAACATATTGTATTTATCCCTTTTTGAGAGCGTTTACTGAACATTCTTAACATGACATTTGTATATGGTTTCAGGTCACATCTACGATAACCAAATTCAACCGCATATGAAATATATATATATGACGGCTCTGCTGCCTCAAATGTGAAAATATCTATTTCAATATATGCATGAAAGGTGGTTGTTTTAAGAGTTGTATTTCCAAGGGATTGACGGAATGGTATGGTTAATAAAAGCGGCGACCGCCTGCCCGGTCCATCAAATACAACAACACGAGCGTGAGAGTTGACAATGGAGTCAGGTGATATAATGATTTGCTTAAAATCTGATTGTAGAAAATGGTAAGTTATCATTTTAAATAAACGATTTGCTATTTGAAATGATGTTAGCAGGTCTAAGTGAAATTGTAAGTTTGATGTGATTCTTGAATGTACGCCTTTAATGTTAGAATACCAACCCCATTTGGTACTACTGTAAAATAATTGTAGTCTGTATTTCAGATGAGCAAATATAGATATGGTGATTACGGCTGTATTGCTGGTGGTGATCATGTTCCATGGTAAGCGCTTCCCAGTATAATATGTCGTATTTAGTCCTCCATCTCTGTTATATTCTGAGACAGACACACCGTGATACACCTGGCTATTCCACTCAAACTCAAACAACAGGAAATCTATATCTATTATAAAATTATACAATATCTGAATATGTAAAGCTTGGTGTTGTTGGCTATTGACGACACCTTGACAAACAATACCAGTACAATATGTTCGACTCTTGTTTTGAGAACGTTGAGCAGTTTGCAGCGATTCACCACGTCTGCTATCACAGTGAATGATACGTCTGAGTAGACAATGATATAGAAACGTAAAGTGTTCTGCCAAAGATGCCATTGTCATCTCGTTGCAAACTAGCACATCTTCCAGTAACAGTTGTCGTTGATCCAGAAGATGTTTATCTGTTACTCTTCCTGTCAGGTATTGATTCACTGCCGGTGAAGCATCCAGAAGAAGGATAATCAAAAACGTCACAATCTTCATCTCTTTCAGGTCAATATGACGACTAAAACAAAGACAAAGCTGACAAAATAAAAACAATGAGGTTGTTCTATTGTGATAACATGTCAACAGCTAAAATGGCTGATTAACCACACGAGCTCTGAACTATAAATTCGACTTTAAAAATATGATTTTTTTCCCAGTTGCCGTTGTGTTTTCTCTATAATGGGCTCAACCTTATGTCTAGGCCTGTGCCCATACAAAATGTCTAGATAATTTTAACATTGGAGAAATCACTTAAAATAGGCTACATCTATTTGGTTTGGCTTTCCCGCCCTAGCTCCTCTGTGGTCTGATTCACTAGTGATGAACTATGCTGACCAGGATTATGACACATGCTCACGCTGAGGATTTGTGATCCTCTGAGCTCGGTCCTCATATAATTTCGGTGCTGAATAGCTTATTGGTTGATTAGTGACCTCCCGTGAGAAAACATACATTTATATCCACAATCTAAGTAATCTTAGCAATGTGTTTCCAACACAGACAAAGACAAGCTGTCTATATTCACTTAAAAATGATGATTAGATTTGTTAATACATGTATGTAGTGACGATAAAGTATCGTACTTTTCTGCTATGATATATGGGGGCGGGGCCCTAGGGTAGTGGTAAGCACCGCTGCCTTTCACGCCAGAGTTCTGGGTTCGGTCTCGGCGGTTTGTAAGGAACAAAAATGTTTCTTCCCCATCCACGTGTGAAAGTCAGTATTGTGGGGAGCCTCCGTGACAGAGAAGTAGCGTGCTCGGCCTCAGACCGCCAGGGCTCGAATTTCGAATCCTGTGTCTGGAGGACAGTGTCATCTCACCATGCTCAGGAGGTTCTCCTGGCCCAGTTTAGCCTATATGTACACAAAGGAGGCCTAAAGACCGATTCATTTCATTTATGGTACCTCTTTGCATGGAAAATGTAGTATTTTTAAATACAGCCAGACAGTTACTAATGGACTGTGATGACATTAAGCTGATGACATTACAAATCACGATAAAACGTAATAGCCACTTAATAACGGTTTATATAATGTTTATTTCTCTGAATATAAAAAAAATTGTGCTGTTTACAAGAGCGATAATTACAGTCAGTTTAAATAAAAAAATAATGATATATTTATAACTATCGATTATTCTTGCACACAGAATACATGCAATATTTCTATATGATTTATCGTTAAAATATTTATGTATTATGTAATTTATAATATAACACTATTGAAACAAGATTGTTATCATAACGGAGAAATCTTAAATATAATTTCACTTACACTTTATTTAATGTTTCACTGTTTCGATGGTACATATCACATGTTATTTATCATGTACAGTACCATAATTATTACCACTACACACTTAAAGAAGATCACAACTCAGCGAATCATCCTGGTAATATAAACAGTAATGATATCATGATCACACACAATTGAAAGCGAGAGCAAAACATCAACGATAATGGCGACCAGCGGTGCTTGCAGCTGAGCGGTATATTATTTCAATTTGTAAAATATCTACTGATGTACTGAAAAATATCTGCTGGCAATAAAGCTGTAATTTGGTTGAACTAACCATACATAGAGATTCAGTATTATCCTCAGTATATGTTACCAAGTGGTGGCGTTGCTGACCTCAGAATGCTAGGACTTGAATGTTTGACCCCTGTGCTTGAAGGACAACGTCATCTGAATCATCTCACCATCAACAAGAACTTATCTTTGGGCAGGCAGAAGCTGACACATCTTTAGCTGGCCTCATGTGAATTTTGTGGTGTTATTGTTTGCATTTATCAGGGTTAGGATTTGATAAAAAATCTGGTCTGAGAGGGCAAATTGAAGAGTCATTAAACCATTAAAGACCACGGGGAGACGTTTAAGGGTGAGCGAAAGGCGCTAAAGTGCAGCGGGGTGAGCTATAAGGCGCTATGGATGCAATAAATGGCAATGGGGAGGCACTAAAGGGCGACGGGGAAGCGTTTGAAGGTGATGAAATGGAGTTGAAAAGCAACAGTGAGGACTAAAAGGGCGACGGGTGTTAAATGGCCTGGGAGTGTTTTATGGCGATGAGGAGATCCCCTGTATTTATCAAATAATGCATTGATGAAATTCACATAAAAGTCCCTAATGCATTTTCAATCAAGCAATCAATCAATCAATCAATCAATCAATCAATCAAGCGATCAATCGGTCAGTCAATCAATCAAACTGCAATGCCGCCTAAATCCTCAGCGGACCGAGCTCATAAGTGCATAAATCCTTGCTTGATTATGTGTCATAATTCAAAAGCAAGTTCGTCAACATGGAAGCCTTATAATTATGCTAAGACAATTCCAGCTTCAAAATGACGACAACTTTTTAAATTTCTGAAAAATAAACATATCCTAAAATTATTTTTTATTTAATAATTAAAGGGGCTGTCCCAAGTGCCCCGAGCTTTAAAAAGCTCAAAGTTTATATTTGTGTTATTTAGGCTTATACAGTATATCATCTCCACCCTCCATTTGAAAGAGATATTTACTCGCAAGTGTGTATTTCGAAATGTTCATACTATTTCGGGCAACCATGACACTAATTGACCATAAAACTGTCCGCTGAGGGTCTAAATAAAGTGTCCGATGTCGATTTGTTTTTTTCTTTGAAAAGGTTAACACTGAGGAAAATCTCTTCCTTTTTGTCACTACAACAGCCACGAACATCCCATGAATATTGCCTGTGTATTTTGGCGATGTTCACGATGTCCCACAAAGATTTAAAACATGTTTTGCGATGACGCTATAATTAAACTCGCAACGTCTCTGACAATGTGATACATCTGAGACCTTACATACTTCGCCTGATTAGTCATCTGCTACAGCATATGTTATTATTTTCATTTTATTTTGTTTTGCTTTCAGAACCCCCTGACTGGACAAGAATTGACGTATGGTAGAATTGTTCTGTCATACTACTCACCCGTGTCCAGTCTGTGCTTCCTTCGTACACCCTGACAGGACAAGAATGGATGTATTGCAGAATCAAACCCATGTGAAGTTTGTGCTTCCCTCGGACACCGATAACATTAAAATGTGAAGGTTGGTTAGTGAAATAATACATTAGGCTTAGCAAACTGATATTACCAATGATGTTGGCCGTCAATGTGTGTAGTATGCCGTCAAATGAGTTTAATTTCCAACTGTCACCAAAAACAGCATATACAGGTGGGTCCACAGAAAGTGATGGCAATTGTTAACAAAAACGTTTATCATATAAATTGGAATCACATCAAGTTACGCGACCCTGGTTATGTATCAAACCAGGCCCGCGGAAGCTCTGTGACTACACACAAAAGAAATAAATTAACGTATTTTACTTTATTCATCACAGAGGCACTGCATTTTTAATAAATATATGGAATCAGTTACACGAGAATTCGGATATTAGTTACATGCGATTATTATTCCAATAATGTCAGTATTTATATTTTTCGCTGTAGTTTCTGTTTTCCCAGCCGATGTGCGACACCATTATAATGTCACTGTTTTTTTTAACACAAAACATTATCATCTATAACATAAGTGATAAACGGACAACTTGTATAGCTCCACCTAATGCTGATTTTATACTTATTATTTGGACAGATCACAAGTTGTAAATATTTTCAATTGTTACATAAAAGGTGTTTTTTAAATATATTTAAAGGGACATGCCCAGGTCTAAAATCATAAAAAAATCGGTGATTTTATTTTGGCTTCTTAATATGACCATAAAGATGTAAACATGTCCATAGACTAGAACTGCAAAAGTTGTCTAAATTTACCAGTTAGGCTAGATATCATGGATATAGAGACGAAATTCCTGATTTCTCATTATTGACAACCATGTCAAAAATAAGAAATACGGGAATTTCGGCTTTATATCTAGCCTTACTGGTAAGCGCGCAGCACAAAAATTAAACAACTTTTGCAGTTCTAGTCTATGGACATGTTTACATCATATAGTCATATTAAGAAAATTAAATCACCGATGATTTTAGACCTGGGCATGTCCCTTTAAATGACAGCATATCAACATAGGTTTTGCCACTAAATGAACCAGCACCTATGCCGGGCAAATGCTGGGCCAGCGTCGCAAACGGTGGTCTACCGTCAAGCCAGCATTGGTTTAATATCTGATGCTGCATGGATACGCGTTATGTTTACATCATCAGCATTTTTACCTTATATGACTAATTTCCACATAGTTTAAGTTGTGGATCGCGGTAACAAGACACAACCTCAACAGGCTGAAAATTTAAATGATTTAATTTAACGCTTTAAACAACTTCTAAGATTCAATCATTTTATTAGGTAACGATAGTGGATCGAGCAAATGTGAGACATTGAACTAATGCTGGTTTAACAATGGCGCAGTGTTATAGACGATGAGCCAACATTAAAACAACATTGTTTAAAGGTCACGTACTAGACGAGAAACTAAGCCTGTATTGGACGGGGTTAGACGGTATCAAAATGAAAGACAAACACAGAAAAGGACTAAATGTTTTAATTTTTCACAAATGAATCATCCAAAACATTTACATATCAATTATTTTGCTATGTTTTCCTAATTTTCAATACAGCACACTGCACTGTACACAATAACGCTTAAACTATACTACTAGATAAATTTGAAACAACAATACGACAATTGTTTACATTTGGCTTACATTCTAAATTAACACACCCAACATTCACTTTTCAATACTAGAACAAGCTACTTTTATATATAATTGTAGGAAAACACTAAAGCAATACTACTAGTTGACTTTGAACATTAAAACAATATAATACAATAATAGTGTGAAAGTGACTTCCAAACAAATTCCTAGACTAGAGTAACCTTCACTTTTTGAAAGGTGACCGCAGAGAAAAGCTTGGTGATTCGCTCTGAAATAGGAAAACACTAAAGCAATACTACTAGTTGACTTTGAAAATTAAAACAATATAACACGACAATAGTTTACAAGTGACTTACAAACAATTCCTAGACTACAGTGTTGAGTAACATTCACTTTTTGAAAGGTGACCGCAGAGAAAAGCCGGGTCATTTGCTCTGATGTACTTTGAAGCAATATATTCTAATTCCAACTTTAGGTAAGGTATATATTGACGAAATATCGTGAAAGATTCTATATAAATATAATTTTCACATCTGTATTTCTAGGTGAATTTTGTTTATACTCTCTGAGAACGGTTTTCCATTCATAAGAGCCTCATAATCATAAACAAGCAGAGTATGGCGCATGCTTCCATCTTTTCCGCTGACATACAGTCTGCTGTTGTCAGTGTCCAAACATAGACTAAATGGATTTATAACGTGTTCTGGAGGCATAACCACAAAGATTTCCTCCCATCCTGACTTTATCACTAACACCTGGTCATGTTTATAATCACATATCAATATGCGTCCGCCTGAATCAATCATTAAGTCTGCAGGTTCGCCCAGGTCGACACAATCAGTGAAATCCTTGTGACGTTTCTTTACGTTCCCATCTTCATCTATTATTACAATCATGTTATTCTCCCGATCTGTGACGACAAAATGATCTCCGTAACGGTGACGTATCACCCACTGGGGGTTGATGTCATTAGGAAGGTTGATGGTATCCAGACAAACTCCGTCTTCTCCATAGCGATAAATTTCATGTTGAGCAGCATCACAGACAAGCAGACTCCCTCTGTCGTTATAGCAACCGTAAGTATGATAATCCAACTGTTGCGTGTGGTGAGGCTTCATGGTGAAATCTTCGCTGATACTAATCCAGGTGAAAGATTTATGTGTTAAGTCACTGACTACCAGGCTTGCGGTGTCTCCCTGTATCATCAAACACAAACCTTGAACAACAGTTTCTCCACCTTCATGCTCGTATTTCTCAACGAGTAAACCATCAGGTCTGTAGCAGTTCACATTTAGGCCTAACCCTGTTTGATGCACAGTCTATACATGGCTTTTATACACAGCTATTCTAAACAATCCTTTTTCATTATTCTCATCTGAATGGAATCTAAGTAACTCTCTAATATCAGGTATACCACTGTCATATATAGTAGTTTCGGTGACATCCACTTGTCCAGTATGATCAGCTGGCCTATTATATTCACCTTTGTTGACAAATTTACTACTTCATTGGAGACTAGACAATGTTTCACAGGAATTGCGTAAATCTCTGCTGATTGATTCTGTAACAGTCACATAATCATACGCGCTATTTTTATCAGCTAGTTTTGTTTGACATGACTTTAAGTGCTCCAACGTATCTAGAGTCATCACATGTCTGTCCACAATGTCACCGGCTTTCTTCTTCACGCGTCCAAATGCTTTTTCTAGATCTGAAATTATCATAAATTCTTCTTTGTCGAGTTTATTGTGCATTATTTGGAAGGCTGTTTTCACGTTTTCACATATTTCGACTATATCATCATCGGCCTGTTTCACTTTTTGTTTTGTTTCACTCATTGCTTCGGTTACGTCTATGATAAGCCTATCCGTACCTTCTCTAATCTTTTCGAGCTCGGTCTTACATATCTGAGCCTGTTTGTCAATTTCAATACAATCATGGTAACGATGATTCACTCGAGAACAAGTGCTACATATAGGAATATAACATTGAAGACAGTAAAGATCTATGACCTGATGTTTATGCCGGTGACATGGTTGATATGGGGTAAGGTATTTAGTTTTGTTTAATATTTCACCTTCATCCGTCGGAACAACATTGTGATGTTTAGTGACTCTGGAGCTGCGATGATCATCAGAACACAATTGACAAATAAAGTCACACCAGTTCTCACAATAGTTAACGGCAGACTCCTCACAAAACTTTGAAGAACAGAAGGTATGCTTACGTTTCAGTGATTTCTTTTTAATACCTTTACCTTCCTCCTTAATCAATTCTTTTAATTCTTTCACAAAGAAAAACTTTGGCAGGTTATCAACCCCGCCTTCATACAGGGTGGTAGGACGCCAGAAACATCGATCTAGAGGACAGGAGAGCTCTTTATCAATCTTATTTTTCTCCGTATGACTCTTTAAACAAGAGTGACATACGATATGACTGCACGATAACAGTCTAGCGTCATTAAGTTCATCCTGACATACGGGACACTGCAGCTGTAACCTTAATAACATCTCTTGCTTAATTGTCGTACAACCTTTTTTGGCGGTCATATCTACAATCGCTTGTTTTTAGAAAAAAAGAGCTATATTATATAAGGCTTACACTACTATTGTACATGTGAATCCGTGTGGTCATTTAGTTCCCTGAATGTAATCTTCGCGTGTTCAGGTGTTTGGGAAAATCTGGTAGGCTATTGTTGTTTCCTGGTAGGTTAGGCATGATCTGATGATATTCCGAGACTGATATGTTTTTTCTGGTCAAACTGTAACTCACACATTTTGATAACTCCTCATTATTGCGTCCAATACACTAGATACATGGAGACACATCTTAGTAAAAAAAGAATGAAGTGGGCCTAAATGATCCTTCACTGTAAAATTGTGATTGCTTTTGACTTCCAGTTACATACGTCTTGTAGACAGGGTGCTTGTGTACAGTCAGATTGTTCAGATTGAAATAACTGAGTCAGGAGACAGATTAACTACTTCCACTGCCACAGTGGTTGAACAATGTTGATTTAATGATAGATCAGCGTAATAACAGTGTGAGACTGCAGGACAACATTAAATAGACTCACTATAATAGAACTCACTATAATAGAACTCACAACTCGATAAGCCTAGATATATTGAGATTGCAAAGTTATCGATATAATTAGTGAGTTAATAACTTGATGTTGAATTGAAAACAATAATAGCCTAATTTAAATGTCACTTCTGGGGCTTCGCATATGGCTATGAGATTCATTAAGCATAGCAGGATTAGGCTATGCATTTCCTGAGGGGTGTTTTAAAAGTTTTCAGAACGTATTCAGACTGTAGGCACCAGTAGGCCCTAGGCCTAAGTTTTTACTACAAATGAATTGTTTTTTTTGCTGGTGTTAGAGCATTGTCTATGAAGCTCGCCCAACATTAATGCCACATCGAGTGAATGTTTGTTTTGTTGGGCAGTGAGTGACCGATAGGCATATTATATAGGCCCCATACATGTGCATTGGCAGGCCAGCAGAAACAAGACGTTGAATCGAAGTTGGCTTAACGTTTGTCCAACGTCGTAGATGGTGGACAAATGGTGAACCAACATTGATTCAACGTCCCCTTGTGTCAGCTGAGTATTGTGTATGACTCTGGGACAGACTGACCATACAAACTTTACACAGGCAAACACGCATACCGCTGGACAATCACAAGCAGCCAGCGTTGTTTCAATGCTGGCACACCGTCTACGACGCTGGCCCAACATTTGGTCAGCGTTGCCGTATTAGGCCTACTATTAATGACAGGTGCACTTCCCAGCAAATACGAGACGTTGACCCAATGTTGTTTTGATGCCGGGCCGACGTCGGAGACGGTGGGCCAACATTCAAACAACATTGGATCATTGTAGGTCATGTGTGTTATACAGTACTTGCGAGGCAGGTCAAAGCACTGAGGGTCAATGTGTATTGCTAAGGTCAAGTGTCGCGCGTGACGTCAACTAACAGACATGGCTGACATAGTATTGTACATGATAGGAATTGATGCGTCATTTATATCAGTGTTCATCTGATCAGCTGATCCAAAATCTCAAAATCTGGCTTCGTGGTGCAACAAAAAAAGTTATTCTTAACACACACATGGAGTTAGTTATGTCCCCAATTCCACAAATTTAAAGTTTTAGCCGTGAAATTAATCATACAGAAAACCACTCAGACCCACATAGACTGAAAAAGTAGAGCGGCGTTCTACTAATAATATAGTAGGCCTATACTGTAGGTCAATCTGTATGCACAAAGCGTTCCCGCCCTGAAGGATGTGTACATGGGTGAGAGGGAGCTATACTATATGGTTGGCCATCACCCTCATAAGTAAATAAACCTTCCGCGGATAATTAAAAAATTTCCGCGGACAATTATAACCTTCCGCGGATAATTAAAAACCTTCCGCGGAGAATTATACCCTTCCACGGATAATTAGAAACCTTCCGCGGATAATTTAAAACCTTCCGCGGACAATTAAAAACCTTCCGCGGAGAATTGAAAATTAATTCTCCGCGGAAGGTTTTAATTATCTGCGGAAGGTTTTTAATTCTCCGCGGAAGGTTTTTAATTGTCCGCGGAAGGTTTTTAATTACCCGCGGAAGGTTTTTAATTGTCCGCGGAAGGTTTTTAATTATCCGCGGAAGGTTTTTAATTATCCGCGGAAGGTTTTTAATTATCCGCGGAAGGTTTTTAATTACCCGCGGAAGGTTTTTAATTGTCCGCGGAAATTTTTTAATTATCCGCGGAAGGTTTTTAATTATCCGCGGAAGGTTTTTAATTATCCTCGGAAGGTTTATTTACTTATGAGGGTGATGGCCAACCATAATACTAGGCCTATTGTAACAGCTCCATCTGTATACACGCAACGTGCACCCGTTAGGGCCTACTCTTTAGGCATATATTGCAGGCCCGTAGCCAGGATTTTTGTGTGGGGGGTCGTTTTGAGCAAAAAGTGGACCTTTTTGTACTTTTCTTTCTGTCGGTAAAGGGGGGGGGGGTGCGGGGGCATGCTCAAGCGACTTTGTTTTAAACCCTTGTGCTATTAAGTCAGAATATATACGTTTCAAGCAAATTTCAGACTAAATAAAATAGCATTTGGAAGATGTCTATTTTTTAGAAATAATTTTATTTTCATTTGAAGCAGGAAATTGCGTCAGCAATTTGCGTTAGCAATTGAGCTTCAAATGAATGAAAAATACTCACAAACAATTAAGCAGCACAGGGATTAATATAAAAACCCATATTGCGCATTTCCTGCCTAAACATAAATTGTGTTTTTAATTTCTGCTGAGTTTTTACTCTTTAAAGTGCTAAATCAATCCATATTATTACGATCACGTGCCCTTTTGTATTTATGTGTCTACCACTGAATAGATGTCATGATGTTGAGCAATTTAATACATGCTTTTTCAATGAAAAAGAACGTATATTTCAACATGAATAGTTATAGGGGAGACCGGGCTAACTGGGACACTTTTATCATTTATCGCCATGGGGCAGACAATAATAGAGTTAGAGATTCAAAACAATCATTCAAACTGGGTGTAATATTTGTTCTTGTCACATGGGCCTCTAATAAATGACAACTAAAACCTATACAGATTTGGTGAATTAAAAAAAAAAAATTATGTCCCAGTCTGCCCCGTATACGGGGCTAAGTAGGACAAGGCCAGGGGCTAACTGGACACTCCTAAAATTTCAGCAATTTAGGATATATAGAGATTAAACAAGGTATACTGCATCCTGTGATGATTCCAAATAGTTTGAAGGGGGTGAGCTATAAATAAACATATATATGCCGTTTAAACACAAAGGTTTAAAGTGCAACAAAATAATGCAGAAAATAACAGCTGATCCCCGATGCACTATAGGCTAAATGTGTTGATACTACGTAACACCCACATTGTGTCCATCCCCAATACATACAATCTAAAGTAGGCCTAACTAATGTTAATTGAGCTGCGCAAACATATATTTAGGTCACATGTCAGTACCCACAGGGGTTAAGTGGACCACAATGCTCTATTACAACTGGGGCAAACTGGCACACTCCGGGGCTAACTGGGACTGTCGCAGTTAGCCCCGCCAGAATTGTCCTAGTTAGCCCCGGGTTGACCTTTTATGAAAAATATGACCTGGCATGTGGGTATGGTACAGCATCGAACATCTAATAATTGTAAATTAGGCAGTAAATATGAGTGTTTTCAGTGATATATTTCAGTATAATACAACTATAGTAATTTAAGTTTTATAAGATTCGTAATTGAGACGTAAAAAATTACTTGAAAGGCAAAAAAATACATTTAGTTTTGCCTGCTCACACAACTCTGCTAGTTCCAGTGGGATTGTAGTTTAAGTGGAAGGGGGTATCCCTCCATTCTTGGAAACGAGGCCACTGATATTGTCATATCATGTAATTTCCTATTGGAGGCCTGTCCGAGTTAGCCCCTTGTCTCAGTTAGCCCCGGTCTCCCCTACTAACATGGATGAATTCCGTTTTGCGAATGTGAGCTCACAAAAAATATCATGGCGTTTCCTAGCTGACTGACTTGACAAAGGATTCATTAATGATTTCGAGTGCAATTTCATGTACTTAATTAGCTATATTATATGCCAGGACAGAAGTATGCATTTTACTAAAGATAATGCTGTTTTGGGGTATGCCTGAACAACCAAAGACAGTTGTGGATCCAGGAATTGACAGACGACGAGGATACACAATTTTTTTCACAAAAATTTATATAAACGACAGCTGGCACATCCAGCCTCTTATATGCTCTAGAGGGTCCTGGAGAATGCCCCCCCCCCCCACCTGAATAAAATGAAATCTAAGGCTTAAAATGATGCATTCTAGAGCATATATTTAGGCCAATTTATGTTCTTCATTTAGGTAATTATTCATGTTGCCCAAATAGTGGCACGTAATTTTTTGCCACACATCTAGCCTTTACGTCACAATATTGCTTCAGATGTAATATTAAGTCAAACTAGAAGGGGAATTTGATACATGTATACGTCAATTGTATGCCTCCGCCATCACATGAGGCCTATCTAGGCTTACTCTATCAACTCTCCCTTCTGACCTGGAGTTTTCTGAGATATCGTAATGACAATATTTGATAACAAAAAAGCTCAAGATCACTATATTCGAATTTGAGATACAGTTTTATCAGTTCTATCAATTGTATGGATACTAAAGCGATACAAATTGTATGAACCAAGATGTATCATCATATCGTGATGACAAACGTTTTACTTTATTAGCTATTGGCCTTGAAAAATAGGTAAATGTCACCCATCTTTGAACTTGACCTTGAGTTTCATCATATGAATCACTGGTATTAATATGGAAGTAATAGGGCCTACAAATTGTAGGTGTGGAGCTTTCGTGACGACAACCATTTTCCTTTACAATATTTTTATTGTACGACTACATTTAGAAAGGGGTATGATAGACATTAGAAATCAGGTGGCTGATGAAGCCTAAATTCATTATGCGTTATTCTGTCCCTCATTTTAGACCTAAGATGAACTTAAGAGAAGTCATCCATTGCGCAAAGGAGAACGAACGTGATTCGATACATTCGTAGATCCGAATCCTATCCTAGAGGCCTACGTAGCCTACTCGGTTACTGCCTAAATCAGTTGGTTGGGATCAATGACTTTTGCACCTAAAGTAGACAATAAATCATTCTGCTGAAAAAATAGACTACTGCGCAGCGAATTCTTGCATTGTGCCAGGAAATATCTGCAGGGATTTTGACCTTGCGGGGGTCGATTGAGATTGGTCTTTATCTTAACCCAGGTGAATTTTTTACTAAGAATAAGGCATGATTTGAAAATTCCATGGGGGGGGGGGGGGGGTTAGTAGCTGCCCATCAGCCCCATCCGCAGTCCACAGCCCCGATCTGAAATGACACATTTTAAATTTAATTTAACCACAAACTTACCACACCATTTCCAGAAACAAGAGTCCATGAGACAAGAAGATACCTTTAAGTATTAAGCGTAATAATTAAACCGTTTTTAGGGACAAAAATCACAATGGATAGGTCTGTGTCGTAATAACACGATGCATGTATGGACGATGTAGGCCTATATAATAAGGGAACTCAACCTTATATTATTACCTCACCTCATAATCATACGTCATTAAACGGTTTGGTAAATTTTCCAATCAGTCACAATGGTAACTAAATGTAAAATTAATGTGCAATATTACCCTAGCAGAACACGAGACAAATGTCAATACAAATGTTCTCATAAATTGAAAGTAATTTTTAGTGTCAGAAACGGTATAGGGCCTATAACAACATTCCTGAAGTTTCAATTATGTCGATTAGTGGAGGAGGAAATCTGAAAATTAACGTTATTTAAGGAGTTAGTTGACACTTAAATTCCTAGAGACAAATAATATATCGCTGCAAATGTATGAACGTCTAGTTTTACGAAGCATGAACAGTTTTTGTGGCAAGTGTTCGAGTTTTTCATAAAACGTGCATATGTGACGTCATGTCGTGATGGTTGTGACGTCACTTTTTCACCAATTTCTACTGGATATTTATAAAGGTGGATCATTTATCAGCTGCCTAGGGGGCCATCAATGATATTTTAATTGTGACATGTTGTATGAGATAGTAATGACGTCATAGTTATGAATTATCAACATATGTATACAAAAAACATAAATAGACATCTCATACATATCTTAGATAGAAGTAATAGACGACAGGGAGTTTTTGGCAACAATCTTATGAATATAAGCTTATATATTTTTATGAATTTATTAATGAATTTATGTGATTTATTCTGAAAATCTTTTGTTTTGTGTGGTGCATTATATATTGCCATTGTATTCTAGTTATTACTTTAGTCAGGAGATCACTTTTGGGAGAGATAATAGGCTAAATTTCCCACCTCTACCCTTTGGGCAAAGGGAGACAGAGCAAAGGGGGGGGGGGCAGGCCATTTGAATTTCAATACAAAGACCATACAGCATGGCCCCCTTCGCCCTCTAACTTACAATGGGTAGATATTTCACACACTAATCCCAGTGAACGAAAGTATTTAGTATATTACTTAGTACTTAGTATGTCCAACAAAGCATGTCACCATATACATCAAACGAAAGGTTTTTATCATATCTGTTTTATCAGGCTTACTTCAATGTACTTGTGTATCAAAAAAATAAAAAGTACCAAGGTGGGGGCAACCTGCATGCAGGGTGTACTTCCATAGAGTGAGAACGAATACAACTGAAGTCTCTACAGGGTGGGTGGGGGTGGCCCCCTTTGCTCAATGTGCTGGCCCCCTTTGCCCAAGTTATTGGGCGAAAGGGGCCACTTTGAGAGCAAATCTATTTGGCTTACAATTAAAATAAGGTATCCTTGAAACACTAAGTGAGTCTCTTATATGTATCTACATTGCATGTACCTAACATAGAACAGTCATCCGTTTTAAAATAGTTCGAATATTCTTCTTAAATACCTTTGAAACGTTAAGTGGCCCCCTTTGCCCGCCCTTCCCTTAGTCATTTTCAATTTATGTATCCCAGATTGATACAAGTTTCAAATTTAGCACAGAGCAAGGTTTTGACAGACTAAATACAATTTTGGTCTGAACCTAAAAAAATTGCGGGTTAATAAATTCAAAATGGCCGCCAAATTGGCCGCCATCAAGAAATGAGAATTTCAAAACTTTACAATTAAAAGTCACAAAGAATCATATAATACCTCGTTTTGTAGTGTTTTCGCGTCACGAAACAGTTCGGGAGGGATTTGTTTTGTACGAGGTCAATGTCACCCAAAAAAGTCCTTTTCACGGTCAAATATGACTTAAAAATGAAAAAAAGGAAAAATCATAGTCAATCTAAACGTATTTATTAAATTTATTTCTTTTTCCATTCTCGTATTATGTATAGTTCATTTCTTAGTCACCCTGTCCCAGAGTGAGGCGAGAGCATGTACCATAGCAAACACAGAGAGCCGAACAACCAAATCCCCAAATACAACAAGAACAGTTGCCTGCACAACGCTTCTGGCCCTTCAATACTTAAAACATATATCAACACTAAAATGAAATAAAATCTAAAGGTAATATTCCTGATAAACGTCACAGTATTTTACTGTATTACTTCTAACCTTTATCTTATAAATTACCTGCTACATCATTTTATAATGTGATATTTTCCCATCATTTACTGTATCACACATACATACAATCATTTCTATATAGCTGGAATTGGTGACGTGATTGTCAGCTTTAAATGACGTCGCGTCAGTTTTCAAACACATTATTTGATCATTGCCGAAACGTACCAGCGCGACGACGTACGCCAGCGCGATAGGCATCGCGACCATTTTCAAACTGTTACATTTTCGTCAAGCCAGTTGTCGCAATGGAATGAATCGGGCTTTAGGCCGCCTTTGTCCACATATAGGCAAAACTGGGCCAGGAGAACCTCCTGAGGATGGTGAGATGAATGAGATGACACTGTCCTCCAGACACAGGATTCGAAATTCGAGCCCTGGCGGTCTGAGGCCGAGCACGCCACCTCTCGGTCACGTAGGCTCCCCACAATACTGAGTTTTACACGTGGATGGGGGAGAAACATTTTTTTTTTTTTTCAAACCGCCGAGACCGGGAACCGAGCCCCGAACTCTAGCGTGAAAGGCAGCGGTGCTAACCACTACCCTAGGGCCCCCGCCCGCCGGCTGTCGCGCCTCACATGTCGCGTTGGTCGTCGCGTTGGTGTGTGGACAGTCATGTAATTTTCGCGTCAGTCGTCGCGTCACTCGTCACGTGCCTAATCGCGCTGACGTTCGCGTTGGTGTGTTTTGCACTTAAAGTGGAGAAATGTAAATAACCCTATATATTATTTTAACCATCAGTCTGTTCTCTTTCAATATAAAACATAGCGAGAAGCTCGGCAGAATGGACTCTGAGTTTGAAACCATCACTGTAGTTGTTGGAGGAAATGACTGCTACTCAGACAGATTGATCCCGGACATAAGCAAAAATTATGATAAAACTCATCAAGAAAGCAAAATCTATGTGCCAGGGAAGAGTCACTATGTCCAGTATCTGCCCACGACTTGATACTGTAGACGTCCAAAGAAAAAATTGAACTGACCAATACAGCCTTAAAAAATCAGTGTGACACACATAGCTGCAGATTTGTCAACAATGACAATTTCTTCAAGCTGGCTGACAAGACGGTAAACGACTCCCTATTGATGAGAGATAGAGTACATCTGACCTGGCAACCCAGTAATAAATTAGCACTAAATCTGAAGCTCAAAACAACTGAAAAATGTGTGTCGCTGTACAGATCAAGAGGTAGACCAAGACAGACTAGATATGCCAGTAACTACAGGCGCTCTGATGTAAACCAAACCAGGCCGACAGAGAGAGAATACAATGGATTAAAACATTCCCAGAAAGATGAACGACAAAACCACTATTACAGACATGATTCCTACCATCACAGAAGTAGCCAGAACAGAGAAGACCACCAGATACTAAGACAGAGGCATATCATCCCAGAAAAGATCAGCACGGATATGACACCAACACTCGTAAAAAACACTAGACATGACACCAATAACCGTCAATGTGACCACTGCTGGCAATTTAAATGTGAATGCTACTGAAAACTACAGGAGGAAAAAGGAAATCAGGACATAGGCCTCATGCCGTCAAATGTTAAACAACCTTCTAGTAGAAAAAACTTACATGGATGATAACAAAATAGACGATAGTGACACAAATAATATAAAAAGGAAACACCGCAACACCAAGACTGAAATATATAATCGAAAACAAAAAAAAGGAGTGAAAATTGGACATTTGAACATACGAAGCTTATTGAAAAAAATAGGTGAAATTAAGATTTAATACATCAGAATAGTTTTGACATTCTAGCTATATCTTAAACATGGTTATCGGACAAAATACCGAATGAACTTGTAAATATACCTGGTTTTAATGTATATAGAAAGGATAGACCGAGTCATGGTGGGGGTGTTTTAATATATATAAAGGAGACTTTACCTCATACATATTGTCCAGATCTCACCAATTTTAATAATACTGAAGTGGTCTGGGTTAGGATTGATAATAAATATTCCCCTTCTTTTTATGTATCATGTGTATATAACCCCAAAGCGGACGATGAGAACTATTACCAATGCATGTTAAATAATTTTGAAAATGTTTTAGCAAAGAATAAGGAAATTGTTATCCTTGGTGACTTAAACATTAACTACATCTTAGACGAAAATTTATGTGAAAATCAAGCTCACTTTATAGAAACACTCCTTTGTTGCAAACAATTGATACTTGAACCTACTCGTGTTACACAATCATCTTAGTCAGTCATTGATCATATATATACCACGATGCCTCACAATCACTTGGATCACGGGATACTGAAATATACTCTTAGTGATCATTACTTTATATTTACAACTCTGAAATTTAGGCGCCAAGCTTCTCCTCCAAAACTTATTCACAAAAAAGATTACAATAGAACAAATATAAATGATTTTATTCGCGATTTAATGGATATTGGACTATATAGTGGTGTTATTGATGCTAAATCAACATCTGATGCCTGGAGACATTGGTCAAATGCATTTAATACCGTGGTTAGCAAACATGTCAAAATTGAAGAAATTAGAGTCAAAGATAGGTCAAATCCATGGATGACCAACGAAATTTTAGCCTTTATATATAAACGTGATTATACTCACCGCATGGCATGGCCGCATTAGCTCTTCTGACAAAATGAACGAATATAAAAAACTGAGAAATTTGGTCATCTCAACAATTCGAAACTCAGTAAACCAATCCCTGGGAAAAAATAGAAAAAGTTCCATAACATCAAATCTGTCACCTGATGCGTGGAATGAACACTTTGCGTCCGTTGGAAATAAACTGTGTAGTAAATTTAGTGAAAATGATGAACTAATATGGAGAAATAACTCGAGTATTTATAACTTTAAATTTAAAAGCCTTCTTGAAGAAGATGTTCTAGCACTTTAAACAAAATGCCATCTGAAACCAATGTTGATATTCTAGGCTATGATTCTTGTATTCTCAAACTTAGCAGTGAGATTATCTGTAGCAGTCTAACAATCTTATTTATGTCACTTTATAATGGAGAAATTCCAAATGAATGGAAGAAAGCTCGGGTTACTCCAGTTTACAAAAACAAAGGCTCTAAACAAGACCCTAACAACTTTTGACCAATTTCTGTAATTGGGCATATTCCAAAATTATTTGAAAAATTAGTTGACTCTAAATTGAGAGAATATTTACAATCTCACTCTTTCATTACACATTCCTCGTCAGCTTTCATGAAACTCCATTCAACCCAGACGTCTTTGCATAATGTGATTGAATATGTGCTTGACAATATTAACAAAAATGAAATCAATGGTAATTGTATGTTTGATCTTGCTAAATGTTTTGACACAATTGATCACAAATTACTTTTAAAAAAATTAAGCAAATATGGCCTTAATGGCACTGAATTATAATGGTTTACAAATTATCTCAATGAACGAACTCAAGTTGTTACCATAAATGGTAAAATGTCTAATACAAAACTCATTGACAAAGGTGTTCCACAGGGATCTATACTTGGTCCTCTGCTTTTTACTATTTTTATTAATGATTTCCCCTCATGTCTATCTAATGCCTTCTGTGATATTTTTGCTGATGATACTATGATAGGTGTTAGTGATAAATCTATAACAAAAATACAGCAAACTACTTCAGAATGCTGTAAATGAAGCTATTAAATGGTTTGGACAAAATAAGTTAACTTTAAACATAAACAAGTGTAATGTACTAATTATATCTAACAAAAATATAGTAGACAGCATAGATATTTTTAGAAATGGTGTTAAGTTACCCTTTGTTAAGTCCGCTAAATATCTTGGTGTAGAAATAGATAGTAAATTATCCTGGTCTAACCATATAGATGGATTGTGTAAGAAATTGTCTTCACAACTTTATATCTTAAGAAGGTTGAAACAAATTCTCCCAACGGATGATATTAATTGTGTTTACTACGGTATATTTCAGAGTATTATTGATTATTGTATCACTGTCTGGGGCTCTGCTGCACAAAAATATTTATGTAAAATACAAAAATTATAAAATAGAGCAGCACGACTTCTTGCACAAAACTTTGACTGGAACATTCGTGATATGATATTGTGAGAGGTCTAGGGTGGCAAAATGTTAAAGAAAGATATTGTTTTTTATCATGTTGTCTCACTTATAAATCTCAAAATAATCTAGCTCCTTATTTCTTATCTGATCTTTTTTCCTCCGTTTCTGAATAGCATACTGTTTCAACACGTAATGCAACAAGTAATACTCTACAGCAGCCCAGGTGTAATAATTATTTATATAAATCATCTTTAAGTGTGAATGGGTCTAGACTTTGGAATAAGCTACCTTCAGAAATAAGAAGACATTTTCTGCTTTCAAATATAACCTTAAACTATATATGGCTAATAATCAAACCATTACTCATTCATAGTTAGGGCTGCAATAACTTTACATGTCTTATCGCTTTCTCCAATTTTTGTAGGTTTTTGTTGGAGTTTTAGTGTGGGGACATTTGTGTTTTCTTTTCTTTTCACTTTGCTATAAATGTACATGTATATACATTTGTAAACCTATTCAATTAACTCAAAGGCATATATCATCGGATTATGATCTGAAATGTCTAATGTACCTTCCATTTTCGTGATTGTAACTATTGTACATAATATGATAATTATTGTTTAAATATGTGTTTTCACTTTTTATGCAAATACTTGTCATAAAACAGGGCACATATGCAAAATAGCCAAAGGCTAATAATGTTTTCACCCTGTATAAATATGTTTGAATAAATAAATAAATAAATAGAAAAGGCATGTGCAACTGACGTATTTTTTCTTTGGGCCATAATAATCTCTTTCCCACTCTCCCCTGAGCGACCTAGCAAAAAAAATGAGTGCGGTTTTGAGAAGAGCCTAGTTACTGGTAGCGCAAAGACTTCCTGCTACCATATCTTTGCGTATTTCGCTGCTTTTGCTACAGCAAGTCATCACAGAATCGATTCTAATTGGTAGCAAAATGATATATCTGTAATATGTACCACCGAGGCTGCTGCAAAGAGCCACAAATTTAAAAAAAGGAACTATGCGCGAATGAATTTGTGTGGTGAAACCTTAACGCTCGATAATTTCACATTGAGACACCTACCTATGTTATGGGTCTACAGTCATTATAAATATTTTACTCTTTCAGTGCGGGGATCGACTTTAAACAATGAGCTCTGTATGAGCTCAACAAATATGACAAATACATGACTATTTATTTTCAATATTTAATTTATTTGCAACGGAATGAAACATTTGCAAAATTCTATAAAAATGAAAAAAAATATAAAATCTGTCTGTATATTTTATCACATAAAAAGTATTTCTGAACCAGGTGTTACGGCATTTCAATTTAATACGGCCAAACACGAATTCCAACCTCTCAAGCATGACGCCTGGTCATCTAGTTTTGCGTCATCTTCAGGTATATTGCCATAATTATTAGTTTTAACTGTAGAGGTAGCCAAAATATCTGTAGGGCTGCCAACCTCTAGAAAAATAAACCCATTATTTTTTCTTCTTATTATTATTTTTATTTTTTCTTCCAGCAAACATAACTATACTGGTTTAATGTTGGTTTAATGTTGGTTTAATGTTGGACCAGATATCGGTAAAATGGTCCAACCAGGATGTGAACATAGGCCTATAAAATTATACCTACGTACAAATTCTGACATAAAGAATGATAAAATAAAGTCAATTATCATCGTGCAGCGAGTGCTAGGAAAATCTTACTCAATTTTATTATTTTTAATGATATGATAAAATAAAATTTTCGTATGAGCTGAATAAACAGATGAATATTTAATATCATTATTAAATGCATTTTTCACAGAAGAGAAACACGCCGGTTATTATTTCTTGCAGATTCAAATACATGAACTATTTCTAATGTGATTTACTTTTACTAATAAATATTACCGCCGCCTTCAAATTGTATAGATGACATTCTACACAGGTGAAATCTCGTGCCCGCGACCATATAATAACTTTAACTGGCAAAACAACCTGATCAAGTTGTTCATGGGGGCATGACGTCGACCGTACCCCTTAGAAATTTTGGATGCCATATTAAAAAAGAACCTACTTCTGTTTACACCACTGCTATTTAGATCATTACATATGAATTTACGACATAATGAATATATTATTACCAGGTGTGCGTAGTATGTGCTGACACATTAAGAATCGACACCGCATCATGCTAATACTGAGCAGTGACTTAAACATGACCCCTATTTCGTAGTTTGTCTGGCCAATTTGGTTCATAAAATGACGTCATTGCCATAGCGACATGACGTCACAAACGTACGTTTGAAAAAAATATCGACCACGTACGGCAAAAACGATATACGCCACCATAAACTAGAGACTTAAACCTTTCCCGTGATATATTTTTTATCTCTAGGAATTTAAGTGTCATCTCCTCCGACCCCCCCCCCCCCCCCCCCCTGGCTACGGGCCTGTATTGCCATGAGTAGAGCCTACTAATTATACTCCACATAGGAGGTGCTGCTGGAGTAGCCAATTGAAAGTACATGTGATGGTTTAGGTAGCGCTATATTAAATAGGCCAGTCATTGAATTATAAACTGAGACTCTAAATAGCTACAAAAATACGGTGGAGCCATCCTTACTAACTCTATGGGTGGATCCATACAGTCACAAATTTTGAATAAGGTCTCACTGAACAAACCTTATCCATGCCAAGCCTGGTGTTCGCTGATTTCAGACTTCAACTATTTTGGACTGATGATTTCGGACGCCTATGAATGATTTCAGACGGTAATTTCGGACGTTCTGTGGTAATATCGGAAAATGATTTTGGACGGTGTGAGGTGAACAAACACCCAGGGATACCCTGAAACAAGTTCCCAAGTACCAGGAACTTGAATTAAGTTTCTAAGTTTCTTCAAGTTCCGGGAATTTTAAGTTCCGGATTAAAAAAGTTTAAAAAACAATTCATAATAAATAAATAAAAAAATCCAACATGTAGGCCTAGCCTCAATTTAAGAGAACAGTATTCACAAGAATGGTCAACTACTGTGTATAATTCAAGTAAATGTGTGCTATATCGAGTTTTTAAGAAAAGCCTTATTTTTGAAAAATATCTTACCATGTCCCCATTTACCAGAAGAATAATTTGCAAGTTTCGTACTACTAATCACCGTCTGCCAATTGAAATTGGCAGGTACGCAAATTTGCCAAGACATACCAGGCTATGTGACAAATGCGAGTTGGGCTATGTCGGAGATGAATTTCATTTTTTATTTGAATGTCCTGAACTGCACGATTTGCGTACAGAGCTGCTTCCACGCTTTTGTCACAATAACCCAAATATGTTAAAACTGGAGTCTCTAATGACTTGTGTCAATATATTTATGTTAAATAAACTGGCTAAATTCATTAGTCGAGGATGTCAGAAGCTAAATATATACATATAATAATTCCAATCACCAATGAAATACATTATTATAAATCCATTTCTTATGCTTTATATCTGTTTAAAGGTACATTGATTTACCTCTATTATGTTGTTTATCTGTTTATACGCATTTCAAACCTACTCTTATTATGTTATCATTGTTTAACTTAAATTCAATTTGTTAAGTATTTTGTTTTAATCTGTTTCAACTGGATTATAATTTCTTGCTTTTGTTACATGAATTGTATGATACCTGTGCCCCATGCCTCATTGAGGCCAGGGTTCAATAAACTTTTGACTTGACTTGACTTTGACTTGGCTAGGCCCTATATCAACACAAATTTTTTCTTACTATTTCAACAAAAAAAACATTTTAGATATTGTTTTTTGCCATTCCACGCAATAGGCCTCCTAGTTAGCTTAGCCTTAGTATTCCTTTTCAGGCTTTGACCACTGCACCGGAGACCACGCCACACGCATTGTTATGTGCAGGTGATTTAGGTTTTTACATGTAAGCCGAATGTTGACCTAATGTTGCCCAGTGTCAGCGACCTAAGTTACAGCAGCAGTGATCCAACATCGGGTCAATACCTGTAGATCTATTCATAATTATATTTTGATCCATTTCTATTTTATTTTAATGTAACTTTCGGACTATTGGGCTTTCGGACTATTGGGCTTCCGGACTAATGGGCTTTCGGACTATTGGGCTTCCGGACTAATGGGCTTCCGGACTAATGGGCTTTCGGACTATTGGGCTTTCGGTCCATTGGGCTTCCTTGTTGAAATGTAGGCCCACCATACAACAAGGAATATAGTAGGCCTATAGGCTACCGCCCTAGCAGGCCACTCATTTTGTTTTGTTTTTTCCGCCTTGATAGCAATATGATAAACCCAGGCAAATTATGCACTAGGCCTACAACTTTCACAACTTTCTTACTAAACAGTCTGATATAAATTGCACCTTTAATTGATAATTCAAAAACTTATGACTCTTAAAAAAAAAAAATTATTTAGACTTTTTGAAGCGAAACAAACAACACTACGATGTATATTGTAGGCCTACCCACAAAAACACGTACATATTTTGTCAAGTTTGTTATCATTTGGCCACAAAATATAAAATATGGCACCTGGCCTACAACTTTTATGTTCACAGAGGTAGCATTATTGGCCACTTTGAGGCAATCATGAGCCATTTTGCGGAATTATGCTATTATTTTGAGAATGCCCCACTATTGCGTCACCTCCATGCTGTCACCAGCGGCAATCACGGCAGGGGCGTGCACAGAGGGGGGGGGGGGCAGAGGCTCTTGACTCCTTGAGCTGCAGATTTTTCAAATTTTCCGGGGATTTCCAGGGGCAAGCCCCCGGAACCCCCATATTTTTCTAAATTTTAGCTCTTGACCCTCCCCCCCCCCCCTTGACGGAAATTTGAAAAACCCAGACAAATCCAAAATGGCCGCCAGACGACATATTTAAACAATTATATATTGAACTAGCTATTCTAAAATCTCAACTAATACCACTTTTTCGACTAATTTCAAGTCCAGGAATCCATTTTTCAGGTAATTTTGACGATATAAGTAACCATTGACATATAAATTCAAAATGGTGGCCAACTGTCATCTCAAAAATATAATTTACTACAACTTCTGTGAATAAAATCCCTTTTAGTTAATTTAGATTCTTCTGCTATTTGGAAACCATAAAATTTCTTTCTGTTGTTTTGGAGGATCTAATGGAACATCTTCAAGGTTTAATGACGAAAAAAATATATAATATCACAGAAAAGACAACTGTTATAAACCGCTTTTTATATTTTGTGCAGATGCAGAACATATTTTCATCACTTGTTGACACATGTATGTATTTATATGAATTTCAGCATTATTTATGTTGTTCATCGTCATGTTCCACATAATGAACATAGTTAGGGCCTATATTGAAACATTTGAAATAACTCTCATGGAAATTGAATGAGAAATCTGTCCACTGTGTCCAGGCTCTTTGTATTGGATCTTGGGTCAGCTAATCCATTTAGAAGACCCCCAAACAATTTTGAAGAATATTCACTTTTAGCCCGATAAGGTTATTTATTTAACCCTGTCACACCCATACAGTTATCAATGGCTGTTAAATTGTAATGTTATTAAAAAAAACTGTAGTTAAACACTAGCGAAATTAAAGTAATATTACAAGCATGATGAATTAGGAACATAATGATGTTATGTAGATAATTTGCTGTCATTTCTAACCATTTAGAAAAATAGCACCTGCACCCCACTGGAAAGCGAAATGACCACCTTCAAAATAACTTGAAAATTACTCTCAATCACCCTCTCAATACATGTGTACACCTCTTCTCAAGATTTTTGGTGGAGCTCAATTAGAAAACATAATTTTCGAACCATCATATTTGGAAAAATCCGAATTAATAACAAAATAAGTTTGTAGGTCTACATGAATATATGGAATAATAAATGATTATTAGTTGTCAGTATAATATAACACGTCTCCACACGAAATGTAGGATGGCACACGCAAAATCCAACTGATATGACTCTATCAAGCTCTCTCACAAAAAAAATATAGCTAAACAACCAGCTGGTAATGAAGTGTAGTCTGCCTGGTCATGGGCCTATTGGTCTTTAATACTTCCTATAACTAACGCCAAACAGGAGGCCATATCGTGTCCCGTAGTCAGATCTATCCACCAACAACATACTCAACAACATACTACAATATATATGTTGTATAATAAGATGGAAAATGACTCCAAAGATAAATATTAATGCCGTCGCACTACTAGCTGCTAATATGCCTCTTTATATTGGTGTTGTACACCTTAAACGTTCAAAACTGACAAGATTGTCACCTTTCCAGGAGCATCCGTACGCAGAAACCCTATTTGTTAAAGCTGATATTAATATCGCAAATATTATATTGAGATCCTTAGAGATCCTATTTATTACTGAAAATCACACAAGGACCCTACACTAACAATTAAAAGTATATCCGTGATGTTCAGTGGGTGGGTATATTGGCTAATAGGCAGGGTTGCCACGAAACTTGAAAAATCGTAACTCTTCATGAGATGACAAATAGTAACAAACGGTGATGTTTTGATTATTTAAGTATGAACTACTCACAACGTTTAAAAATTAGAAAAAAAGTATTATTACAGTAAAAATGATATAAATGGCTGACATAAGTAGCAATCATGACAATCATGCTGTTGGCTTGAATGATGGGAAAAGGTTTAATGTTTTGAGTAAAATGATCTAAAATCAGGATTTTTTAATGACATGTTGGTCTTAAAAAGTCATGACTTGTTATGTTTTTCATGCCCGAAGTGATGCTTCGAAACCTTTCTAATGACAAATTGGATCTTATGGCAGCCATTTATGTCCCATTTGATGACGGTAATGTCATCTGCCACTTATTTTATGTATTTAGTGCACAATGAACAACTTTTTTTTATGAATTCCAGCATTATTTATGTTGTTCGTCGTCATGTTCTACATAGTGAACATAATTATATTGAAACATTTGAAATAACTCGCATGAAAATTGAATGAGAAGTCTTTCCAGGCTCTTTGTGTTGGATCTTGGATCAATTCCCCGCACATTCCAGTTTAAACTGCTCAAGGCTGATCATCTCACTGCATGTCAATATGTTAAATCCAAATTGATATATCACATACCATCTTGTTCAGCCCTGATAACCATGATAACAAGAACCACCTCCAGGACCATTATTTGCTCCGGACCCTGTAAAACAGCACATATATATGTTAAGATATATATCCTGTTGTCATGAAACTGTCTACACCAGCTTGACTAATATATCAATTACAGTCACATAGAGGTAGATACTGTCTAAATGTCTTTACACAGATGTGATTGTCATTGACATACCCATATAATACTTATATTGGCGGATCTATGTACTCGTTGAAGTGACATACGTTGTTCATGACGTTTCTGTGTGATCCAGTATCAATCAGGCTTGGGGCAAGCACTGGACAAAAGTACTCGAGTACAAGTACAAGTACTTGAAAAAATGACAAGTACAAGTACAAGTACAAGTACTGGATTTTCAAAAGTACTTGAGTACAAGTACAAGTACTTTAAAAAGTACTTAAGTACAAGTACCGAGTACTTTGGTTGTAACAATTGTTTACATGAAATTGATTTAATAAAAAATTTATTGTGATATTTGTTACTTAATGCTGATATATATGTGACCCGATCTGGCAAAATTAATCTTAAGTCGCACTTTGGCAAACTATTATTAAGACAATGGGAGCGGTAATGAATATTTTTTCTATTTAGTTTATTTTAATACAATTTTTTAATTATAATTTCCAAAAATGCACAAATTGCCTTTTTGAACTTCAAATGCCATTTTCTCAAAATGACGCAATTTCAGACTTCATATTTGTCGAGTCATATTTTCGGAGTTAAACACGCTACAGAGTCATGTAATATGCCATTTTAAAGGTAGTTTCGTGTAGGTTCGGGATATCTTAATAACTCCAATATTTAAATATGCAACTTAAGACTCATTTTGCCAGATTGGGTCACGTATAGATATATATTAGTGGTGAAAATAATATTTGGATAGGCCTATTATTGATATCGCATATCTGATGCCATGTCCCAACCAATAGTATAATATTGCATTTTTTATCAGTGCACAAAGTATTGTATGCTACATGTAGGCCTACTACTTGGCGAATCATAATAAATAAATAAATACATATATAAATTGTCTGTATCTAAAGCTTTAAATTGCAGAACACGCTAGCTTGAAAACTTGATATAGTCCTAATGATCTTTAAATTCTGGGCCAGTTGCGACAACATCTGTCAGCCACTGTGAAATAAAATGTTCAAATGAGCCTGAACACACATTGCGTCATGGAAAAGATCAAGGCTATTAAGGGTACACGGATCACAATTCTGCCCTGAAAGTCAAAAAAGCAGTATCTGCTTACTTGTACAGTAAACAGAACTGCTTTTTGGCTTTGCACGGCAGAATTGTTTTGCGATAACTGGTACACTTTAGTTGCTGGTGATATGAGATTAAATGTATCACCTTAATGCATGTATATCGTTACAAGATTCAGCTCGGGCATACGCTGACATACTATCCTATTTAGGTTAAAAATATATTTCTATGCTATTTATAGGAGGAGCACCTCACTGTTGTATCTATTTTTATACTCGGCCCGTCATCACACTTCGGGGACGGAAAGGGTTATATAAAGCCGCCGCAGGCCTACAATTGACTCATTATGTAACCTCACACCTTTAACCCTTACCTGCTTACGCGCCACTAACGTGTTCAATTATATATTTTTCTAAGTTGCAGCTATAATTAATTGCTGACTCAATTTCTAGCTTCAAATAACAAACTACATAATCACGATATTAAAAAATAGACAAATAAAAAAAAAAATTTTTTAATTTACCTGCTGCTTTCTGATCACCTGACGCAATGTATATTGTACATTTTAGGGTTTTTTTTAGTTCGCTATATCCTGACGTCTTGTAAACTTGTGCATAATTTTGTCTATTTTTAATTTTTTCTTGCTTTTAGTATGTAGGCTACATAATAGTGGTGTCCCGCAGTGGTGTCCCGCAGTTAAAGGGTGATTTTTGCCGTCTAATTACTGTGGTCATGAGTGTTTGAACAGTAATGTTATCATCAGGTGTTAATCCTATGTCTACTCGGTACACTGCTGGTTAATTCTTGGCCCAATGTCTTGGACAGTGGCCCGGAATTGTAAGGTCACTGTAGATAAGACGTCGCGTTGTCGCGGTCACGTTTTTCGGTACTTACACAACATTGGTACAGACCTGAATGAGCTATGGCAGTTTTAATATATCTTAGTCCACACCGAGTCTAAGTCTAGAGTCTCGACTGTTTTATATAAGATAACAGTTATAAAGTACTTGTTCACTCACGTGGCATTATTTGTCCGGTGCTGGGGAACTGTCGGCTGAGTGTATACGCAATTGGGCCAATATTGTGCAAATATTATGCAAATACCGATTGATCGACCCAACAAACAACGAGACATTGACCCTGTAGTGATGTTGGTACACCGTGAAGTTATGTTGATTACAAACTTCAATGTTGGCCCAACATCATACCACTATTGGTTCAATGTCTCGTGTTTGCTGGGGATTAGCTGCGAAGAAAGGGGGTTGCAAGTGTGATTTTAAAATGGCGTGACATCATTGTTGAAATCACGCCTTCCCCTTCAATGATTACTTGTCCTAGGTACCGTATAGTATAGTCACGTGTTTTTGCTATATATCAACATGTATTACTGTTTTCCAGAGACACGTCTCTTATCATTTTTTTAAAACAGCTATTTAAGTATCTTGTTAACTACACGAGGATACTAGTATATACAAGGTAGAACAAGCAATTAGCAGCCTGATATTGTAAAAATGTGAAATTTTGTTAAAAGTTGATGTAAGTAATTGGACTAGTTTTAAATAATTTCAAAGTATTAATTAAATCATTTTTCAATATAATATCTAAACGAAGGGGAAACGAATCATGAACTGAATGTTCCATATCCCACTATAATGAGCTAAGATTTTTGTCTGTGAGCTGTTTCGATCCAATTTAAGATGACTAGTACTCGTAAAGTACTCGTAAGCACTCGTTAAAAGTACTTTCATTTTTAAAAGTACTTGAGTACAAGTACAAGTACAAGTACTTTTTAAAAGTACGAGTACTGAGTACTGACGAGTACTGCAAAATCGGTACTCGAATACCAAAGTACCGAAGTACCAAGTACTTTGGCCCCAAGCCTGGTATCAATATGTCATCACTGAAGAACACACTTGGTTCATTCAGATTTAATTGCTATTAATGGAGGTCCAACCTATCGCTACTGTGTTTAGCTCCACTGGTTAACAAAGGCAGCATAATTATCATTTAGTCATAATATGTAATAATGGGAATGTGTTGATTCTTATTACCTTGTTTTCTTTCCCTTGTATTTTTGCACGAGGAAGCCATTCCATTAGCTTTTTGTAGCTACTATGCAATCCTCTTTAAATATATATTTTTTATACCAAATGTTATCCACCCATCCCTTGAGGACAATTAACCATTGAATGCAAAGAATGACAATCATCATGATCATATCATTTACATGCAATGACATTAAATGATCTTTTTAGCCTTCCCTCAACTGTCAAAATAGGTGGTCATTTGACATCCTGTTTGGTTAAATAAGTTATCGTCCAATGGAAATTATCGGGTTGAAATGGTTAAATATAATCTGGGAATGTTTCGGGATGACTTAATTGCCATCACACTAGTTGAGGTGATGTAATAGAAAAAAAACTAGCTAAAATAAACAAATTAACACAATTTCTTAAATCTGATTATATATCATTGGGTGCTATCTTGGATGACTAGTAACATACATTTAACTCCCAATAAGCTTAATATTACTATATTTATTGATTTAAAGGGACCCCTTGGGATGAGACATTTTCAATTTTGTCAATTTTGAAAATTTAATTTATATGAAGCTATATAGCCTACTGATTTTAACTAAAAATACAAAAATGTAAAAAAAAACTATTTTAAAGCACCGAAAAGAGTGAGATATTTCCAGGTCGTATATTGCCATGTAAACAAAACAAGTCAGCAATATACAGCACTTCACACCACATATTCCTACATCTTGGACGGTGAGATCAAAGCAATCGCCGCTAATTGGTGTCTTATAGTCAGGATATGGGGGACACACCTGCAACACTGATTGTCTGCCCAACGCTGGGCTGACGGCATCAACATGTGGCCCAATGCTGTAGGAACATTCAACCGTCCTTTAGCAAGTGTTCAGGTGTACAAAATGTTTGTTTGGGTTTTAAGCGGATTCATAGAAGTGTTGTTAAAAAATATTTTTTTAAATCTTAAACCTCTGAAAAAAATAAAATCATGATCTGGGGGATACACTAACGTTACTTCATTACAAAGCTAAAAATGAAAATTGATGTTATCCCAAGGAGCTGCTTTAATATATGATATTAGGTTAACCCTCTAACCGCCAAGTTATTCAATTGGAATTTTCAATTTCCACCCAACTCAAGTGAGTAAACAGTATCCAGATTTTATAAAATGGGGGCCAACTATTCTATAGGGTTAAAAATATAAATACTATATATATATATATATATATATATATATATATATATATATATATATATATATATATATATATATATATATATATATATGGTGACCTTGGTGATCGCTAAAAATAGAATCCTGGTCTAAAAGGGTTATTATTCGTTAAAATTGTTTCAAAGTGGTCTAGATGAATTCACTGACCACAAAAATATTTGAAATGATGTATTACAAAAGAAAATGTAGCTAAAATTGGCCACTTTACAATCAAGTTATAAGTCTCACTCTATGTCGGCGGCCATCTTAGACGCCATTTTGAATTGCTACAAAAGCTAAATGATACCAGCTGTGCATCATTCCAATTCTCATTATGCACATCTTCCACTACTAAAATTATCAATAACCTGGTTGGGGATATTTTTGCACGGTTGGCCCCATGGCTGCTGGTGTGGATGATTCCAGTTGTTTTGGCAATAATTTCATAAGATCGGGAGGTAAACAAATATATTGAAAATAATATAACTTTACCTTATTTTATTTGACTTTATTCTTTACTCAGTGATAGTGGACCCTATATCATTTATTCAAACCTACTAGGCATATAGAGTTTATTTTTTATTTTTTGCATCACTGGACCATAACAATGATATAATGCTGAACATCACAAATAAAATTTTGTTTTATAAAACGTGTTGTTACATGTGCCCTTTAAATAACGAAGATATTTGTCTGGTCCTTTTCCTGTCAGGTATTGATTTAGTGCTGGTGAAATATCCAGAAGAAGGAGAAGTAAAAACGCCACAATCGTCATCTCTGTCAGATCAATATGACGACTAAACCAAAGACAAAGCTGACACAGCCAAAATAATGAGGTTGTTCTATTGCTATATAAATCAAAAGCCTAATTGGCTTATTAACCACACGAGCTCTGAACTATAGAAATATGTTTTTACCCAGTTCCTGTTGTGTTCTCTCTACAGTGTGCCCAACCCTATGTAATGCTATGCCTGTGGTCATACAAAATGCCCAGACAATTTCAGAATTACAGAAATAACTTAAATTACATCTATTTGGTTCGGCTTTCCCGCCCTAGCTCCTCTGTGGTCTGGAGGGAGCGCCAACCCGGTTGAACATTATGCCCCCTTCCTAGAAATTAGTCCCTCCCTCCCCCCACTCAGCCCACAGAGGTGTTAGAGGAGGGGCCGTACCCCTTATCGCTACCCCACACACCTCCTGTATAGCAGGACTAGTGGGGCTGGTAAGACCGAAATGTGTTCACCTTCCGGATACAAGTATCAAATTTGGTAGAGAGTAAGATATTGACCTCTTTATGACATATCTGATAGTCCCCCCAATACCCTATGTAATATTTTTAAAAAATAATTCCACATTAAAATGACTTGTAGAACAGCTTTTATTTGAAAAAATATGATTATTAACTGAAAAATATAATTTTGATAGCGGTCATATTGTAATTGGCCAAATTTGTATGTTCCGGTACGAATTTTTTGGGGGACTATCAGATATGTCATAAAGAGGTCAATATCTTACTCTCAGTATTAAGAAGTGTAAAGTCCATAAAGGAGATATACATGTTGGCCATGAAACAGAGTCAACAACAGGAAAACATTCCTTTTATTTTACATTGAAATTAGACTCCATGTGCAATATTTTCAACAGATAATAATTTTCTTCACGATATTTTACTAATAAGTTATCAAATATATGGTAACCAGTCATCTGAGGATAAGAAGGATACTCAACAAAACGTCCATGATAGTTCTGAAAACAAACAAATTCGAAGCTCGGTTTGGACCCAAAATAAAAAAAAATCCTGTGGTCGCTAAGGGAGCATTGATATAGGTGTTCTATATCTAAAATTGCTCAGTACAGATCACTCTTTATGTATGCCAAATTTTATTCTTTTTACCCAAAGCGCAAAGGGCTAACTATATCAGAAGATGCCTGTTTGGTGAGGAGTGAAGAGTGTCGCAGAGTGTGAGGACATGTTTTTAGATGGTCTGATAAGTTTTTAGTGCTGTCGCATCGAAAATTTGGATCTGCCACATATACCTCATTTGGACATTTGTGAGAAGGTAAGCATCGTAGAAAAAATCATATACCGTACATTTATTAGTGTCAGCCAAAGAGGTTTATCGAGGTGTAATCTAGTCTCTTTTGTTAAATTACCAAATGAGAAGAAATGGCTGCTGTATTTTAGCTGACATTTAATTTTATAGGCCCCTATTGTTTCAACGATTGTATCTGCATCACCGACCAGATGCATATCAAACTGTTTGATACCTTTAGATATATATCCTGCTTGTCCGAATTATGTCAACAAATGTGCCAATGAATAATATATTGTCTTTGGATCAATTATCTTGTGACATTTCGGGTTATAACGTTTTTTTATTATCCCATCACGTTGACCGAGGCGACATTTGTGCCAACCCCTAAGTGATATCATAACCTGAAAGTATGATTTTACTTCCACTTTCCATTCTCGCTGACATTATTTTTCACAATATGGAATATTCTCCTTGAGAAATAAATGTGTCTGCAGGTCTACTATAATACACAATAATCTCTTCTCAATGGTGCTGTAATCTGCGCAAAAATCATCTGTCTCCAGCAGTCTTTATGCAGCCCACCCATGCGCAAAATATATGACTATTGATCGTACATTACTTCATCTCGCAATTCCGAAGATATATATGCTGGTAACCTCCAAATTATGTAAAAATACCATGTAACCCTTCAAGGCTCAGTGTACATATCCAAAGTTAAAATAATAGCCTAAAACAGATAGTGAAGATCAGATCTGATGTTCGTGTTCAATGTGTAGTACTGACCTTGACATTGATCTTGATATCTAAAAATGTCATTGTATGTTTAGTCTACTATATGTGTTATACGCTTCGATCATTAATTTTCAATAGACTCTTTATGACAAATGGAAGAGGTGCATCGAATTTTTTATGACGGCCATATTGGAATAACTCACAAAATAGTATTCCTGCTGAAAACATTTGGGGGGACGTATGAGTCATGACATGGTATTTATTATATCCTAAGCTAGCCTATCTGTGTGCAAAATTTGACACTTGTATCCAGTTCGGGAACCCATTGGCCATTTTTGAAGGCTAACCAACCCCACTATACACCCACCCCACCCTTGCCCACACACTTCACGGGAAAAGTTCATTCTGCCTCGAGGCCAGGGTGCTGGTGAATGAAAATAGTGTTACTACAGACATCTAGTGAGTGCATTGCAAACTATTTTTATGCCTGTCACGAGACGAGTCACGCGCGTCGAATCATGTGACTTCACTCCTGTCAACTGACGCCAGTTCCTGGAGAATTTCCACAAGGAAGTTGCTTTTTCTTCAATAAAGTACACTAAACAAAATATTGGTGGGTATGTCACATATTTTTATTATAACATTCGAATTTAAGATTACAATACCCTGGTATACCCACCGTCAGATTAAGTTGTATCGCATGTTTTTGGACGTTTTCTCTGTCAATTCTCAATCGATTTTCATGAAATTTTGCAAGGACTTTTAATTTTATCGATTGACGCGGCGACTATAGTAAAAGTCACTTTAAATCTGTCACTTTTGCGTTGCATGTTTTTCGCTCATTGCTCAAGCAATTTTCATCCGATTTTCATGAAATTTGACAAGCGTTAGTTTCTAGTCTTACGGCACCTGCCCTGAAAATTTCAGGGAAAAATATTATGTAGTTTAAAAGTTAGACCATTTGTCATTGATTTGACATGTAGTTTTTGCGAATTATGACGCTCCTCTATAAACCCATTGCACGCTATCAGCTTCACTCACGAAATTCCACTACATGTCATATGGTCTAACCATATACTCATTCAAATTTCACGAAATTTCCAGGGTGGGCGCCGGAATAGCTGAAAAGAGTGCTTGCAAAATTGCATGGAAATTGATTTAGAATTGACTGAGAAATCAGTTAAAAGCACCCAACGCTGGTGGAAGTTGACTGCAACTATACTCGCCGTCAAATTAGCCAGGATCGCATGATTTTCGGCGATTTCTCCGTCAATTCTGAACCTATTTTCTTGAAATTTTACAAAGCCTAAGGCCATTTTCTATTCAAATCCTAACAGCCCTGAAAATTTCGTAAAATTATATAGCGTATTACAAAAGTTAGACCATTTGACATGTAATGAATTGAAATTACGACGTTCCTTTTTTAACCCCATTGAACTAATTTTAAAATTTTATTACATGGCAAATGGTCTAACTTTTGAAATAATAAATATTATTTTGCGAAATTTTTACCCCTGTTAGGATTTTAATAGAAAATGGCCTCTGTGAAATTTCAAGAAAATCGGTTCAAAATTGACGGAGAAATCGCCGAAAATCATGCGATCCTGGTTGATCATTTTTAATTTGACGGCGACTATATATAGATCTACTATAGTCTAGACATAGTCTGTCCGACGGTGGAGGATGGTCGAAATGAGAGTTAGCTTTTCAGTATCCAGTCAGTCAATTCTCAAGCGTTTGTCACAAAATTTCGTAACCATCATCTAGCCTTGTATTCAGAGCTATACCTGACGTCAGATTAACTTGTAACGTTATCGCATGTTTTCTCGCCGATTTCGCAGACAATTCTCACTGATTTTGATGAAATTTTGCAACGACTGTTTTTGTGTCAGGCGGCGACTACCGTGAAATTTTCATGAAAAAATATTATATAGTCTAGTTCAAAAGTTGGACCATTTGACATGTAGTAAATTGTAATTATGACTTCTCTCTATAAACCCATTAAACTGGGTAAAAATTAAAGTTTAAAAATGGCATTACATGCCAGATGGTCTAACTTTTTTGTTATACAATATTTTCCGATGAAAATTTCTTGGGAGTCGGGACTCTAAAATAATTCTTGCAAAATTTCATGAAAATCGGTTGAGAATTGACTGAAGAATCGGCCATAAACATGCCATACAAGTTAATCTGACAGCGGGTATAGTCTCAGACTCTAGAGTTAGGCCTAGGTGCATTGAAACAGTCCGGGTTTTTCGTGTTTATTCAGGATTTATGTGAATTTGTGATACACTGCAATTAAACAGTATTTCCCAATAAGCTCAAAATTTCTTACCTTGTGAGACAAAAAAACAACCAAAAAACAAAACTGACCAAAAAAAAAAACGGGTTGTAGGTCCGTCCGATGTGGTTGGGTATTTTGCCGGACCTACCTCTGTTTTACCTGACATGTCCGGTCAGTCCGACGCTATTGGGAAAGACTGATAAAAGACATATTTTTCTCTGTTTGTTCTTTTTGCTCACTATTAGGATCTACTGGTAGAAATGAAGCAGAATCAGAAATGTTTTATTTGACCAAAAAAATATATTTGTTTATGCAATTTATTAATGTTACGGTTGGTCCGGGAGACCCTCCTTAAGGTCAGCAAATGACCGCTAACTCAGCAAATGACCGCTAAGCAACTGTGCAACATTGGCTCAACGCCTCGTCTTTGTATTGAAATGGTTACATATAATAGGCTTATCCCTAACCCCAACCACATGAGGACTTCGGCCCTAGTTCTTTTTTTTTTTTGAGTTTCCGGTGAGTACCACTTCTGTTGCACTCGCACGATTTGATATGCAAACAGTGTTCATTTGAATGCGATTTGTTCAATAAAGGTGTGAGGCTTTAGTCGAACACCTTATTCAATGAACGAGTCCTGTATTTTCACATATCGCACGAAAAATGAACAACGTTTGTATTTTCTCACAAGATCAAGTCACACAGGACATATAATTACCATACATTGTGCTAAATCTACAGCTTGAGTGCGATATTGGCTGATACTGATATACGTCTCGTAGTGAAAACCACAGCACAGAGTGTAAGGAAATCAGTTAGTTATTCACACTTGATAGGGGGCTCAGACATGTTGTGGTTTGTTTAATTTCTCTGCGTTATGACCCTCGGACTCAGCGTGGCAATGTATGATCCTATATTTATGCTATATTTTATTTCTATTGTTTCAGACCTGTTGCGGTTTGTTTCACTTCAGTGCGTCCCGACCCTTGGGCTTGCCATGACGCTGTATGACCTTTATTTATGTTACATTTTCTATTGTTTCAGACATGTTGTGGTTTGTTTCACTTCAGTGCGTCCCGACCCTTGGGCTTGCCATGACGCTGTATGATCCTTTATTTATGTTACATTTTCTATTGTTTCAGACATGTTGTGGTTTGTTTCACTTCAGTGCGTCCCGACCCTCGGGCTTGCCATGACGCTGTATGATCCTTTATTTATGTTACGTTTTCTATTGTTTCAGACATGTTGTGGTTTGTTTCACTTCAGTGCGTCCCGACCCTTGGGCTTGCCATGACGCTGTATGACCTTTATTTATGTTACATTTTCTATTGTTTCAGACATGTTGTGGTTTGTTTCACTTCAGTGCGTCCCGACCCTCGGGCTTGCCATGACGCTGTATGATCCTTTATTTATGTTACATTTTCTATTGTTTCAGACATGTTGTGGTTTGTTTCACTTCAGTGCGTTGTGACCCTCGGGCTTGCCATGACGCTGTATGACCTTTATTTATGTTACATTTTCTATTGTTTCAGACCTGTTTTGGTTTGTTTCACTTCAGTGTGTCCCGACCCTCGGGCTTGCCATGACGCTGTATGACCTTTATTTATGTTACATTTTCTATTGTTTCAAACCTGTTGCGGTTTGTTTCACTTCAGTGCGTCCCGACCCTCGGGCTTGCCATGACGCTGTATGATCCTTTATTTATGTTACATTTTCTATTGTTTCAGACATGTTGTGGTTTGTTTCACTTCAGTGCGTCCCGACCCTCGGGCTTGCCATGACGCTGTATGACCTTTATTTATGTTACATTTTCTATTGTTTCAGACATGTTGCGGTTTGTTTCACTTCAGTGCGTCCCGACCCTCGGGCTTGCCATGACGCTGTATGACCTTTATTTATGTTACATTTTCTATTGTTTCAGACATGTTGCGGTTTGTTTCACTTCAGTGCGTCCCGACCTTCGGGCTTGCCATCACGCTGTATGATCCTTTATTTATGTTACATTTTCTATTGTTTCAGACCTGTTGTGGTTTGTTTCACTTCAGTGCGTCCCGACCCTCGGGCTCGCCATGACGCTGTATGATCCTTTATTTATGTTACATTTTCTATTGTTTCAGACATGTTGCGGTTTGTTTCACTTCAGTGCGTCCCGACCCTTGGGCTTGCCATGACGCTGTATGATCCTTTATTTATGTTACATTTTCTATTGTTTCAGACATGTTGCGTTTGTTTCACTTCAGTGCGTCCCGACCCTCGGGCTTGCCATGACGCTGTATGATCCTTTATTTATGTTACATTTTCTATTGTTTCAGACATGTTGTGGTTTGTTTCACTTCAGTGCGTCCCGACCCTTGGGCTCGCCATGACGCTGTATGATCCTTTATTTATGTTACATTTTCTATTGTTTCAGACATGTTGTGGTTTGTTTCACTTCAGTGTGTCCCGACCCTTGGGCTTGCCATGACGCTGTATGATCCTTTATTTATGTTACATTTTCTATTGTTTCAGACATGTTGCGGTTTGTTTCACTTTAGTGTGTCCCGACCCTCGGGCTCGCCATGACGCTGTATGATCCTTTATTTATGTTACATTTTCTATTGTTTCAGACATGTTGCGGTTTGTTTCACTTCAGTGTGTCCCGACCCTCGGGCTCGCCATGACGCTGTATGATCCTTTATTTATGTTAAATTTTCTATTGTTTCAGTCATGTTGCGGTTTGTTTCACTTCAGTGCATCCCGACCCTTGGGCTCGCCATGACGCTGTATGATCCTTTATTTATGTTACATTTTCTATTGTTTCAGACATGTTTTGGTTTGTTTCACTTCAGTGCGTCCCGACCCTTGGGCTTGCCATGACGCTGTATGATCCTTTATTTATGTTACATTTTCTATTGTTTCAGACATGTTGCGGTTTGTTTCACTTCAGTGCGTCCCGACCCTCGGGCTTGCCATGACGCTGTATGATCCTTTATTTATGTTACATTTTCTATTGTTTCAGACATGTTGTGGTTTGTTTCACTTTTGTGCGTTGTGACCCTTGGGCTTGCCATGACGCTGTATGATCCTTTATTTATGTTACATTTCTATTGTTTCAGACATGTTGTGTTTTGTTTCACTTCAGTGCGTCACGACCCTAGGGCTTGCCATGACGCTGTATAATCCTTTATTTATGTTACATTTTCTATTGTTTCAGACGTGTTGCGGTTTGTTTCACTTCAGTGCGTCCCGACCCTCGGGCTTGCCATGACGCTGTATGATCCTTTATTTATGTTACATTTTCTATTGTTTCAGACATGTTGCGGTTTGTTTCACTTCAGTGTGTCCCGTCCCTTGGGCTTGCCATGACGCTGTATGATCCTTTATTTATGTTACATTTTCTATTGTTTCAGACATGTTGCGGTTTGTTTCACTTCAGTGCGTCCCGACCCTCGGGCTTGCCATGACGCTGTATGATCCTTTATTTATGTTACATTTTCTATTGTTTCAGACATGTTCAGTTTGTTTCACTTCAGTGTGTCCCGTCCCTTGGGCTTGCCATGACGCTGTATGATCCTTTATTTATGTTACATTTTCTATTGTTTCAGACATGTTGTGGTTTGTTTCACTTCAGTGCGTCCCGACCCTCGGGCTTGGCATGACGCTGTATGATCCTTTATTTATGTTACATTTTCTATTGTTTCAGACATGTTGCAGTTTGTTTCACTTCAGTGCGTCCCGACCCTCGGGCGCGCCATGACGCTGTATGATCCTTTATTTATGTTACATTTTCTATTGTTTCAGACCTGTTGTGGTTTGTTTCACTTCAGTGCGTCCCGACCCTTGGGCTCGCCATGACGCTGTATGATCCTTTATTTATGTTACATTTTCTATTGTTTCAAACATGTTGTGGTTTGTTTCACTTCAGTGTGTCCCGACCCTTGGGCTTGCCATGACGCTGTATGATCCTTTATTTATGTTACATTTTCTATTGTTTCAGACATGTTGTGGTTTGTTTCACTTTTGTGCATTGTGACCCTTGGGCTTGCCATGACGCTGTATGATCCTTTATTTATGTTACATTTTCTATTGTTTCAGACCTGTTGCGGTTTGTTTCACTTCAGTGCGTCCCGACCCTCGGGCTTGCCATGACGCTGTATGATCCTTTATTTATGTTACATTTCCTATTGTTTCAGACATGTTGCGGTTTGTTTCACTTTTGTGCGTTGTGACCCTCGGGCTCGGCATGGAGTTGTACGACCCTCTGTCCCAAGATATGATCAATCATATTAATAACCTCGACACAACATGGAAGGTACGTATGGACAATTTTGTTCATAACTGATTGATCAGTGATTTATCCATCACAAAATTTCATTCTTATCATTGATTTATAAATTGTTTCCTAATCAAAATACTCCCCGATATGATGATCTCTATCACAATAAACATGAAAATATGAACAAATGACAATTTAACCTTTTTTCTGCTGGGATATATATAAATATATCTTAATCATTATAACTATATATATATCAAGTTTGATATAAAATAGCTCTAAAATTGATAAAATATTTTTTATTAGTAGATGGTCAACTAAGCAGATTATTTAAATTATTAAACACTCTCCTTACTTTGATAATGAAGAATTCATACAATTTTCTGTAGATAAAAGAAACCAGTTTACTTTACTCAGTTTGAATATTCAGTCTATAAATGCCAAATTTGACCAGCTTCAAATATTTCTTAAAAAAATGAATGAAAAATAATTTCAATTTGATGTCTTATGTTTACAGGAAACCTGGTTAAATGAAACGAGTTGTTTTTCATTACTTGATATCGAGGATTAGAATTTTATACCACAAAGTTCTTTTGCAGCGCGCATGCTGGTCTGGCTTTTTATTTGCACAAAAAATATATGTTTAAAAAACTACCCATTTATGTACAGTCCGAGGTCTGGGAAGGTTTATTTATTGAAATTTCAGGACATACCCTTAATAAAAATATTATAATTGGTAACATATACAGACCTCCGCGTGATCGCAATGAAAACTACCAAACTTTTATAAATGAGCTAACGCCAATCTTATCTGGTCTTGAATCGAGAAATTGTGAGGTATTTTTAACTGGCGATTTCAATATTGATTTGTTAAAAATCAAGAAAAAAACCTATTTTTAGTGAATTTTTTGACGTTATGATTTCTCATAGCTTTTACCCTAAAATCACCTTACCCACCAGACTTTCAAATAACAGAGGGACCCTTATTGACAATATTTATTGTAAGCTTTCATCAAAATCTATCAACAGCTCTTCAGGAATTTTAATAAGTGGTCTTTCTGATCACCTCCCATATTTTCTTTCAATAAACTTATGCAAAAATCGTGAAATACATGATAAATTTATTTACACAAATAGACATTCAAGTGATTCGTTTAATAAATTTAAAGGGGCAGTTGCTGCCGCTGAGATTCTAGAAAAAATGAATAGTGATATAAATGAGAATCCAAATTACAATTACGATATAATTCATAACACTCTTGTAACATTAAAACAAAAATATTTACCAAGCAAAAAAGTTAAATTCAATAAAAGAAAACATAAATTTTCCGAGTGGATTACCACAGGAATAGTGAATTCAATTAATTTTCGGGATAAATTATACAAAAAGCTAAAGAACACCGACATAAACTCTGTGGAATTTGAAGCAAGAAAAATTAATTTTACGTACCTATAATGTTATACTAAACAGAAATATCTACTTGGCGAAAAAAAATCACTATCACAATTTGTTTGATAAGTATAAGCGTGATATCAAAAAGACCTGGTCAACAATTAGCACTTTATTACATAAAAAGGGGAAGAAAATCACTCCTGAATATATCATTAAAAATGGACTAGTCATAAAAGAACCGGAATCAATTGTTAATTATTTTAACGAATATTTTGCAAATATTGGCCCGAACTTAGCAGCAAAAATTAAAAATTGTCATGGTAACTCGCATAAAAATTATCTCCGAAATCCGTCTCTGTTAAAATTTAGTTTCACTACGGTTGATCAATCTTATATTTCTTAAATAATTGATGATTTTGCTCCAAAGAATAGTTCTGGACATGATGAGATTTCCAATTCGTTAATAAAGCTTATTAAAGATCACCTTATTAGATTTTTGACAATTACTGTTAACCAATCTCTGACGACTGGCATATTTCCACAAAAATTAAAAATAGCCAAAGTTTCTCCCTTATTTAAAAATTCAGATGCAACAATCATTGAAAATTATAGACCTATTTCTCTTCTTACAGTTATATCAAAAATTTTTGAAAAAGTTATTTTCCAGCAAATAAATCAATATTTTACAGAAAATAAATTATTTAATATTAGTCAATATAGCTTCCGTAAGAATCATTCCACTGAATTAGCTGCCCTTGAATTAATTGACAGACTAACAACGTATATGAATAATGGAGACATCCCTATAACCATTTTTCTCGACCTAAGTAAAGCTTTTGATACATTGAATCACTCCATATTATTAGACAAATTAAAACACTACGGTATTAAGGACTGCGCATTAAACCTTTTAAATAGTTACTTGTCGGATAGGCAACAATTCGTACAAATAAACAACATCAAATCTAGTCTTCTTCCAGTTAAAACAGGTGTTCCACAAGGATCTATTCTTGGCCCACTTTTATTCATCATATATCTAAATGATTTTACAAATGCAAGTGATATATTTAAAATCATATCGTATGCCGATGACAGTACACTTTTAGCCAAACTAAGTGACTTCAATAATCGTGATAATAAGGAAAATATTAATGTTTTGTTAAATAGAGAATTAGAAAAAATTAGTGTTTGGCTGAAAGTTAATAGGCTGTCACTTAACACCAGTAAATCCAAATTTATGCTTTTTTATCAGCGTCAAAAAAGAGTAACAATACCTAACATTAAGATTAATAATACTGATTTACGATGTATCGATAATTTTAATTTTTTGGGATTAACTTTTAATAAACATCTGGGTTGGGCCGATCATGTCAATAAACTTTCAAATAAAATATGTAAAATCATTGGGATTATGAACAAATTAAAATTTCAGCTGCCACAGAATATTTTACTTACTATTTATAATTCACTTATATTATCTCAACTTAATTACTGTTTACTTGGCTGGGGCTATGAGTCAAAACATTTATATAAACTTCAAAAACGGGCCATTAGAATTATTGATAAAAGTCCTAAGTTTTCACATACTGATCCATTATTCAAAAAATTGAAAATATTAAAAATTCATGACAGTCTTCATTTAAATCAGCTCAAATTTTACAATAAATTATTAAATAATCAATTACCAGAATACTTTGACTCCTTTAACATGCCCAGAAACTGTACTTATCACAATTACAACACTCGCCATTGTCAAAATCTTCGCCCTTTTCGACCCAAACGGGAGTTTTGTAAAAGATGTCTCCGTTATAATCTACCAAAAATTATCAACACTACTTCCACTAATATTATAAATAAAATTTTCACGCATTCCTTCGATAGTTTTTGTAGATACATTAAATTGAGTCTCCTTGAAAATTACACAGAGAATTGTATGGTTGAAAATTGCTATGTCTGCCATCGTTTGGCTGCCCAATAAATAATTAACTCTAACCTCTTAATGCATTTGAAAATATCAAAGGTGTATAAATTGTCAATGTTTTCATAATTTGGATCATTTCTTTTTTTTTGGTATGTTTATGAGAGTTTATTTACATTAATTTGCTTTATGTATATGGTGTTTTTACTGTATGTATGTTTATTTGTTTGTATTTCTATTATGTGAAATGTTTGGTGCACAGTTTTTTTTTAATATTTTTTATTACAAGGTGGCCTCCATGCTAGCGGCTTAATGTCTTAATGGAGGTCTCCTAAACCTATTCCTTTTATAAATTTCTAAAAAAATGTTGTATATAATTATGGTGAAATAAAGTTTCTTCTTCTTCTTTAAACCTCTTGTTTTCAATGGGATTTCTGACTAGTAGTGAAATCAATCAGGGTGTGATTTGCTCATTGTAAACATGGACATATTAGAATGCAAAACATTCTTCCAATTTTATGCTGGTATCTTGTATTAATTATTTAGCTGATATTAATCACACGGTTATAGAGTACAGCTTATAGTCATGCCCACTTTGACCAAGAACTCAAAAATGGCCGAATCACATTATGTCAGAGATAAAGGGTCCGTTTGTAATCCCCTTCCATCCGCGTTATTTTAATAGAAATCAAAGCATAAAGATTTTTTCCTGTATCAATATATACAAATAAATAATGTTATTTGATTAATTTAGTGTTTTGAAAACAATAAATAGTTATATCTTTTGACATTACTGCAGTTGAAAATGACCCCTGATTTTGAATTTTTTTTATAATTCATTTTTATTGTTATATTTTTTTTTCTACCCCCCCCCCCTTCTAATTTCCTATGAGCGGCCAACCCCTCCCAACGGCCACTTTTGGCTAACATTCAGGGTGGCCGTTTATAGCAGGTTTCACTGTACTTAAAATTTAAATTGTGATTTGTTTTGAAGCAAATGAAAATGAATTAGAATTATGTAGAAAAATATTTTAAAACATTAGAGGTTTTTAAAATTATTAATATCAACCTGAATTTACCAGTTTCATCTTGACCCACTACTGGAATTATTTGAATCTGGGATTTTCCACCACAGCTTTAAACAACTAAGAAATAACAAGGGGCAACTAAAATAATGTTAAATGTGTGCGTCATTTTTATTTTTTGTGCATCATTTTTATTTTTTTAATTGTAGGCAGGACAGAATTTTGAAGGTGTCCCACTGACCCACGTGCGTCACTTGTTGGGAGTGCTGGAGGACCCACTGAAAGGAAAACGCCTGCCCGTCATGTCACATAATGTCAGCGGTCCTATTCCAGATGACTTTGACTCTCGTAGTAACTGGGGAAACTGTCCCAGCATCAGAGAGATCCGTGATCAGGGGTCATGTGGCTCGTGCTGGGTGAGTAAGCTCTGTCGAATAAAACTGTAAGTTTAGATGCATGTTTATTTAGATTACCCTTTAAGCCCTCACGATGCATTAACACATCATTTTACATCCCTGAAAACAGACTTAATTTTACTACAACTAAGGGTTTTAAAACGAAAATTTCCATGAAACTTGTTTACCAATACATGGTAATTTTCTTTATTTTTTAAACCACATCAAATCATCTTCATCCACTACAAGTCAAGAAGTGCGACAGCAATTCGCGGCTTGTTGTGAATGAAGATGACAATGATAAATTCAGGCTTGAAAGGGTTAATACTATTCTACAGCCTGACATGACAGTTGACGGTGGAATATGCAACACTGTATGATATTTCCATGAATTGAACACTTATCTTGGTTGTGTGACAATACATTATTACTATATAAAACTGTTAAACCTTGTCAATTTGACTCTGACCTGTTATTTATAAACTAGCTTTCTCGTGCTGCGGCAATATAAAATTTAATGTCAATGAAAAAGTGTGGGCAGAAACATACATTGTTGAGATTTAAAACAAAATAAGATTCAGGGTTAAATTTGTTTTAAAGCTTTTGTGTAACGATTTGTAGTCAAGTTCCAAATTCATTGGGTATTTCCTATGGTTAAAGATAACATATTTTGCTAATTAATCTCAAGTTTGATTAGCAATTAGACAAAATTGTGTAGCTCTACGCTACGCGATACTGAATAAATTTAATCCTGAGATTACAAGTTTATGCATGTACTAGAATTTAAATTATATTCATAAGATTTTATCAGATTTAAAGCTAATTTCACAAGCTGTTGTAAAACTAGTTAATAAGTTATAGTCTCCCTCACCGACAGTACACTAAATAGAATTGTAAAAGAAAACATTTTAACGTTCTGAGTTTTTTTTTTTATCTAATTATATCCCCCGTCATCCACTTAACCCTTGCAGCGCGGGGATCGACTTTGGTCGTCAAAATCTGACGTCTGTAGACGGCAGATTCTGTCGTCTAAAATTGATCCCCGCACTGTAAGAATTAAAATATTTCTACTTGCCGTAGACCAGTAACATAGGTATTCAAATAATTCGGGAAGAGCCAAGACATTTATGATGATTTCAAATTGAAAAAAACTCTTTGGTTACGATGTTTTTTACAAAGTTATTCAGCGCTTCAAGGGTTAACATCCAGATGATTTATTGTTAGCATTCTCACATTTCTCAGTCACCTTGAGATGGGAATTCATACTGCAATTCCCACCTGAATATGAATTAAAAAAACTTCATTCTATAAACACTGAAGCATTACATCGTCAAATTATAGCTCAGTAATATATCTATTGTGATGTAGTCTGTGTTAAGTTAGATTTATACCTTGACACCGAGTATATAGATATATGAGTTATGTATTAAATATATATGACGTTTTTGCGGTGTTCTAGTACTGTCATAACAATTGTGTCAAATTTGTGGCCATTCAGAGTCACTGCATTATCAGAGGGCTGTTTGAGTGCTTCCACAGTATTTTAAATCTGTTTTACTAGCTGATCAAATCATTGTTTTTTTTGGGAATGAAATGAGTGATATAAAATTAAGATTTTACAATGTTTGATTTCTAATTAAACAAGCATTAGTATTTTTCAGTCTATTGACGTTGTGGATCGCTCCAAGTCTGTGGAAATGTAAATCCTTTGACTCCCCCGTCATGAGCAGGGAGAGAACTTCCCACTGGTCCGCTAGTCCGATCACTAGTAAAGATTGCCACGGACCAGTAAACCTTCATGTCTGTTGGTCCGTCATGTTCAGTAAACATTTCCCTTCAGAGTTATCTGGTTGCTCACTGTAAAAGTATCTGTCTGACTTTAACATAGACCCTAAGAATGCTTTAACCAGTTATATGGTTCACCTTTCTTTCAGACAGCCATTTGCACAGTTAGTTCAGTTGCTCTCTGGAATCAATTCATGAGTGAATTCATCCAGTCATATTGCCATTGGACCAGTGCAAAAATAACGGATGTTATCATTTAAAAAATTAATTGTTATGAGTCCCGTCTTGTACTATTTTTAAATAGATTTATACCTGTATACAGGGCTAATAAAACCCTTGGCGGACTAGTAAATTTTTGTCATTACTAGTCCTGTGGGCTAGTTAAAAAAATTACGAATTTCTCTCCCTGATAAGGTTAACTTAGATCTACATGCTATGACTGATTTTATTATTATATCTCTGACTTGTGACTTATATTTGATACAGGCTTTTGGAGCTGTGGAGGCCATGACTGATCGTATCTGCATCGCGTCTCAGAGTAAAGTTAACGCTCACATTTCTTCAGAAGATCTCTTGTCATGCTGTACTTCCTGTGGATATGGGTGAGTTATAAATAAGATTGGGTCTGTAACAAATGAGATTTGACAATCAAATCGCTTTTATATTAGCAAAATTGTTACACATCAATGAGAAGGATTTTTATCACTTCTAATTCATGGCTCATATTCTCCTACAAGTTATAATACATTGTATATCATAGGCATCTTCACCAATACAAAGCTTATGATATCGTAATTTGTGTGATAATTCAGGCCCAGAAATTTAAGGAGAATTTTTTCATTTTCTATGAATGAAATCTTCATGACAAAACACTCTGCTGTACCAATGTGTAGGATTTTTGTGAAAAAAATTTCCAATTTCAAAAAGTTTGGAATGTGATGAAGCTGGCTCTCAATCTGTATGACTGATGTTTTATGTGTTTGTCCAGATGTGATGGTGGTATGCCTGAAGCGGCCTGGGAGTATTTCATGCACACAGGTTTGGTGACTGGAGGACAGTATGGCAGTCATCAGGTAGGCCCTTACCCGGCATGTCGGGCCATCTAACTTTGCCGTAGGCCCCGTAACACCACCTTGCCGTATCAGGTCTGACCGTCAGACTACCAGTCTGACCTTGACAACAGGTGTGTGTGAAGCGGGTACGAAATTGAGGGGTGCGAGCAACATGGATATTCATTATGACGTCACCGGTTTACTGACTGCAGCGTGGAGGTCACACTCAGGTCAGATTGTTTGGGCCGCCTGAATCAACTGCGAATTGGCCAGGGAGGAGGAGGGAGGAGGGGGGTTTTGAACCCATAGCACATATACGGGTTATCCAGGTTCTGCCGGTGGCAGACAACTGGATAGATGAAGATGGGTAACACTGACCGCCATCTTATATCCACAGCTAGCTGTGGATATACGTTACTCGAAAAACTCGGATACCATGAAATTGAAACAAATATCTCAAGGGCCTATGAAAACTTCAGCAGGCGTAAACTTGTGATCTTTTTGAATTATTACATTTAAAAATGGAGGTCTTTGTGTCATAGCCTTGCGATGTCATCAGGGTAGTAGGCCCTCAGGCCTTACCCACATAAATACTTCATAGTAAAACATTCATCTAATTGTAAGGTGATCACTTTTAACCCTTTCAATCCTGAATTTTCCATAGTCATCTTCATCCACTACAAGTTGCGAATTGCTGCCGCAATTCTCAACTCGTAGTGAATGAAGATGATTTGATGTGGGTGATAAATTGAAGAAAATTACTATGTATTCGTAGAACAATTTCATCAAAAGTTGCCTTCTAAAACTATTAGCTGTTTAAAAATCAAGTATGTTTTCAATGGTGTAAAAAGATGCTTCAATGCATCGTGAGGGCTTAAAGGGTTAAGAGCATAATAAATGGAACTGCATAAAGACAAAATGAGTCGGAGAAAGATGCCATTAGCGAAAATTACCATGCATTGACAAAACAGTTTCATGGAAGTTTTCTTTTTTAAAAACCTCTTGTCGTAAGAAAATTAAGCCTGTTTTCAGGGGTGTAAAATGATGTTTATGCATTGTGAGGGTTTAAAGGGTTAAACGGATAAATAAAACAGTTAAAAACAACTATATACCCGCCATCAGATTAACTTGTATCTGATTTCTCAGTCAATTCTCATCCGATTTTCATGAAATTTTGTATGGACTATTTGCGAGTCACTCGGTGACTTTTCATCGAAAAATATTGTATAGCTAAAAAGTTCGACCATCTGGCATGTAATGCAATTCAGGTCTAAAAACAAATTTTAATTTAACCAGTTTAATGGGTTTATAGAGGGACGTCGTAATTTTAAATTTACTACATGTCAAATGGTCTAACTTTTGAACTACATAATATTTTTTTATGAAAATTTGACGGTAGTCGCCGAGTGACCCGCAAATAGTCCATACAAAATTTCATGAAAATCGGTTGAGAATTGACTGAGAAATCGGCGAAAAACATGCGATACAAGTTAATCTGACGGCGGGTATAGTTGCACTTGGAGATGTATGGGTTGAGGGTAAACTACAAGCACACTGAAAAACGGCTTTAGTATCAGGGTTTGACACAAAATTTTATGAGCAGGGGTCCACAGGACTACAGGCTCAGAGGTGGTCCTACAATTTTTTTTGTAGTCCTGTCAACAACTAACGTTACAACACTTGGAAATTATGGCAGGAGACAGTTCAAGGATGATGATCAATTTTAATGTCAATAATTCATGACCCTTGATTGGTTAAATATATTTGGGGCATGTTACGATTATGATTAGGGCTAGATATTTTGTTGGTCTATAGGACCACTGGGTATGAATGTTCTGGTGGTCCGACATTATTTCTGGTGTTCTCGGACCACAGTCATTTGTGAACACTGAGTAATGAGAAAAACACAATTATCTTTATTTCATGTTTTATTTTCCAGGGTTGCCGTCCGTATTCCATCTTGCCTTGTGAGCATCACATCTCCGGACCACGACCCGCCTGTAACAGCAGCCTGGATCCTACACCTAAATGTGAACATCAATGTGAAGACAGCTACAAAGTCTCCTATGACAGTGATCGCCACTATGGTAAACCTATTATTAAATTGAAAAATAAGACTTAAAGTCATTAAAAAGTCATTAAATTTGTTTGCTAATCATTATAAGTCATTAAAAATGAGAAAATCAGTCTGCCAGCCTGTCCTAACAAATATACTACTGTCTTTCTGCTAGTTTTGAAGTCAGGTGTCGCCTATCATTATTGTCTAAAGTTCCATGCAGTAGGCCTATGCTTCCAGGTCTAACTGTTATTTTACATTTAAAATATGGTAAAAATGTATACATAAGTATTACTTTGTTTATTTTCGTCAGTAAAAAAGTCATGAAATTTCATATCATAAAGTTATTAAAAGTCCTTATTTTTAAGAAGAGTAGACCCGCTGGAACCTTGTATTATATATTTAACCTGTAAACCCCCAAAGCGCTGGAATATGTCTGTAGAAATCATAGAGACAGATGGTACAACGTTTACTAGATTCGCATATGTTTTTGATTCAAATTGTATCTGTGTAAGTAATTTTTACCCATTTCAAGTTGTGTTTTGTGGCCGTGGGACACAAAGGATCAGAGTCTTGTGTTTGTAAGTTTCAATCGTTTTGTTTTCAGCTGTCAAGTCATACAATGTGGAGTCTCAGGTGGAGCAGATTCAGACTGAGATCATGAAGTACGGACCCGTGGAAGGCGCCTTCTCCGTCTACGCTGATTTCCCCAACTACAAATCAGGTGAGCTGTCAATCAATTAGCCTTCAACTGAAGTGTCAATGACATGCATCACATCACATAGACAGAAGGAATAACCCTTAAAGCACTGAATGATTTTTGTATGAGAGAAAAAGATTTTTCCAATTTGAGATCATCATAAATGTGTTAGTTAGCTCTTTCCCTTGAATACCTATGTTATGGGTCTAGAGACATTATAAATATTTTGTTTTTTCAGGGAGGGGATTGACTTTGCCTAGATTTGATCGCCGCAATGAAAGAGTTGATGTATATTGTCGGATTCGCATTAACCGTTGTGAATAATTTTCGCCGATTTCTCAGTCAATTCTCAACCAAATGTCATGAAATCTTACAAGAATTATTTTCGAGCCATGGGATGACCACCCTGAAATTTGTAATTAAAAGTTTCGTATAGTTTAGAAGTTAGTCCATTTAACATGTAAATAAATAAAAATGTCTCAGAATTTCATTACATATCAAATGGTCTAACTTCTGAAGTACTAAAGTTTTTCATGTATCCTTCCCAAATTTGTTATGCATGTTATTAATGAACAGTTCTTGGACTAGTTTAATAATGGCTAAAAAAAATCAAAATGGCTGATTTATTGTGATTTTTCGCATTATACGTCAATAATTTGACCTTGTGGGCGCGATAACATGAAAAGTTTTTCATCCATCTTTTCGAAATTTGTTATGCATACACGTTACAAATGACCAGTTCTCGGACAAGTTCAATAATGCCTGAAAAGAAATCAAAATTGTTGATTTATTAGATTTTTCACATTTTACATCAATAATTTGACCTTGTTGGCACGCCAACATGAAAAGTTTTTCATTTATCTTGCTCAAATTTGTTATGCGCGTTACTAATAAGCAGTTCTCGGATGAGTTCGATAACGGCTGAAATTTTTTTTTAAATTGCAGATTTATTGTGATTTGACCTTAGTGTTATATTACAAATGTTTAGTCTCAAATTAATCAAACATAGGTAATGTTCACCCACTTGAAGTTGTGGGTCTCAGTAGCGAGACACAACTTCAAGTGGATGGAAATTAAAATTTATTCAATTTACCGCTTTAACCCCTTAACCGCCAAATTATACAATCTGAATATTCACCCACTTGAAGTTGTGTCTCGCTGATGCGATCCACAACTTCAAGTGAGTGAAAATTATTCAGATTGGACAATATGGATGTCAACTGTTTTCAAATATTGCTGATTTATGTCACATTTTATCTTTAACATGTTTAAAAGGTGGTACTTATTGTGCTAAAAAAAATTTAAATCTGAATATATGCGGCACCGGCGGTTAAAGGGTTAAGTTTAGCTTCTTTGTTGTCCGATAAAGTATTTCTCTAATTTTAATGGCTGTATTTCTATATTTCCCAGGAGTTTACCAACATAAATCTGGAGCTATGCTTGGCGGTCATGCTATCCGTGTTCTAGGCTGGGGGGTGGAGGATGGCACCCCTTACTGGCTGGTGGCCAACTCCTGGAACAGTGACTGGGGAGACAAAGGTAGGTGACCAGGGCTGGAAGGGGGGGGGGGTGTGGAGGATAGCACCCCTGCAATCACCTGACCCCATAAGCCTTTTTTTGATCCAATAGTGGGCCAACTTAGAAGACTGTTTTCCAATGCTGGATCAACATTGGAATCAGTGTTGGATCAACAAGTGTCGGCAAAAAGTTTTTTGATTTTGTAATATATGTATAACAATCAGATAGTAATCCGGTTTTGTGTTTTTAAAAGAAGATGATGATGAAAATAGTTTTGCATTTTCGTAGATTATTCAAATTCTTGTGTCATTACCGGTAATCTATTTAAAGACATCTTTTTCAACTTTCCATCATCTATGTGTACTTTATTCAAACTTTGTTTCTTGATCATTTTAATTCTATATTAGGCAATTATGCTATAAACTTGCAATAAACTTTCTAATTATTTGAGTTATTCTTAACAGACATATATCTCTTAATTTTAACCATCTGATCATATATATTTGTCACTCAAAACAAGTGTGGAGCATTTTCTGATTCTCTAATTATAATTAATCACACAAATTTATAAATGAGCATTTGTATACTAATTTTTATTGGCTATCGCTATTAGATATGAAAAGTTTATCAGTATCTTTAAAAAAACTCACTAGTTTTTTATTGATGATTGATGACTGTTCTGCGAACCTATCAATTTAAATATGTCAGAAAATACAAATTTGGTGCTTTTTTGTGTAATTTGGGAAAATGCAGCACAAGTACAATTCCAATAAATAATGGGCGTGTTTGTCTAAAAAACTCACACCTTATTTATTGAACGCGTGCCGTATTGTCACTTGCTGCACTCAAATGAACCGGGTTTACATAAAATGTCAATATATTCATGGGTTGAAAATACAGTACTTGGTCAATGGATAAGGTGCTCGCCTAAAGGCTCCCACCTTATCCATTGACCAAGTACTGTATTTTCCCATATCACACTCAAAGTATCTCTTGATTTGTATCACATTTCTACAATGCTGTAGATCTGGAAATATTCGCGAGGTTTTAATTTTTGCGAATGAGGATAATTTCGCGAATTCAAGAACCCTGCAAATATTAATATTATAATAGCGCTACTGGAGAAATATGAAAATTCTCGAATTCTAAACTTCGTGAAAAGTCTTAAAATCAGAAATTCACGAAAATTTAAACACACGAAAATGACCAGATATACAGTATCTGCTTCACTCTGTTTCAGGTTACTTCAAGATTCTACGTGGACAAGATGAATGCGGTATTGAGAGCGGAATCGTGGCTGGAATTCCTAAAGTTTAAAGTGCTCACAATGACATGAGGTCACAATTATGAAACTATATGTACTGCATAATTAACTACAATAATTAAGGACATTCTGCATGCTTTGAATGATTATGAAAATAACTTTTCTGTAAATGTTAGAAATGCCTTCAATTTGAGACTTTTGGCTGGCAGAGGTAACCATTTGCGATCGTGCATATATTTCGGTCGAATGTGCATATTTTGTGATAATAATGTTGAAGCTTATCTGTGACCCATACCGGTGAGCTTTATTTCTATATAATGATTATCCCGCCAATGTCTGAATCCTTATGAGAAACTTGCCATTTCAATCGTACAGCAACTACTTAACCCATACAGCACGGGGATTGATTTTAGTCGTCAGAATCTGACGTCTGTAATGCCAGATTCTGACGACTAAAGTTGATCCCCGCACTGTAAGAGTAAACATATTAGTAGTGGTCGCAGACCCAGACCATAGGTATTCAAATGAATCAGAAAGAGCTAACTAAGACATTTATGATGATTTCATATTGAAAAAACTCTTCGGTTTCCATGTTTTTTTTTAAATATACAGCACTCTAGGTTGACCCTTTGTCCTCAAGGTTCTCTGATTTAAATTTACCTCCACTTGAAGTTGTATTTTGCTACTGTGAACCACAACTTCAAGTGGTAAAAATTACTTGTATTGGTTTAATTTGAGAGCAAGTATTTGCAAATCTTCAATTTGGGACTAAACATTTGTAAATCTTAATTTCACCTGCCAATTAAACAGATTATGAACGACTGTGTGGTTCTCAGGGCTTAAAGGGGTAATGGGATATAATCCTATGAAGTACTTACAAATGATATTATCCTGAAAGCATTTAATAGTTTAATCCTCACATTACATTCAATTGCTTAATAACACTGATTTTTTTCTGTCAATGTACCGGTAGTCTGTTTTACACATACTTGTTAAAATACAGTCAACTTGTCTCAATGTTAAATTCTCCTAAAAGTGTCAGTGATGTAGCCTAACAAATTCTGTGTTGTCCGGGGATATAGTAAAGCCACAGTTGATACCACGCAGTCCTTTTACTACAGCTAATAGTGTGTCCCGTATGTCTGAATGAACTACAGGATCCTAGGTTACTATCATGTCGCCATGCTTCATGTTACACTTGTGTGAAGGATTATACTGAGAAAAATACATATGATAAAGAGCTGCCCTGTCCTGTGTGTAGAGAGGTGACTACTCTCTATGAAGGCGGCGTGGATAATCTGCCCAAGTTCTTCATGAATGATATTATCCACACGTTGCAGACTTTAGCCAAACGCTAAACCAGCTTGCTGAGCTTATGATATTTACTGGGTTAATTGTTCTCTTTCATGAATGATCTTTATCCCCTGGCAACACAGAACGTTTTGTTGCCATCATCTGACCTTGACTTGGTTTCACCAACAGACGTCTAAATGCTGCCCATCAGTTGAACCCACCCTTTATTATGACGAGATATAGAGTTTTGTAATTAATGCATTTTCTTAACCCTCAAGAGTGCTGAGCTAAGAAATTAAAATTTTTAGCCACTTAAAGTTGTGTCTCGCTACCGCGATCCACAACTTCAAGTGACTGAAAATTTATGTTATTTGTAAAATTTAGGTCCCAATATATATCAGTGTTTCAAGATTGAAAGTATATTTAATTGTTAAGAACTGGTTATCAGGTGTGATACAGGTGCTAACAAAATACAGGATGTCTACTGTAGTCGACATCAGTGGTCAAAGGGTTAATAATATACCATACAGTACTTAAATATGAAGAAAGTTTTTTATTACATCTCTGTGCACCTAGTGCCACTTTTTATCAGTTTGACTTTGTGCCATAGTTATCATTTTGATCTTTCCCACCATGAGTCTAAACAGATCTATACATCTCTAATTGTGATAATGTTGAAAATTTATTTTACTAATAAAAAAACTCTACTAGAATTTGTATTTTTTTCTTGTTGCCGATGATTTATTATGCCCAGCACTCGTAATGCTCGTTTATCGGAATTAGCTTTCGCACGCTCTTCATGCACAATCAGGCCACAGGTGGCGCCACTCTCATGAACTGTATTGTAGTATCACCTTAAGGTATAAAAAGAATGTCACACATTGGGGTCAAAACATTAGACCATTCATCCATAAACGTCCGAGCTTATTATATTTCTACCACATTATTATGTTTAACTAAACATATCTTAATGCTGTTATTAACACTGTTCGACAATAAAAAGCGTTTTTTTCATCTTAACCCACCCATAAATCATCCATCGTCAATATGCTCAATTCTGTCACTCTGAGCAAGGTCATGAATACATGAACACAGCTGATCGACACATCGCTAAATAACCACAAACACATGTCGATCTGAAATAATTTGAAAAATCTGAGTTCTGACCCACAAACATGTCGATCTGCCCAGGAGTATTTCGGTCATACACTGCCTAAGCGGTGTTGTTATATCGAACAATCTGGAGGTCAGGCAACATGACCTATCAGAAAGTAGACAGAATTAGGTGAGGTCACAGCTCAACCACGCAAATTGAATCTGAACGATGGATGATTTATGGGTGGGTTAAGATGTTTATTTCAACATAATGATGTGGTAGAAATATAATAAGCTCAGACGTTTATGGATGACTTGTCTAATGTTAAGTTTTGACCCAAATGTGTAACATTCTTTTCATACTTCAAGGTGATACTACAATACAGTTGATGCGAGTGGCGCCACCTGTGATCAGGCATTCATCATTGTACCATCCACATGCATTCCTGTGCAATGTTTGATAAAAGATAAAAAACAGGTTAGACTGGTGTAAAATGAGGAAAGTAATTCATAAACTTTTTCGTGTTAAGGTTGGTGACCTGGCTAGATATTGATTTTTGATCTGTCCTATCTGACAAATGACGTCACCAAACTACTAGGACGTCATATGCTTGAAATGACAATTCAAAAAGTGGGCCACGGGTTAAAGACTAATTTTGAGTGTGATGAAAAACATTGTTACAAAGGAAATAAATTAAGTATTTGATAGCCTAAATGTGATTTGCGTATTGTAGTAGGGCTGGTAAGCCCATAAAATCAGATGAATTGTGCATTTTTACATTATTGGAACTCATTCCAATAATGTTTTAATATGGTTCACAAAACGGATATTGGGGACTGTTTTTTTGTGTTCATAAAATGTGTGTCCCAAATGACTATGAGTCACATCTTCTCAAATACGGCAAGATGCATAGGTTCAGTTTTCTGTCATTCCATAGCCTACAGTAGGCACACCAAACGTTGTTTCTGAAAAAGCATAAATATCTGTATTTGCTGAGTTATTAGGATTTCCGTCGTAAATTTTACGACAGCTAGCGGTCCCGACATTTTGAGCTGTGTGTTGGGCTATTGATTTATACCCTGTAGATAGCCAGTAGATTTCACTGAGAACAATGCCTACCTTAGGATGAAACTGGGCCAAAATAATCTTAAGAAACCACCACGATGAGACTTTAAATCTAGGGAAAGCTAGCAGATGTTCTACTTTCCAAAGCAAATATATTATGATATCGATACAATATTTTGCAATGATATATATTGCCTTTTAAAATCTAACCATGGGTCTCAATAGCATCTGACACCACAGCCACAAGCATGGTGAAAAAATTCTTAATGAGGCTGACCTACATGTATGGCAAACCATTGGACGAGATAGCCTTCCTTGACCAATCACGCACACGTTATCTGGGTCAATCACATCGCTAGAGAGATAGACCAATAAACAACTCACATTGAACCAGTAGTGTTTCACTGCTAGGCCAACGTCGCGGAGGTGTCCTATTTCTGACAGGGTCCGCTCGGGGGTCCGCTGCTGGCAATCACATCATAACAAAATGCTGTGTTGAACAAAAATGCAGTATCTGCTCACTTTACAAGTAAGTAAATGCTGCCACATCTTCTGTTGGCGTAACCACCTGCGATTATGTAATAGGCTACACTCTGACATGACTAAGCTACTGACTGTGGATTAAATCTTTTTATTTCTAAATATCTAAGGATTAAAAATGATATAGGGGCCTATTTGTTCTTTTCAGCTAAACTAGGCCAGATTGATACATTATATAATTCTCTAGCTAGAAACTTGAGCAAATGACAATTTATTTCCCAGCAAGCACAAATCAATCACTGTATGTTGTTATATGGTAATCATCTTATTGCTTATTCTTAGTGATGGCGATGATCCAATGCTGGCTCAATGTTGTACCAGCGTTCTTGACTGTGGTCTAGCATTGAACCTGCATTGCGTCATTGTCTCGTGGTCGCTGTGTGGTGTATACACATTGAAGGCTTTAAAGCCGACCTGGGACCGGGAATTTGGATCCAGGGCCGGTAATTGACACCCTATAGCAACGGTCCAGAACTGAAAAGAAGCCTAAACTGTAAACTTGCAGCGGACCAAGTCTCAAGTGCCTCAGAATACACTCATACTACGCCAATTTTTTCAAAATTTTCTGGGGGTCGGCCTGTACCCAGGGGTAGAAATACACTCTCACCCGTGGCAAGGGAAGTAGGCCTAATGGCGTGTGAATCGCCAAAATAGCTGATACAGTCATAATAGCTGATACACGCCACAGTCACAGGGTCGTCGCGGGCATGGGAAAATGCGCGCGCATTCTCAGTGAACACGTGACGCTGACTGTCAACCAATGCCCAAGTTGGCCTACCACGCTTATGCGAACCACATGTATTGATTGCTGATACAATTACCAAATAAGTATTCAAAAAAATATATATATTCACTCTCGGACTGCGTGTTTCTGAAAGTAGATATCATCAAATCCTGCAGGTCGAATGTAGGCCATTAACTTGTTGCATAGTGTTAATGGTTTGGAAATGTTTTCACATCAGATGGGTCTGTGGAGTTGATTATTTATGCAACGAGCACATGTGTTATTAAATGCTGGTTTCATGCTGGTCTACCTCTATGACGTAATTATCCCAGTGTTAAAACAACATTTACAACAAAGTGGTCTGTGAAACTTAAAGGGACTCAATCAGGCTGAACTCATAAAAAATAGGTGATTTTATTTTTGCTTCTTAATATGACCATATGATGTACACATGTCCATAGACTAGAACTGCAAAATATATGATGAGCCACGTACATGTATAAATTGACTTGAGTTTACCAGCAGAGCTTTTTACAGAAGGCTTTTTTTGTATTGTTCACCTTTTTAGATGTCCAAATAGGAATAGTTTATTGGAGCATGTTTAACCATTTCAGGCATACAGGCTTGGTAGTTATCCTATGGATAATATAATATCATAATATTTATTACACGAATGATATTCGTATTGCTGACACAAATCATTGTCATATGGATAGTTCAACGACAGGGCTGATTGATAGGTGTGCTCAAACTCTGATTGGTCAACATCTCCCACCCTTTTTATTGGTCTCATATGACCTCATGCTGACATTATTATTTTACGGGATATAGACAAGGACACTGTTATCATGTGAACTAAAAATGAAAACACATCGCTCTTGTGCATCTAATTTTTTTTAGCAAGTTTTTTTTTAAATCAAAAATAGTTATTGGCGGAAAATATATAGTTGTTTTGATTTTAATTTTACATGGCCCATTGCTTAAATATCAACTTCAGTCTGATGCAAAAAAAATAACTCTCAATAATGTTTAGAACCGCAGGGTTCTTGTATGAATAAAGCATGAAATTTGGCATGGTATTTATTCGAACCCAGGAGGTCACCACCAGCTAGGGAACCACCTTAGCAGTAACCTCTGGTGACCTTGAATGATCTTCAAAGTCAAGGTCATTATTTACCTGTTTCAAACTAAGATTTTTTTGGGAAATAAAGGGAATAACAAGTGTAATACCTCGTTTTGCTGTGAGTTGGACTCGAAAATCCATTTAGACGTTATTTTAGTAATTCAAGGTCATTTCCAAGGTCAAAAGCCCACTTTTCAGGGTCCCAAAAGATATTGACTGTAAAAAATATGATTTCCAGCAAATCCAATTAGGTAAAAGTGTAATACCTCTTTTCGCTGTGATTTGGATTGTTTAATTTATTTTTGGTAGTATTTTAATAATTCAAGGTCAAACGTGCAAAAAAATATGTTTTTCAACAAGTACAATAAGGTACAAGTGTAATACCTCTTTCTGGTGTGATTTTGGCTGGAGTATTCATTTTCAAAGATCATCTTTGAGTTCTAAAGGTCAATTTTAAAAGCTAGAATTAAAAAAATATGAGTTAAAAAAAATCCAATTATGTACAAGATTATGTATTTGATATATGTTTTTGACTCAGGAATTCATTGCTGATATTGTTTTTTGTGGTTCAACGTCATCTTCAAGGTCAAAAGGCCAATTTCAAGGGCAAAAATACAAAAAACTGTTTAACAAGGACAGTTAGCTTACCAGTGTAATACCTAATTTTGATGTGATTGAAACTAAACAATCCATTTCTGGTCGTAGTTTGATGATTCATAGTTATATATATAGTCCCTGCATGTGACATTATTTAATTATGTCGTTAGTCTTATGTTAAATATTTTTTATTATACTATATCTTTGGGCTTATGAAAATGCTGGTCTTAAGTTGCACAGCCAGTTTTTCTGCTTTTCCAAAGAGAAAAACACCATATACCCCTAAGGGTAAGGGGGTTGCACCAAACACCACTTAATGCAGTTTTTGAATTGCCCTTATAAATCTCTAAAACTTTACACACATTTCGCTGATATTTATGTCATATCGCACATTTTCAATTACAGTTGCAATTACTTAAAAAAAACGCACTATTAATATTTCGTCATCTAATGCGCTTTACAGAATGTATATTATTTGATGAACAATTGTTTACATATGGCATAAAATGTTCTCAGTATTTACTGAACGTTCAGGTTTTCAGTTGAGAAATCCAAATCATCATTCCTGTTGTGTTCATAATCCCCATTGCTATAAAAACTTACATCAACAAGGTGTAATATTTTGACAATTCGCCAAAATAGCTGCGTGTTTGAGAAGTCGCTTTCAAACAGCGCTGACCTTCACTGGGGCCTTTCAACAATTACGTAACGCTTTTTTTGGACGAGAGTTAAAATGGAAAAATAAATATAGACCTTGGTTTTGACCTTTAGATGACCAATCCCTATTTAATAAAATCAACGTATTCAAATAAGTTGAAAATATTAAGGAATTTCATTAGATTCTAGACATATTATTTTATAAAAATAGCCATCACTTGATGGCAGGACCCCTCAGCCGTAGGCTCTGTCCATCAATATCAACAATTATAAATTGATGAAATGAAATGAATGGGCTTTAGGCCACCTTTGTGCACATATAGGCTAAACTGGGCCATGAAAACCTCCTGAGGATGGTGAGATGACACTGTCCTCCAGACACAGGATTCGAAATTCGAGCCCTGGCGGTCTGAGGCCGAGCACGCTACCTCTCGGTCACGTAGGCTCCCCACAATACTGAGTTTTACACGTGGATGGGGGAGAAACATTTTTGTTTCTTTCAAACCGCCGAGACCGCGAACCGAACCCCGAACTTTGTCGTGAAAGGCAGCGGTGCTAACCACTACCACAGGGCCCCCGCCCCTATAAATTGATGCACATGTTGCCCTAACTCGTTATTAAATTATCGCGCTTACAAGCCATTTTGGTTTCTATCATCTAGTGACTTCGAAAATATGTCAAGGTTACCGAATGCTGAATTTGACCTTCAGATTAGTGTCATGCAAATACAGTAAAAAAATTAAGGCTCTTAAGTCAAGGCGTTATGATGTTATCGTGCTTACAAGCATTTCGGTTTCCATGACTGTTGAACTTGAAGTTAGGTCGAAGCCATTGATTATCGAACTTGCATATGGAGTTACAAGTAATTTTCGTTTTCGTCACCTGTTGACCTTAAAATTAGGACAAGGTCACTGATTGTCGAGCTTGACCTTCAGATTAGTATCATACACATGAGGTGAAAATATAAAGACCCTAAGTCAAGGCGTTATGATGTTATCGCTCCTATAGCCTACGCCTTTTTGATTCCCGTGACCTTGAAATAGGTTAAGGTCACTGAATGTCGAGCTTGTCCTTCAGATTAGTGTCGTGCACATGAGATAAGAAAATGAAGGCCCTAAGTCAAGGCGTTATGATGTTATCGCGTTTACAAGCCATTTTGGCTTCCGTGATCTGGTGACCTTGAAATTAAGTTAAATGAGGGGTACAAATGGAAATCAATGGCGGTGGTTGGTGAAAATATACCATTTTTATTGTGGTTATTGCCAACCATCTTGTTTTTGACCTCTCGATGACCTTGAAACGTAAAAATAAACTTTCGACTGAAATCGGTTTATATATTCAAATTAGTCCCAAATGAGGTATTATATTAGATTCTAGCTTAATTATGTCAGAAGTGAAAAATTAAAGATGGCAGCCATTTTTAATTTATGCAAATTCAGGACGATAGCTGGCGACCATTTTGATTTTATGCAGATTATAAATCACCGGTAGGCCTATAGGTTTTGTCGCTCTCTTTTCAATATTGGTCAATGCCAAATTTGATATTTGTATCATTTATGTCACTATTATTTTGTTAAGCAACTGGACTATAATGTGTATCTGTTCGGTCATAAGAAAAACAAATAATTTTAAACATTATTGTCAAATTTTGACCTTGACATCTTAAGGTCACCCACAATTCATAAAAACGGTGAATTATAAATTGAATCAAAACATTTGCATTGTGAACAAGGCATAATATAGCCATATCAGATCGAAAAAAATACACTATAAACCTACAACAGCCCTACTATTCTTCACATGTGCACAATACGCAAATCACATTTGAGCTATTAAATACTTAGTTTATTCATGTGACTGCTTCCTGAATTGAATAAAGTTTAATTCCTAGTCTTGTGGTATTTTTTACCTCAATTGTCTTCTGAAAGTAAACGGATCAATTCCGTTTGGATTTTAAACTATAGATGACTGGGTTGAGCTTGGCACCGAGGGTTTTAGTTAGGCGTCACGTTTTTTTGCGGTCACATAAAATACTAGTGGTCAACTCACATTCCTAACAACATGGGATGTGCAAGTGAGTTTTTATGCCTCAGTCAAAATTTTGACGGATGCCTATATTGTTGTCGACAGGCACATCCGTCTATCTGTCCGCCACTTTTAGCACTATACCTTGTTTCGAGTAGCTGGAATGTACACTAAACTTCACGTATAGTCTAATCATGACTAAAGCTTGATTAATTTACCATATGACCTTTCCGTGACCTTGACTTTTTCCCATCATTAATTTTTTTCGTTGATCCGTTTCACTAGACACTTGTTTATGGATTGTTCCGATTATGCTGTATATCTGTAGGATCCTGACATCGCTTAGTCAATGTGGCAGTCATCCCCAGATTCCTGGACGCAGCCTGACGGAGATGACCGCCCCGTTGTCATACTGTGGTGTCGTGTGCACGCAGAGCAGCGTGGTGCGGCCCGTAGTATTTTTCCCTCACTTGAAGCGTGATACTCGGCGACCGCGGACGTGCCGCGGCTCGCTCTCACCAAGTCATAGAGACGTGCCGTGCGCGGCGGGTTGTGCAATGTGGTTTTAACATGTTAATCAATTAAACATGACAAGAGAGAAGACAGTTTCCTAGTTTATTTATTGCCGTTGATCGGACGGAGAAGGAAGTTATTTGAGTTTGATGGCAAGATTGGGAGGAGTCCTTCGTCGGCCGTTATGACCCATAACGGGACCTCGGTGTAAGCTTCAATTCGCCATATTGGGTACCCCGACGTTCCCCAGCTCGCTATATTGGTGACCTCGACGACTGATTGTTCACGCAACAGCGTTTTCACCTAGACACCGGGTGAAAACTGCTGTTTTCAAGGATAGTTTCGTAATTTTAGGGGATTTTTTGAAAAAAATCATCCGCATTTTTTTCACAAGGTACGTGAAAGCTGTAGGTCAAAATATATGTATGCCAGTATTAATTAGTTAGAAAGTGTTACCAGACGAGAAGCACATTTTTTTTGCGTCGAAAACGGCGTAATTTTCTAAAATTTTGGTCGAAATTCCACGTGTTTGGCGCCTTTTCAAGATGGCGGCCTTGCCGATTCTCTAGAGGAATCTAGAAAATTACTCTTATAGACATAGTCTATCATTTTTATAGTAAGAGTTTGTTTAATGCCTTTATCCTACTAATGCCATTGTAGGCGAGTAGGAGGGGGGTATTTTCTATAACTTATTTTTATCGTTGATTACCATAATTGGGTAACTCGATCTTAAAGTCCACAGACAAATCTCGTCAAATTTTTTCACAATTTTTCTAAAAATCGACAGAAATTTCTACTACCGCTTCGACTCGGGTAACCTTTAATAGGTTTAGGGCCAAAATAAATTGTCTCCCTAAATGAATGTCAATAAACGGTCTTATTTGGTCTGCTAAGAATATTCCCAGGACCGTAGGTCAATATTTTGTACTATTATCATATGTTATTTCAGAGAATGCTGAACATTATATTTGTATTTGGTAAGTGAGCGCCATCTTGGTTGCTGGTTTCCCTAACTTAGCTCAAAGCTCGCCGTGGGCACCCACGTGTTCCCCCCTACCCGGCATGCATCGGAACAGTGAACCTGTGCCGCCGCACCACATTAGCATAAAGTAAGCCGCCATTTTGATTTGGTGGAGTTTATTAGTCACGTGTTCCAAATTTTACACGGACAGTTGGTAATAAAAAAATTTTCAATTGTTTGTAAATTTTCCTTTTCAACACGGTTGAGGGAGAAAATGTATAAATAAGTCGTTTCGAAAACGAAATTATATCACTAATTGGTGAGATTTTTTATTCACTTTGAAACGTTTTTGGTGTTTGTAATCGTGCTAGGCTATTCAGCGCCTTATTAGGGCACGCAGTAGCTGATGAATATGCTAATGTGAGGCGAGACAGGGATGCTGACTGTATACTATGTACGCATCGCTCAAAGCTTACCGTTACAGACTATAAGCCACACGCCGCCTGCCGTACAGGCTGTGAGCGCTGATCATACACACTCACACCCAACACAAGCGACATAAACCAACCGCCATCGAACACAGTCGGTTTATACGTCAATCAATGAATCGATGCGAGCGATTGATTCGGACGTTTATGAGGTGATTCGGTGATGAATGTACCATTATAAAAAAAAAAACGTGGAATGTTCATCACGGATATCATTTTTCAGCGAAATGATACACTTTATCATTTATCAACATAGACTACTGTCAGTCACGTTTTAGATAAAATTCTTAAATCACAAATGTCACTGTTTTTCTTCGCACTCACATTTAGTCTATCAGTTTGAGAACGAAATTTTCTCATGATAGTTATTTCTGAAGCTTAAATTTTTATATAAATACAGAAATATTCGGTTTGACAGTTGCGCTATCGCGAAACATTGCAAATATTTGAATGTGTTTTTCGACTTGTGTGAAAAAAAAAAAAAAATTTTTTTTAACCCAGGTCGATTTACAAAAACTATTATAATAGCTTAGCATAGCTTATCACAGTTATATCTGGCATATTGTTTTTATGTACCACTGCGACCTACGGTTTTCACGTCACCATTTTGCATGTGTGTGATTCAGTGAAAACGTTTTATGTCTCATATAGACCTACAGTTTTCATTTTAATTAATACATACCTTTTGTGAATTTGTGAACAGCATTTAGGCGAAAATTCAACGACACATATTTCTGCAACTACTCTGCAACCCCCGTTTCTCGCACCATGCGTCATAGCATGAACATTTGCTAAAGTCTACACTTCTAACTTCAACATATTACAGACATATTTCATCAGATTTTTACGGCATTGCACAACCTGTCCGTGCACAGCGCGTCAAAAATAGTTGGCATGTGTTAATATGACATGCCATTTTAAACACATTTGGGGTAGGCACAGAGCCAATAGGCCAGCTACCCCAGGTGCTTCATTAATTAAATAATTTCACAAACACTACTTCATCATGTCTAAGCAGTACGACAGCGAAGGATTCATGTCATCGCCTCTAGAAGGCGCGGGTGCTAGACCAAAAGATAGCTATCATCCTGACAGTGAAGATAATGAGGTTCAATTCCGAGCAGCTGATGAGGAATATCAACGCCTTAAAGCCGATTTTGCCCGGATTGCTCGTGATAAACGTTTGCATTCCCACTCGAGGAGTGACTCGTCACGGAGTTCTTCACCGCTTGGAAGACAGCCGCAGAAACGAGCTACAAACCTGCCCAAATTTAGAATTGCAACATTCTACGCCTCTGATGTGGAGCTCTGGTTTAATCAAATCGAGACGCAATTCGCCCTCCACCAGATCGAAGATGACGACGAGCGTTATAGTCTAACCTGCGCTGCACTTTCTGGGGAGATAGCTTCAGACGTGAGAGACGTATTGCTGCAGCCTTTCAGGTCAAATAAATATGACAGCCTGAAAGCCATACTAATTGAGAGGCGAGGACTGACTACACCTGAAAGGGTCAATAAAGTTATCTCTGGCGAGAAGATTGGAAGCGACATTCCCTCGCGGTTCCTGAGACGTCTGCAGAAGACTGCAGGTTTCGGCACCAAAGCTGTTGTTGGAAAGGCGGTGATTCGACAAGCATTCATAAGACAGATGCCCGTTTCCATCAGAGCCCATTTGGCGACGCAACCCGACAGTGCCTCACTCGAGAGTTTGGCCATTTTGGCTGACAGGGCACTAGCTGCAGAACAAGACGTTGAAGAGAGTAAGCCGGGGGTCGCAGAAATCAAAGTTGACGAGACCAGCAAATTAGTTGGTTTGTTAGAAGATCTATCCAAACGCATCAAGAAATTAGAGACAGTAACAACTTCTGAGAGGAAACGGAATAAAGGACATGGACGAGTTAATAACTACTCTAACGCGCCTGCATTTGTCTCTAATGTACAGGCCTCAGGTTTCATTGGTAATCAACATAACCAATATAGAGACGTTCAACATAATGCTCGACCTTCCGCTCCGCCGACGAATTGCAAACAACCGCTCGACCTTTCGTTCCGCCGCCGAACACACAGAGAAATGACGCCGTTAAGACTTCGAATCCGGCTGATGCACCTGTCTGCTATTTCCACCAGACTTTCGGTGACAAGGCACGCACGTGCAGAAGCCCCTGCGCATTTTCTTTAAACTGCTAAGCCAGAGCAAGATTGCGACTCTTGCATCTGGCGGTATAACTGAGACGCGACATGACTCCACGGACGCTAGTTCTCCACAGTTATCTCACTCTAAGTTATTATATGTCGCAGATAAAGGACACAAATGCAGATATTTGATCGACACGGGTGCAGCTGTCAGTGTTTTGCTGAAATCTTGCGCTAACGGGATTTCGGGCGCTGACAGTCTCCCCCTGGTGGCAGCTAATAATAGCACGATAAAGACTTACGGTAATTGTAAACGCGTCGTTGACGTCAGTTTGAAGCGCAAATATCCGTGGACGTTCATTGTGGCAGATGTACAGCAACCCATAATCGGGGCTGATTTTTTAATCCACTACAATTTGCTCGTAGACTTGAGAAGCAGATGTCTTCGAGACATGCGTACAGGCTTAGCCATTGCCGCTTCATTATCTTCAATTAAACCTCTGTCATTGAACAGAGTCGATACAGTTCAAAACGAATATACCAAACTTCTCGGCCAGTTCCAGGAACTGACACGCCCTACGACAAAGGTGAGCCCGTCAAACACGGCATAACTCATAAGATTGTGACTAAAGGTCACCCGGTTTTTGCTCGACCAAGACGTTTGGCTCCCGATAAGTTGGTTACCGCTAAACGCGAATTTGATGATATGATTAAATTAGGGGTCATTGAACCCCGCGACAGCGAGTGGTCCTCAGCGCTTCACATGGTGCCAAAGAAAAACGGCGATTGGAGACCATGTGGGGACTACCGTAGTTTGAATGCACAGACCGTACCGGACCGTTATCCGATTCCGCATATTCAAGATTTTACGCAGCGGTTAGCCGGATCGAAAATTTTCTCAAAGATAGACTTAGTCAGGGCTTATTACCAAATTCCGGTGGAACCGTCCGACGTACATAAGACCGCGGTTACCACACCTTTCGGCTTGTTTAATTTCACTGGAACCCCATTTGGTCTGAGAAATTCAGGTCAAACGTTTCAGAGATTTATAGACCACGTGACACGCGGACTTGATTTCGTTTTTGTTTATTTGGATGACCTACTGGTAACCAGCCCAGATCATAAAACGCACAAGAAACATCTACGAATTCTTTTTGCTCGACTATCGGAGTACGGAATCATCATTGGTCCTGAAAAGTGTCAGTTCGGAACGTCTGAATTAAGTTTCTTAGGTCATCATGTTTGCGCCGAAGGAATTTCGCCGTTACCTAGCGCCGTTGACGCGATCGTTAATTTCATTAAACCCGAAAAGCAACGAGCATTGCGTAGGTATCTGGGAATGGTAAATTATTACCACCGTTTCATACCACATTGCGCCGACAAGCTGACGCCACTTAATAATTTACTGACTGCTGCCAACGAAGGCCATACCAGATTGTCACCAAAATCAAATTTCGATTTGAAGTGGAATGAAGAAGCAGAGTCAGCATTTTCTGAGTCGAAGCAGATACTGGCAAACGCTACGCTTCTGGTGCACCCAGATTCGACGGCTCAGCTTAACATCACGTGTGACGCTAGTGATGTCGCCGTCGGTGGCGTTTTGCAGCAATTTTCAAATGGTATGTGGCAGCCGCTTTCGTTTTTCAGCAAGAAGCTGAACCCAGCAGAGACACGCTATAGTGCGTTCGATCGTGAACTTTTGGCAGTATACGCTACAATTAAACATTTCAGACACAATTTGGAAGGACGAAATTTTTTCGTTAATACCGATCATAAATCGTTAACATTCGTAATGTCATCCGTCACTGAGCGCGCATCCCTACGACAAACACGTCAATTAGCGTTCATTGCTGAATCCACCACCGATATTAGATATGTAAAAGGAGAGACAAATTTCGTCGCTGATGCGCTGTCCCGACCATCAGTGTCAGCAATACACGATGGCCCAGTGATAGACTATAAAGCGTTAAGTCTCGATCAAGCTAATGACGCGGAATTCACACGTTTGAGACATTCGACTACGTCCACTATGAATTTCAAACTATTGAAATTATTTGATAATCAATTGATCTGGTGTGATGTGTCCACGGGACACAACCGGCCGTACCTTACCGCGAAATTTCGCCGAAAAGTTTTTTCAAACTTACACGGTTTAGGCCATCCATCGCATAGAGCCACCAGACCTTTGATTATTACCTGATTTGTATGGCACGGCATGAACATAGATATTGCTAGATGGTGTCGTACCTGTAAGGGTTGCCAGACAGCTAAAGTTTCACGTCATAACACTCCTGTTTTCGGAAAGTTCACTGAACCTACCGAGCGATTCGATCATGTCCACGTGGACATAGTCGGACCTTTACCTTATGCTGATGGTTTTAGATATCTATTGACTTGTGTCGACCGTTTTACGCGTTGGCCCGAAGCCATACCTATGGTAGATATTAGAGCCGAAACGGTCGCCGATGCCTTCTTCAGCGGGTGGATAGCACGTTATGGTACCCCGGCCACTATCACCACTGATAGGGGGGCTCAATTCGAGTCCAAATTGTGGGATAGTTTATGTAACCAATTCGGGATTATTCGGAATTGTACTACGAGTTATCACCCTCAGTCGAATGGCATGGTCGAGCGTTTCCACCGTCAATTGAAAGCCGCAATTATGGCGCACGAGTCACCGAATCCGTGGACTATCACGTTACCGGCCGTACTGTTAGGCGTTCGTTCAGCCGTGAAAGAGAGACTGGGCAGGTCAGCTGCTGAGATGATTTACGGGACAACCCTTAGACTCCCAGGAGAGTTTACTAAACAGTACAACGTCGACGCTAACACCGATTTGGAGAATTATTCAGACAAGCTACGCGTAGCCATGTCGCGTCTCCGTCTATGTCCGCCACGTGACACACAACAACACAACATTTTCCAATTCAAGGAAATCGCTACATGTACTCATGTATTCTTGCGCAGAATCGCAATTGCACCGCCTCTGACCGCCCTTTACGACGGACCATACAAGGTCATCGCGAGGAGCGGCAGAGTTATGAAAATCCTAGTTAAAGGCAAGGTTGAGACGGTCTCCTTAGATCGCGTTAAACCCGCTCACATGGAGTGCGAGCCTACAACAGGTACGACAACACAGCGTAAAACGCCAAGCAACTCACGGAAGTCGACGGCTACCAGGATATCTAGTAGGAATCCACAGGGTCCACCTAGACCTGGTAGTGCGGACACTCCGACGTCCAACGGGACGAGAGTCAACACAAAAAAGTCGACGGCAGTCAGAAGTAATCAAAAATCGGCCACAGTCCCAAAGCAAATAGATGTTCAAGTAAACTTGTCCAACAGAGACAATGCTTATGTAGCGCCGCATTTGCGAGCCCCTGCCGCGTCCCACGCTAACGGGAACGGCGGTGGTTTACGAACGTATTCCCGCATACCTTTACATCTACGGGGTAAAACCCCGGGTGCTGCTGACGCCGCAATCGACTCGACAAAAAGAAAACATGCGAATATCGCTACTCGCAACAAAATTTCGACCAACCAAACAGTGCGAAAAACTAGAGTCGGACGTATAATCCAGACTTCTGCTCGATTTGTGCGGATGGTTCACGCCATAGTCGCGCCCAACGACGTCTATGGCAGGCCCAACCGCATACCTCGTAATCATAATGTTGTTAAATTGTAAATGAATATGCCAGGCCTAGCAGAATTGTGTACAGATATGTAAATGTAAGGACATCTTCTTTTAGCAAATTCATTGCTAAAACATTAATAGCAATTCTATTAATTAAATGAATAGTTTGATAGCAGATGGCAGCACGAGAATAATATATCAAGGACAGTTGGAGTTAAGAGGATCGGACAATTCACGTATAATGCTGCGCTTTTAACCGCTCACAATGTAACCGCACCCGCTATATTTTTTTTAAAGAATAATATGCTTAGTATAAGAGGTTACATAATTGACAACCCCGTTACTTGAACGAAGCAGTCTCCTACACGTCAGTTTGGTCCTACGTTGTCACTCAGCCGGGGGTAATGTAGGATCCTGACATCGCTTAGTCAATGTGGCAGTCATCCCCAGATTCCTGGACGCAGCCTGACGGAGATGACCGCCCCGTTGTCATACTGTGGTGTCGTGTGCACGCAGAGCAGCGTGGTGCGGCCCGTAGTATTTTTCCCTCACTTGAAGCGTGATACTCCGTGACCGCGGACGTGCCGCGGCTCGCTCTCACTAAGTCATAGAGACATGCCGTGCGCGGCGGGTTGTGCAATGTGGTTTTAACATGACAAGAGAGAAGACAGTTTCCTAGTTTATTTAATACCGTTGATCGGACGGAGAAGGAAGTTATTTGAGTTTGATGGCAAGATTGGGAGGAGTCCTTCGTCGGCCGTTATGACCCATAACGGGACCTCGGTGTAAGCTTCAATTCGCCATATTGGGTACCCCGACGTTCCCCAGCTCGCTATATATCCATTTAACTAATAGCTCGGATGAGTTCGAAATTGGGCAAGATTCGGACAGGTACTAGGTCATGGCGTCCAAAGAGTTAAGCCAGTTGGGATTAATTCAATAAAAAAGACACATGATTAAAATGAGCAAGGGAAAGTTTATTGACATCGGATATATATTACTTTATTATAAAAACAATGAAGTAGCAGAGACACAAAATAAAATGATTGTGTTGATATTTGACAACTGATCTCTATATATTCATAATTGTTAATATGGGGCCAACATCAGGGATCCATTAGAGACACAGAGCTAAGGTCTGACTTATAAATACTAGGAATTATTCTCTATTTCCAGACATACAATGAACCGTTATCCCTTAAAGGAGCTGAGTCGTCGTCTCGATTTGTTAATAAATGATATTCACTTCATGAAAGACTCCCCTCCATTTGACCTTATGGGTAGATCAACAACGAGACAAATCAATGCTACTACCTAGCAAACACGACACATCGACTAAATGTTGGACAAATGTTGGGCCACCGTCTACGACGTCGGCCCAACATTGGTTCATAATTGGGTCGATGTGTCATGTGTGTTGGGTGTATAAATATACTTCCTACTGAACAACGCAATAAACTGCCACCCTTTGCAAACCAATACGACAAATTATGTTAAGCTTTCTCCAGCTAATTTTTTTTCTAAATTATCTTATTTAAATCCAGCCCCACTTGGAACTTTGTCTAGCTACCGCAACCTACAACTTCGAGTAGGGGGAAATTGTTCATCTTTGTTAATTTGAAACATTCGCAAATCGTGATGTTTAAACACTCATTTCATACCCGATAGCAGTTTTTTAGGGGCTTTGCAAAAAATTCCAGACTTCGAAAAAAAATTGGATAGAACTCACCCCATTCACCCACCCGCCGGAGCAATTTTTTTGGAAACCAATCTCTGACATGAACATAAAACTTCAAGTCATATAATCACTCTAACAACTCTAAACAACGTATATAGGGGCCTACACACAAAATATAGTTTTTTTTCCAATTTTCTATTTTATATCCAAAATGGCCCTGGACCCACCCACCCACTTCCAATTTTTTTTGATGTTTGGATTTTTTTTTAACTTTGCAACATCCCTTAATCGGCGAATAAAACAAATTAAAAACGACTATAGTCGTGCGTGGTGGTGTAAGGGTAAACCTCATTCCGCTATCTGTGGGAAATGAAATGAATCGGGCTTTAGGCCACCTTTGTGCACATATAGGCTAAACTGGGCCATGAGAACCTCCTGAGGATGGTGAGATGATTGGGATGACACTGCCCTCCATACACAAGATTCGAAATTCGTACCCTGGCGGTCTGAGGCCGAGCACGCTACCTCTCGGTCACGGAGGCTCCCCACAATACTGACTTTCACACGTGGATGGGGAAGAAACATAATTTGTTTCTTTCAAACCGCCGAGACCAGGAACCGAACCCCGAGCTCTGGCGTGAAAGGCAGCGGTGCTAACCACTACCCTAGGGCCTCGCCCGGTCAAGCAGGTGGGAGGCAGCCACAATACGTTAATCCAATGTCGGCTCTATGGGTTATTTACTTGTTGAGTAGATGAATCAGGGACTCTTTAATCTCCCGGTCCCCATATATCTAACTCTTTAAGCGCTAAGCATGACAAGAGTCGTTTATAATCTATTAGGACTAGATTGTTTATGATCTATTAGGACTAGATTCGTTTATAATATATTAGGACTAGATTCGTTTATAATCTATTACGACTAGATTGTTTATAATCTCTTTTATTTTACCATGTTAGATCGCGAGATACAACAAATGGGTGAAAATTTAAATTATTTAATTTGTGATTTGAGCCTTAAAGAATCATTCAGCTTCAAAACGCGCATGCCTGGGACGGTCAAGTGTAGGCCAACAGTAGCCTATTGAGTACAGATTGACGGCATTAATATAGCCACTGAACTGATTACAAGATACTACTCAAACGAGACATTGATCCAATGCTGTTTTAATGTTAGGCCAACGTATGCGACGCTGGCCCAACATTGAACCAACATTTGATAAATGTACAATGTTTGAGAGAAAGTCCTCCTGCCCAGCAAACGCAAGACATGTGTATGACATTTATGCGATGTCGGCCCAACGTCTTCGACGTTGGTCCAACATTGCATAAAGTCATACAAATGTTTTGTGTTTACTGGGTGACAATACAAAATTGGGGGTCAAGCAGTTTCCAAATCCCCGCAGTAATACAGTCAGTTTGTTTGCAAGTAGGCGACCAAGTAGGGGCAAAAGACAAGGGCTTTGAATTATTAACTCATAGATGTCGCTCAAGTATATATGAACTTGGTGTGATTTGAGAACTTGCTCTTAATGAGGCTTTGGGTATGAAACGCATATTTAGTATTATTATGGAGTAGGGCCTTGGCTTACCCACGGGCACTATTGCCTTCTGGGGGAACCTTGTCCTGTGAATTTTGACAGTTGACTACACCTTTAACCCTTACATCGCGGGGATCGACTTTAGTCGTCAGAATCTGACGTCTGTAGACGTCAGATTCTGACGACTAAAGTCGATCTCCGCACTGTAAGAGTAAAAATATTACTAATGGCCGTAGACCCATGATTAACATAGGTATTCAAATGAATCAGAAAGAGTTAACTAAGACATTTATGATGACTTTAGATTGAAAAAAACCCTTTGGTCTATATGGTTTATACAAACAAATTCATCGCTTTAAGTTAAGATGATACTCTATAGATCACGATTGGTCTCAAATTAAACAAAACTGACTAATTTTCACCCACTTGTTGAAGTTGTTGGAGATATAACTTCAAGTGGGTGACAATTTGAATTGTATAATTTGGCGGTTCAGGGGCTATAGCGATAGCGATATATAACTTCTAGTGGGTGACAGTTTGAATTGCATAATTCGCGGTTCATGGGCTATAGCAAGAGCGAGATATAGCTTCAAGTGGGTGACAATTTGAATTGTATAACTCGGCGGTTCATGGGCTAAGATAGCACTCTATAGATAAATAATGCTATAAATAATTCATAGTTCAATCAATGATCTCTTTATACATGTTATACAATTAGTCACATGCTAACAAATTGTACATACAAAGTTTTAAATAGCTGGGCAGTGCAGGGTCGTACATACCACTTTGTTGAATGGCACATACGACCTTTTAACACCACAATAGATAGTAATACTGTTCACATATAGGATATACCACAGTCTAATTTACATTTGTACCATGGCGCATTGTATGTGAAGTACAATTATACATTTGTTTTACATACAAAACAGTGTTATTCAAAAACTGTGAGACCGACACTGTTCAATGCTACTCTGTACGACAATAAATATGTACAATATTACTCTGAGCAACAATATGTATAATGCTACTCCACAAATACAAGCTGTTTCTGGACTAGAGGTACATCATTTCAACGCTTTAGCGATTATGTTATTTAAAGGGACATGCCCAGGTCTGAAATCATAAAAAAATCGGTGATTTTATTTTGGCTTCTTAATATGACCATATAAAGTAAACATGTCCATAGACTAGAACTGCAAAAGTTTTTTAATTTTTGTGCTGCGCACTTCCCAGTTAGGCTAGATATAGAGACGAAATTCCCGTATTTCTTATTTTTGACATGGTTGTCAATAATTAGAAATCAGGAATTTCGTCTCTATATGTTTACATCATATGTTCATATTATTAGGCTAAAATAAAATCACCGATTTTTTGATGATTTTAGACCTGGGCATAAAGATAAAGGTTCAGATATTATTATGGGTCAGACAAAGGTTCAGATATTATTATGGGTCAGACAAAGGTTCAGATATTATTATGGGTCAGACAAAGGTTCAGATATTATTATGGGTCAGACAAAGGTTCAAATATTATTATGGGTCAGACAAAGGTTCAGATATTATTATGGGTCAGATAAAGGTTCAGATATTATTATGGTGACGGAAATTGCCGCCATTTCCTATATCCGCCCTATGTTAGCATAAAGGTCTAGACAGCTTTAAAGAGACCACTCCACACAGAAATCACAGATAATATTTAATCCTTAAAATTGCCTTCTGAACCATGTCTAACATTACCCATTTAAACGCCAAATTATTCAATTGGAATAGTACTCCGCTATATTACATGTATACATGTTGTATACTGGCCGTATAGCAAGTGAATGCTTTTGACTGAGCGTCGGCGATTCACCACGTTATGGTCGTCTGTCATGTCGGTCGACTGTACACTTCATTACGCCTTGAAAGTTTTGGACAGTCTTGTGAGAAAATACAAACGGTATTTATTTTCGTGCGGTATGGAAAAATACAGCACATGCATGTCTTGGACGAGTGCTGTATTTTCCAATACCGCAATCAAATGAACACCGTTTGCTTATTGTATTTTATTCTATCCCATAATTAAAATAAAAACTGAATGACGACAGAGATTGGCTGATCTAGTGACAAGCAGAGTCAATCTTTCATTGGTCTAAGGTAGAATACCATACTTCAAAGAACTGTTTTAATAATTAAAATATTTTTTTTCCATTTTCCACCCACTTCAAGTCCTCTTCATCCACTACAAATTGAGAATTTACAGTAGATGAGCATGACAATGATAAATTCAGACTTGGAAGGGTTAATCAAACAGTTTACTGGGTTTCGTTTACCAAAATTCAAATTCAAATTCATGCTCCAATTACAATTTTTACATCTGTTAAAGTATATATATATTTTGTTGATGATGGATACAAAGGAGACCCGCAAAAGGCTTTGTTAAAAACCGCTTCTATGCGGGCCACCATTTGCCATTCAAACACTCACTTGAAGTCAGCATAGCAATCTCTCAATTTATTTAAATATCTACACATTTGGACATCTGATTTGCTAACAGTTCATAATGAAAGTTAGTATGTCCTAAAATACAGGTCACCAGATTACAGTTTGTCTTTTTTAGCACACATATATTATAATGACAGCTGGCAACCTGCAATAAATTATTCATTTGATAAAACACCAAGCACATATTGTGTTTCAGACATTAACGCCATGGTAACGACTACTAATTCAATGAATTGCCATGGTTATATAATAATGTCCTTCTAATGATCGAAGAGGCAGTTTTCGGCTGACCAATAAGCAGTCATCGTTATTATCTCTGTTTGTGGCTGCTCTGTCGTGTATCGTCACTTGTATCATCGCCCATCACAAGCACACTGCGTTTATCAGGGAAATAATAATTATGTTCTGCTCAGAACTGAAACTGTAGAATCTTGCTTGAATACAACGGACTTATTCCTTTTGGGTTGGTATAGTTTTATCCCATCAAACATGCTACAATGACACAATATCGGATTAATGCTGGTGCAACGTCGCAGACGTTGCACCAGCATTAACTCAGCATTGTGGCAACGTCTATTGTTTGCTGTGTGAGTAGACCTTGTGCAGACGATCGCCTCGGATCAGGGATCAACCAAAAAGTACAGTAAACGACGTCACAAACAATAATTCTAAGCGACCACCTCTCTCTGTAGACCACTCATGCTCCGTGAATGGGAGTATTTGTGCCTTTATTCCTCCTATTATACCCTCTTATTCTATGGATTATGTCACGCAGTCTACAGCATTTGGCCTCTTAATGTTTCCCATGTATTTCCATGTAAACATACCTCTGATGGACGATCACCTCTGATCAACGACCATCTCTGATGAACGACCATCTATGCTGAACGGCCGTCTCTGGTGAACGGCCGCCTCTGATAAACGACCACATCTGGTGAACGACCACATCTGGTGAACGACCACCTCTGATAAACGACCATCTTTGATGAACGGCCATCTATGATGAATGACCACCTCTGATGAACTGCTGCCTCTGTAGAGAAGACGTTTTATCACTACAGGAGGGGGGGGGGGGGGGTCACACAGCAGGTATCATGGAGAAGTCTACAGCTTCTAGTTTTGTGGGAGACACATTGCTGTGGAAAACCACTCATTTACATATTTCTATGTAAACTAGCTTTTGATGAATGGCTACATGTCTTGCAAGACCTTTTTTCACTAGAAGAAAAGTGATGGCACACGTCGAATGGGGAAGTTCGGATCATTTGGGCATTTCATATACCATCAATATAATCCAGTTTGAAAAATATAATAGTCAGTTCTATAAAGACCGAAGCATTTGGCCATTTCATGTAGCATCAATATAATCCAGTCTGAATATTCTGGTCAGTTCTAGGAAGTCTTCTTTTCTGGGGTCGTAGTCATCCACGTCACCCGAGCAGTCGTCATCTTCCACGAGGACATTCAACACGTCAATATTACTGAGCAGTGACTCATCAGCTAGCACTGCCACCTCTCCGGACACCATGACCTCGTCAGCTAGCACTGCCACCTCCCCTGACATCGTTACCTCACCTGAGCTCTCTCCACTACCTTCCTCTGTCATTGGCCCACCTAAAACAATCACATTCACGGGGTCAGTCAAGGATTCACTCACCACCACCGTCAGGTGTCATTGGACCACCTGAAAACAATCACATTAGACTTTGTGTTGCTGAGTTGTCTCTAGTCTCTTTTTCGTCATTTGAAGATGGAAGTGCTAACGCAATTTCCAGCTTCAAATGACAAAAATAATTCTTTTTTTTTTCGTTAAATAAACTATAGTAGTAGTGGTAGTAGTAATAGTAGTAGTGGTAGTAGTAAAAGTAGTAGTAGTAGTAGTAGTAGCAGCAGCAGCAGCAGCAGCAGCAGCAGCAGCAGCAGCATCAGCAGCAGCAGCAGCAGCAGCAGCAGCAGCAGCAGCAGCAGCAGGAGTAGTAGTAGTAGTAGTAGTAGTATTGGTAGTAGTAGTAGCAGTAGCAGCAGCAGTAGTAGTAGTTGTTGCAGTAAATTGTTGCTTTACGTCACCTTTCTGCAATAATTATATTTTAAGTGACATTGTATTCACTAAACATCTTCTAAATTGAAATACTTGACTAACTGAGCATCTACCACAAATTATATTGTCCATTTGGACGTTGTTAAGCACAAGTAGTAGTAGTAAAATATTGCTTTACGTCACTCTGCGGCACTAATGGTCATTGACGTGAAATTGTAATATGTTAAAAATAGTGCAGTCCGTTGATGAGATGAATGATGTACAGATGATGATGTGAATGTGGAGTGATAGGGCATGGTGGGTGAGGGTGGGGTGATAGGGCATGGTGGGTTATTGGGAGTGTTTGCGCTCACTCGCACGATGAGGGGTTCTGGGCATGTCTAGGGGATTAAGCCCCAGACATTTCAAGACGTCCAGCGACGTGTCTTTAGCTCAACAAAAACACAACTCCACTATCATTGTGTCAGATTGTCCCCGGTTTAGTTCAAGGCTCTAAAACGGCCAACACCAGCGCCTGTACTGGTGTGGGAGCTGCACTGGTACCGCTGTTGAGCAGATGAACCAGGGTAATCCTCTGGAAATCAAATCGAAGATTATATGTAGAGGTTGTAGTTGCTCTTGCTCAAGCACAAGGAAGCAAACTCTCATATAATATGTAAGTTTCCTCATTGGGGCACTTAGTGATGCACGCTGGGCACAAAATTAGACATTTCACCACCCTACGCCATCAGTAAATGAGGGTAAATGCCACGGAGTTTCAGCATTAAATTGCACAGTGGAACACAAGTCTCCGGCCGTCTGGGCATGTCTGGGGGTAGATCACCTGGACATGCCCAAAACCACCTATCAGGCGAGCGAAGGAAAACGCTCTCAATAACCCACCATGCCCTATCACCACCACCCTCACATCATCATCTGTAGCCTACATCATCCATCTCATCAATTGACTACAACGTTTTTTATCGCATTACAATGTCACTCAAAAGACCATTTGTGCCAAAAAGTGACGTAAAGCAATGATTCAATACTACCACTATGGTCAATTAGTCACAATGGCCTGGTGGGGTGGAATGCAGCGAAGAATTTGGGAACAATAATGTTGACATGTCATATTTAATTTTTGTTCCTTTATGTTTCTTAACCCTTACAGTGCTGGGATCGACTTTAGTCCACAGAATCTGACGTCTACAGACGTCAGAATCTGACGTCTACAGACGCCAGATTGTGTCGACTAAAGTTGATCCCCGCACTGTAGGAGTAAAAATATTTTTAATGGTCGTAGACCCACAAAAAATATATTTAAATGAATCAGAAAGAGCTAACGGAGACATTTATGATAATTTCAAATTGAAAAAACTCTTTGGTTGCTATGTTTTTTTACAAAATAATTCAGCGCTTTAAAGGTCAGATTCTGACGACTAAAGTCGATCCCCGCACTGTAGGAGTAATGAAATATTTATAATGGCCGTAGACCCATAACATAGGTATTCAAATGAATCGGTAAGAGCTAACGGAGACATTTATGATGATTTCAAATTGAAAAAAACTCTTTGGTCGAGATGTTTTTTACAAATTTCAGCGCTTTGAGGGTTAACCTTTGTCCTGCCAGCCCGTGTGTAATAATGCTCCAAAAACAAATACCCTGGAAAAAAGCTATAGATGCTCAGCTCACAAATAATTCAATTTGCGACATGTGTTCATAAATAAACATATTCTCCCCACATTTCAAGCTTCACATTGCGTCAGAAACTTGCAGCGTTAACCCTTTGAGTCCCTATAATGCATCAAAGCTCCATTTTACATATCTGAAAACAGACCTCATTTTCTTAAAATTAGGGGTTTTCGAAGAAAAATATCCATGAAACTGGTTTACCAATACATGACAATTTTCTTTAATTTTTCAACCACTTCAAATCATCTTCGTCCACTACAAGTAGAGACAAATAGAGCGACAGCAATTTGCGGCTTGTAGTGAACGACGATGACAATGGTAAATGGTTTGAAAAGGTTAAATAAATTAAAAATAGACACAGTTTGACATTCGATATATTGTAGTTTACAGAAATCTATTTGAAAAAAATGTCACTTTCTTAAACAAAAATTGGTAAAATCAATATTTACACATAATTATTAGTTACACAGAATCAAAAACATTTAAACCAGACCTATGTGAAATATAAAAACAACACAAAACAGGTACACATAATAACAACGATAGCTCTACTGGGGGCAAAAATGATTGGACAAATCAATATGACTTTTCCATAAATGGACCTTCCTCGACAAGACGTAATCATAAAATCAATAAAGCAAAATACAAACATATAAAATATGAAGCAAGTCGTCTACATTAGTAGGGCCATAGGGAGTAAACCAAAAAAAAATAATATAAAGTGATATGCAGATATGGCATGTAGAAGTGGTATTGTTGAATCACTTTTGTATTGGGATCAATTCAAAGCATGTCTTTTGTGTGTATGCTTTTTTAGTAAAACAATGAAAAAAATGATACTAATAAGCTATAGACATCACAACGTATTATCTTGAAAATAGTACCACAGCGATTGAGTACTAATAAGCTATAGATATAATTATAACAAACTATCTAGAGGTAGAATCACATAGACAATAAGCACTAATAAGCTATAGACACACAGAGCAGCCTACGTGCAAAACATACTCTCTGTCAGCTATCTGGGAGGTAGGACCATGGGAACCCGTTATCATATCCCAGGTGTCCATGCGGGAAACAGGTGCCGAGCTGAATGTGGCCGTGTCTGAAAGTAACAAGGGTTGGCACTCTCATCCTGAATAGTTAACAGGTCATAATGCAAGAGATACACAGATATTATCAATAAACAACAGCACAATATGCAAGATATACCCAGCTATTCTCAATAGTCAACAGCGCAATATGCAAGATATACCCAGCTATTATCAACAGTCAACAACACAATATGCAAGATATACCCAGCTATTCTCAATAGTCAACAGCTAAATATACAAGATATACCCAGCTATTATCAACAGTCAACAGCTCAATATGCAAGATATACCCAGCTATTATCAACAGTCAACAACACAATATGCAAGATATACCCAGCTATTCTCAATAGTCAACAGCTAAATATGCAAGATATACCCAGCTATTATCAACAGTCAACAACACAATATGCAAGATATACCCAGCTATTCTCAATAGTCAACAGCTAAATATGCAAGATATACCCAGCTATTATCAACAGTCAACAGCTCAATATGCAAGATATACCCAGCTATTCTCAATAGTCAACAGCGCAATATGCAAGATATACCCAGCTATTATCAACAGTCAACAACACAATATGCAAGATATACCCAGCTATTCTCAATAGTCAACAGCTAAATATGCAAGATATACCCAGCTATTATCAATAGTCAACAGCTCAATATGCAAGATATACCCAGCTATTATCAACACTCAACAACACAATATACAAGATATACCCAGCTATTATCAACAGTCAACAGCTCAATATGCAAGATATACCCAGCTATTCTCAATAGTCAACAGCACAATATGCAAGATATACTCAGCTATTATCAACAGTCAACAACACAATATGCAAGATATACCCAGCTATTCTCAATAGTCAACAGCTCAATATCCGAGATATACCCAGCTATTATTAATAGTCAACAGCTCAATATGCACGATATACCCAGCTATTATCAACAGTCAACATCTCTGTAACCATCACACGTATACCCGATGTGGAGTTAAGGTTGGGCCAGTGTCTCAGTGCAGGGTCCGAATTTAGACGTCATAACCTGACGTTTATAGACGTCAAATCCTGTCGGCCCCCGCACTGAAAGAGTAAAACATTTTTTATGTACATACATACATGTTTTATTACCTGTATTCACGATGGCTTGATACAATGCCGCGCAATGGTGTATGTTATATAAGTGATTATTTTTTGGTCAATTTAGTGTCCACACCTCCTAATGTTGCTGGCCTAATTTTGTGCCAGCGTCGCAGACGGTGGCCCGGCATTAAGCCAGCATTGGTTCACGTCTTGTGCTTGCTTGGTATTAGAATTTTAAGTACGAAATGAGATATAAGAAAAGGGTAATTTATCTCGAATATGCAGATGCATCTTGAATATGCAGTAGATACTAGGAAATTATAATTTATTTTGAATATCAGTTAATAATCAGTCATTCGAAAATGGTAATTTATCTTGAATATGTAATAGTTATTAGAAAAATAAAGATATAAGCAATTTGATATTAGAAAAAATGGAACTTTATCTTGAATATGCCATGGACGCTAGAAACTGCTAATTTATCTTAAAAATGCAATAGAACATCAGAAAATGGTAACTTATCTTAAATATGCAATAGAATAGCAGAAAATGATCATTTATCTTGAATATGCAATAGGATAATATAAATATCTTGAATATGCAATAGAATATTAGATTGGTAATTGATCTTAACTATGCAATGCAACTTTATGATGAATGTGCAATAGAGCTACTAGAATGGATATTAAAACATGGAGAACAATACATTACAGGATAGGGCAATATGCAATAGGACTTGGATATAAAATGATACACAAGAAAACGGAATATGCCAATAGTAGTCATACATATTAAATATATCAAATAGACTATATAAGGATTTTCAATAGTATTTGTGAACCAATTATGCAATAAATCAAAATTTAAATAACAAATATATTTATATATCTACATTATCAGTATGATATTTGAATATATAAAAGTATATATGAATATAAAATTAGATATTTTAATACGTAACATGCTTTTTTATTTTAACTTGTTACATACATATACCAGATTGATAGTTACATAACAGGATATACTCAGTCACTATTTGTGTAAAGTTCTCCAACTGACATCAATTTCATAGAGGATATTGTATTTTCTATGGTTGAGAATGCACACAAAGGCCAGTACTGGTCGTTTTCTTGTCCCTGCTTACCGGATGTAGTTCCTGTACCTTACGTAATCCCACCTGTACACGTTTGTACAATCGCCTCTGCAGTCTGTGTACACATTATACACTCTCTTCTTTCCCTGTTCCCCAACACCCGGTGTACGCGGGATACACTCCATCCCTGTACATTACATTCACTCCCCATGTCTCACCTGATTCTTCAGCAGGTCGTGCACGCAGTGTACACTCCCTGGCCCCTCTCTGTCCCTCCCTGTCCCCTCACTGTGTCTCACCTGGCTCTTCAGCAGGTCTTGTACGTAGTGTACACTCCCTGTCCCCCCTAGCCCCTCCCTGCCCCCCTAGCCCCTCCCTGTCCACCTAGCCCTTCCCTGTCCCCCCTAGGCCCTCCCTGTCCCCCCTAGCCCCTCCCTGTCCCCCTAGCCCCTCCCTGTCCCCTCTAGCCCCTCCCTGTCCCCCTAGCCCTTTTCCTGTCCCCCCTTGACCCTCCCTGTCCCCCTAGCCCCTCCCTGTCCCCCTAGCCCCTCCCTGTCCCCCTAGCCCCTCCTTGTCCCCTCTGTCCTCCCCAGCCCCTCCCTCTGTCCTCCCCAGCCCCTCCCTGACCCCCTAGCCCCTCCCTGTCCCCCTAGCCCCTCCCTGTCCCCCTAGCCCCTCCCTGTCCCCCTAGCCCCTCCCTCTGTCCTCCCTAGCCCTCCCTGTCCACCTAGCCCTTCCCTGTCCCCCCTTGACCCTCCCTGTCCTCCTAGCCCCTCCCTGTCCTTCTAGCCCCTCCCTGTCCCCCTGCGCCCCTCCCTGTCCCCTCTGTCCCCTCACCATGTCTCAGCTGGTTCTTCAGCAGGTCTCGTACGTAATGTACACACCCTGGCCCCTCCCTGTACACTCCCTGGCCCCTCCATGTACACTCCCTGCCCCTCCCTTTGTCTCAGCTGGTTCTTCAGCAGGTCTCGTACGTAGTGTACACTCCCTGGCCCCTCCATGTACACTCCCTGTCCCTCCCTTTGTCTCACCTGGTTCTTCAGCAGGTCTCGTACGTAGTGTACACTCCCTGGCCCCTCCCTGTACACCCCCTGGCCCCTCCCTTTGTCTCACCTGGTTCTTCAGCAGGTCTCGTACGTAGTGTACACTCCCTGGCCCCTCCATGTACACTCCCTGTCCCTTCCTTTGTCTCACCTGGTTCTTCAGCAGGTCTCGTACGTAGGGTACACTCCCTGGCCCCTCCCTGTACACCCCCTGGCCCCTCCCTTTGTCTCACCTGGTTCTTCAGCAGGTCTTGTACGTAGTGTACACTCCCTGGCCCCTCTACAATCTCTCAGTTTCTCTAGTGTGGCGTGGTGGATCTGTAATGTCGTGTAGTCCAGGTCAAACACAGCGTTCCTTAACTACAAACACAACATATTATACCAGCTGAAAAATAGTGTTATCAACCATTCAGGAGCTCGCTCTAAGCTCGTTTATTAGCTGATCAAATCACTGATAATGAAATGTAAGTTTACACTTTAGATATAGCTTCAAGTTGGTGAAAATTTACATCAGATAACTTGACGGATAACTGGTTAAAATGAACACAATATGGTATTTTACAGACATAACGTGCATCACAGGAATGCATTTTATCAATATAAATGATATATATATATTGTAAAGCAATAAATATAATTTTCCAGAAGGCTCAGAAAAAAAAGATTGGAATCTTAACACCATATCGTTTTACTATAGTTAACATATATAAAACAAAAAAAGTATTGTTTGTAATGTGCATAAAAGCCATATGGAAAAGTTGAATAAATCAAGACAAAATAATAAGGGATAGACATTTCAAAGTGCCATTTTTTATACCAAGCTTTAAAGGCAGGGGTTTGATATCATGATGTGTGCTTGAGATCTACCCATCCGGCATTTCTGCATATAATTATATAGAAATGTTGACTTTTTACCTGATACGGGTTTTCTCCTATTATATGTTGACTGTTTACCAGATAGGGGTGTTCTCGTATGCTATAGCTGGTCATCTACCTGACACGTGTCTTCTCCTATGTTGGCTTTTTACCTGATACCGGTTTCTGCTAGGCTATAGCTGGTTATTTACCTGATACGCGCTTCTGCTACGATATAGCTGGTTATTTACCTGATACGGATACTCTCCGATTTTGGCTTTTACTTGATAGGCCTATGGGTTTTCCACTATGGTGGCTTTTACCTGATACAGTTTTCTGCTCTGTTATACCTGGTTATTTACCTGATACGGGTCTTCTGCTATGTTGGCTTTTATCTGTTACGGGTTTCTGCTTTGTTATACCTGGTTATTTACCTAATACGGATTTATGCTATGTTTGCTTTTTAACTTATACGGATTTCTGCTATGTTTGCTTTTTACCTGATACGGATTTCTGATATGTTACCTTTTTACCTGATACGGGTTTTCTCCTAAGTTGGCTTTTTACCTGATACAGGTTTTCTGATATGTTGACTTTTTACCTGATACGTATTTCTGATATGTTGACTTTTTACCTGAAACGGGTGTTCAGCTAAGTTATTACTGGTTACTTATATATGGGTCTTGCGCGGTATTGTCTTTTACCTGATAGGGGTCTTCTCCTATGTTATAGTAGCTGATGAAGCCGGTGATGAATTCACAGTAGAGGAAGTTATGAGTGTCATTGATGGTTCTCAGACACCAGTACGTGTTGTTGTTAGAGTTGGGGCAAAAACAGAAAGGTCCCACTGCAAAATAAAAGAGATTTGTTAAACCATTTCAACAGTAATCACGACTGTGGTTGTTTTAACTCTTACAACCCGGCGATAGACTTTAGTCGTGAGAATCTGACGTCTGTAGACGTCAAATTCTGACGACTAAAGTCTATCTCCGCACCGTATGAGTAAAAATATATCTAGTGGCCATAGACCCATAACATAGGTTTTCAAATGAAGCAGAAAGAGCTCATTAAGACATTTATAATGATTTCAAATTGAAAAAAAACTTTTGGTCTCCATGGTTTCTACAAAAATATTTCAGCACTTTAAGGGTGTAATCTTTTTATTAGCTGATCAAAGCACAGTTTTTGGGAATGAAATACGTGTTTAAACATCAAGATTCGCAAATGTTTGGTCTCAAATTAAACAAATATAAGTATTTTCGAAAATTTTAACTGTAAAACTTGGGGCTTTAAGTTTTAGTAATCAGCCTGAAATGATGCAGATTGCTTTCGAATTATTAAACAGATACAAATGGCTGAGTTGTCCTCAATTCGTCTTGATCGCAATTTATCTTAGCTTTTTGGTGTTTTGTGGCGTAAAATTATCAGAACAATAAATCATTGATAAAATATTGACATGATCTGTAAAATGAGAAAAACAAAGAATGGGGAGACATGCAGTGGGTCGGGGGGCCTGTTTCTCTTTGACCCCTCATCCCTTGTATATATATTTCCATTGTCACACAAGGATAAAACCTTTTCCAATGTGAAGCATCCCTTTAATTCTTTAAACGTGGGGACCGTCTATATACGTCCAAATTCTGACGTATAAAGACAGTCCCCGCATTGCAAGAGTATTTTTTTTATAATGGCCGAAGACCCATAACAAAGGTATTCAAATGAAGCAGAAACTGAAAACTAAACATTTATGATTTTTTCAAATTGAATTAACCCTTTGAGCTCCATGGTTTATACAAAAATATTTCATCATGGTCAACATGAATGCAGACATACAAAGCCACACACGGTAATCACACATGATTCACATGTTAATGCATAACAATACAGCGAATGTTGGCATATTCCTAGATATAATTATTGTTATCAGCGTCATGCTCAAATATATGGTTAATAGCAGTATGAAGCAAAAGTTAATACCCCATAAAATGGGTCAAACATGAAATTATAAGCTTGAGTTATTCAGTTAATTCATAGAAATTTTGCGAAGCCGGTACAATATGCACAAATTTTTAAATCACTCCAACGTATATATAGTTCTGCATCATCATGGTAAAGAAGAACACGCCATTTTGATATCACTCTTATTAGACTACCGGGTACATTGATAGCTTAACACAATTCACTACTGATAATGCGAGTTAATCACAACAGAGCTCGATTCCATTCATCGCATTTCCGTACTGCAGATAAATGCTTCAATTCATCTTAAGGGACCATCGCAAAAGTTCACATCTTTTATATATACTTGCCCCCATTTTGTGGATGCTTCATGAATAAAAAACAAACGTGAAAATAACTAGAGAAGGATGTTCTGCCGAGCATGTGAGTCCCTGATAGCAGTGTATAATATTGAAAATGGTCAGTAAAAACCGCAGTGCAACGGAGAGGCCTCACTGCGGAGAAACGGCTCATCTCATCACGATGTCCCCTGTACCAGGTAAGTATGCTTGATTACCGTGGAGATCATCGGCACTAGCCGAGTGTGGGCATCACAGCCACCCCTTGTATTTGCTAATTGACACGATAAATCACACCAGAAGTTTCAAGTACACCGACAGGACCATTGCCAATTAAATAATGAGCGTTTCTAGACTGCTCTTTGTTGGTACCCGGCGAGGGGGACTCAAAAATAAATTGCCAAATGATATTGATATGAATAGCTATTACCACTCAATGAGGCAGTCACAAATCAGATAAGATATTCATTGTAACTTTCTAGTAAATGATTATTTAGCATAATCAAAATGTCAGGTGGAAGTTGGTGTCAGATTTTGTATGATCCTACAAAAAGTGTTGAATCTATAAACATATTTGTGATTTCGCTAAAAGCTTAGATCGGTCTATTATTGTTTCCTCCTATTGAATAACGTTATCTGATTGATATTTTAAATGTTGCTAAAATCAAGAAATGAAAGGGTAGAAAAGATCAGAGGTTCGATGAGTAGGCCTACAGTCAATTTGGAGGCTCACATATACCAAACGGCACATACATACCCACAGGGCACACAACGTTGTTGCGACGTTCAATCAACGTCAACGACGTTGATTCAACGTCGCAACAACGTCGTGTGCCCTGTGGGTACAGAACCCTGCAGTGGTTACCAGTGCCAAATAGTTGCGATGTCCCCTTTCCACATTTAATTGAAGACGGGTGGACAATGATATATACAGAGATTGTGAACTTTATTGCTGGTCCCTAAGCATTGCAGGCATTCTATATGGTCTTACGAGTCCAAACAGGCTGTACACGCCAGTGGTCGTTAGTCATCTCTGTACACTCCAGTCCATCCCGCTTACACGACAGATTACGACGGGCTGACCGCCGCCTTTGTACACGATCCACTGTACAACCAACATGTCATAACCATGTACAACCAACATGTCATAACCATGTACAACCAACATGTCATAACGATGTACAAACAACATGTCATAACAATGTACAACCAACATGTTATACAAATGTATACGAGCCACTGTACAATCAACATGTCATAACAATGTACGATCAACATATCATAACAATGTACAGCCAAAAAGTCATAACCATTTACAACCAACATGTCATAATAATGTACAACCAACATGTCATAACAATGTACAATCAACATGTCAAAACCATGTACAACCAACATGTCATAATAATGTACACGAATCACTGTACAACCAACATGTCATAGCAATGTTAAACCAACATGTCAAAACGATGTACAACCAACATGTCATAACAAAGTACACCCAACATGTCACAACGATGTACAACCAACATGGTATAACAATGTACACGAGCCACTGTACAATCAACATGTCATAACAATGTACAGCCAAAAAGTCATAACCATTTACAACCAACATGTCATAATAATGTACAACCAACATGTCATAACAATGTACAACCAACATGTCATAGCCATGTACAATCAACATGTCATCACAATGTACAACCAACATGTCATAGCCATGTACAATCAACATGTCATCACAATGTACAACCAACATGTCATAGCCATGTACAACCAACATGTCATAACACTGTACAACCAACATGTCAAAATAATGTACAGGAATCACTGTACAACCAACATAACAAATATGTCCTTGATTGCAAATATTTTGTCACATTGATGATAAATTGAGCATTCTAGCGATGGTGTGATTTGTATTTTAATTATTAAGGCCAAAATAATTGCTTTTGAAAAAAAAAACAGTTTGCAAACATTTGAGTGTTAATATGAAGTAAATATACTGGTATGTGGGAGGTATATATGAGGTTAAAACAGCCGGACAAACGGCGTGAACGGTCAACATATTGGCAAACTGAACACGTTATTCCTGTACTCAGACGTCCTGTTATGATATTTGCTTCCCGTCTCACCGTGGTCATGGAAAATGTTTCCTTATTTAAAGTTTATTTTATATAATTTTTTACAAGTATTTTCAATTAAATACACTTTTAGTCATAACATTATCACATAAATAACTAGACTAAGCTTTAATATATATATATAATTATTGTAAATTGAAATACAACTCAGTCAAACTAGTAATATAGATAATCTGAGTTGTATTCGCTAACTAGTCTGTGGTGCCGTTCACTAGACTAAAGGGTTTTGGGTTGTGACCTGTGATAAAGGAGCCCTCTCTATCTGGAACAATTTAGTCATTATTCGTCTCTGGATCTTTTCAAGCGTCGCCTAAGAACAATTCTCTTCACAAAGTATAACAACTTTTAAGTGCAACAAATGGTTAGGCTATAGGCCTATAAACTGCGCTATACAAGTTACCAATCCTTCACATTGTATTAAGCCTTTCAAGCCTGTATCGACCAATGTCATCTTCATCCACTACAAGTCGAGAATTGCTACCGCAATTCTCGACTTGTAGTGGATGAAGATGAGTTGAAGTGAGTGGCAAATTTAAGAAAATTGTCATGCATTGGTTTTTTTTTCATGGAAACTTTCGTTATAAAACCCTTGGTTGTAGGAAAATACTGTCTGTATCCTGGGATGTAAAGTGATGCTTGAATGCATCGTGAGGGCTTAAAGGGTTAATATATTATATCATCAATCTACCATCAGTGATGCGTCACGTGTACTCACAGTTCCAGAGTGGTGGTGTCTTCCAGTGGTCGTTATTATGCTCAAAGCACTTCATATTAGGGTTGTTACAGCTCTTGGTCACCTCCTTTAACCCCCCGTGACCATGAGAAGGCGGCAACACCTCAGGAACAATCTCAACCTTATTCTTCTCCTTGTCCTTCTCTTTCCTCCTTTCCTCTCGCTCTTTCTTCTTCTGGTCTCGTTTCTCCTGTCGTTCTTTTATCACGTCTTCTCGCCTGTTCACCTTTTTGCCTTTATCCTTCTTTCGTTTCTTCTCTTTTTTCACAGTGTTAAATCCATCACTTCAAAGGTAAAGATACAGGTTTATAGTCTGATATCAAAGGTAATGTTACAAAACCTGATATCAAAGGCTAAGGTACAGGTTTATAGTTTGATATCAAAGGTAAAGGTACAAAACCTGATATCAAAGGCACAGGTACAGGTTTATAGTTTGATATCAAAGGTAAAGGTACAGGTTCATAGTCTGATATCAAAGGTAAAGGTACAGGGTTATAATCTGATATCAAAGATAAAAGTACAGGTTTATAATCTGATATTAAAGGTAAAACTGCAGCTACAGGTTTATAGTCTTATATCAAATCTGAAGAATCATCAGCCGACTTGACATTGCCATTTCAACTTCACGGAGGGCACAGTCCTACATCCTTGCCCATGGCACAAAATCAAAATAACATCCCAACATTGAGAGCGAGGCTTAGAACCGCACGACAGGCGGCGACAATGACAAAGCGCCATGCCATTGGTGGCTCTAACCATTGCGAGAAGTCAAAGCAAACAATGGAAAAGACTAATTGAGAAGATACCTATATACCCCAGATTTATTATTAAACCTTGCTGTTAGTTCTGCTGAATTACCTGGTTGGTATTTTTCACTTTCTTGAAGCAGGAATTTCTAACACAATTTTCAGCTTTAAATGACAAAAAATGTTGACAAAATGTTCCCAAAATGTAATTATTATATTATATCTACTGTAAATTCTAATGATATTGTATTCGGTATTTCAGACCAAATAAAATGCCACTGAATTGATAAAACAATTTGTAATAGATGATCAGGTTATCAAATCCTGAGGTCTGATCAGATTATGAAGCCTAAGGTCGATCATATTACTGAGCATGCAGAAAGAGTAAAATATTTATAATGGGACACCCATAACATATATAGGTATTAAAATGAATCGGAAAGAGCCAAATGAGACATTTATGATGATTTCAGATTGAAAAAACACCTTTGGTCTCCATGGTTTATATAGATACATCAGCGCTTCTGTGGTTACTGTTCAGGGGCGAATCCAGCGGGGGGGCGCAGAAGGTACATGCCCAGCCCTTTTTGTGCCAAATTCTTTAAAGAGTCTCCTAAATTGCCCCCAAAAAACTTAGGGACCCCCGACCCCGGATCCTCTGCGTCCCCTCCTGGATCCGTCCCTGCTGTTGTTTATAATAAAATAATATCATTGTGGCTGTTGAGAACTACACTTTGGTCACTTTCTCATATATCTATGTATGTAAAATTGATTATTTTACAATTTGTATATGTATGGATTTTAAGAGGGTCCCATGGCAGATGAGCGAAAGCTCAATGGGTCACCCTCTATAAATAAAGATTATTATTATTATTATTATTATCATTATACTTACTCATCCCTGAGCTGCTCACAGTCACACTCATCCTCCGCCATCTCCCATGAGCTCACCTCCCGTGAGTAAACGTCGTCGTCATCATCATCATAGTCATCCTGTCTCCACGTGCTGTACCCTCCCCTGCTGTCATCATCGTCATAATCATCATCCTCACCATCACCGTCACCCCAGCCACTGCTGTAACCCTTGGGGCGCCGAGACTTCAAATGCTTCCTCATCGTCTGAAAAACATGCGTAAAATAGACCCTTTAATTGTTAGGTGGGTATTGTATTTTATCAAACAAACAAGTTGACAACATCTCGTAAATGTCTAAAAAAAATGTGGTTGAATGAATGAATCGATTGCTAGATCATTTCATACACTGTTACAAGATTTGGTAATTTTCGCATGTTGAAATTTTCGTGAATTACCAATTTTGGGAGTTTTCACGAAGTTTAGAATTCGCGAGTTTACATTTTTCGAGTGATTCTCGAGTTTGTCCTCGCAAAATTCACTAAAATTAAAACCTCGCAAATATTACCAAATCTACAGTATGCTAGATTGAATGGTACATTTTATGCCATCATCCGCATCATCACCACATACAACAGACTTCAAATAGCTACAATTTATCAATACACATAAAATAAAATGCACCTTTTAATGGCATGGGTGCGATAAGGGTTTTTAAGTTTCTCCCCCACTACAGGAGTTTGTTTGTAGCTGACCTTGAGTTTGTCCAGTTGTTCTTTATATTCCTGTATGATTCTGTCCATCCTTAGTTTACGATGCTTCCATTCACCAAATGACTTCTCTGGTTCCTCATCACAACTGACTGTGTTATTAGGAAGCACTCGGCAGGCAACGCTAGACCCGACATCTGTGAAAACAAACCAGAAGACACTGTGTTATTAGGAAGGACCCGACAGGCAACGCTAGACCCGACATCTGTGGAAACAAACTAGAAGACACTGTGTTATTAGAAAGCACTCGGCAGGCAACGCTAGACCCGACATCTGTGGAAACAAACCAGAAGACACTGTGTTATTAGGAAGGACCCGACAGGCAACGCTAGACCTGACATTTGTGGAAACAAAGCCAGAAGACACTGTGTTATTAGGAAGCACTCGACACGCAACGCTAGACACGACATCTGTGGAGACAAACCAGAAGACACTGTGTTATTAGGAAGGACCCGACACGCAACGCTAGACCCGACATCTGTGCAAACAAAAACAGTGGTAATGAATGATTATGAAGGACACAGCATTTGGAAATAAAAACATATTTTAACTTACATAATTGTTTTTTTATGCAGTTAAACTTCTGCATTCCGCATTTGCTCAATTTAAAACATTAATTTTGACATTTTTGTCAATTGACCAATGTTTACCGACATCTGTGGAAATAAATAAAGTGTTAAAGAGAGTATTGATACTGAATAACACAGCCTGTATTGAGGTAGCCCGTGTTCCTCACCTGTATTGAGGTAGCTGTGTTCCTCACCTGTATTGAAGTAGTCTGTGTTCCTCACCTGTATTGAGGTAGCCTATGTTCCTCACCTGTATTGATGTAGCCTGTGTTCCTGTATTGAGGTAGCCTATGTTCCTCACCTGTATTGAGGTAGCCTGTGTTCCTGTATTGAGGTAGCCTATGTTCCTCACCTGTATTGAGGTAGCCTGTGTTCCTCACCTGTATTGAGGTAGCCTATGTTCCTCACCTGTATTGAGGTAGCCTGTGTTCCTGCATTGAGGTAACCTGTGTTTCTCACCTGTATTGAGGTAGTCTGTGTTTCTGTATTGAGGTAGCCCATGTTCCTCACCTGTATTGAGGTAGCCTGCGCTTCTCCTGACTTTTCTCCGTTTCTTCCTCAGTAGCCTGTGCCTGCGGGGTACATCAGGGAGCAGGGAGACGTTGCCCCCGGGCTTATTCCACCCCTCGTACTTGGTGAGCGGAGGGTGTGAGTGAGGGTCGGCGATCACCTGGGGTCCTGGGTCAAGCTTCATCAGATCCGCCTCGTGGGGAGTGTTCCAGGGATTTTCTATGTCTGACACAAAAAATAACAGATTATCTGATTTGTCTGTCATTTATTTTTGATTCATTTAAAACTAATTTTCATCCACTTGAATTGTGTGTCGCTACCGCGATTCACAAATTCAAATGGATGAAAATTACTCACATGAAAGCTGTATTGTTAACGCAATATCCATCTTCACGTGACAAAAAAAATGTGTTTTTATTAAAAATAGACATATCGCAAATTGAAATATTTCATGAATTGAACATTATGTCAGAAGCAATTTTCTCATTTTTACTGGCACTTCATCTCGTTTGAAACGTTTAAAACCGAATAAGTGTTAAGAAATTATTCAGAAAAAATTCAACAACACGTATTTTGTATTTCAAAGGCAAACCACATTTGCAACTTATAGGTAAAAGTTAGAAACAAATGTATCGTACTTTTGAGAAAGACGGGAGTTGACAAGAACAAACCGTAAAATTATGAGTTAATGGACAATAATAAATAATTGGGGGCACACATTTTGAAAATACAGCTTCACAAGAACGATAACTTGTCGGTTTTGGAGTTCAAATATGGCAATGACTCTCTACCTTCTGCTGGCACATATTGGTGGGATATGCAGATGTCTTGAATAAACATTTTTTGATTTTTTTTAATAATAGTATATTAAGTTACTCAGCTGATGCTTTTCTTCGACGGTCGCATGCCATCTAGACATAGTTTTTTGCGCATGCGCAAAGAGAAAAGTAAGTCAGAAATCACTCTCTGTATTTCATCAAATTCAGTGTCAGAGTGTGGACCGCTAAATTAAATAATTTAGATTTTTACCAACTTGAAGTTGTGTCTCGCTACCGCGACCCACAACTTCAAGTTGGTAAAAATTAGTCATATTTGTTTAATTTGAGGCCAAATATTTGCAAATCTCGATGTAAAATCGTCCATTTAGTTACCAAATGACAGTCTCTGTATTTCATCGATTTTCTCAAGAGTGTACAATACGGCACATATGGGCCTCTTAGCAATCTGAGTGTCATAATTACATACAACACCTTTTGAGCCAATGTTCTTATAATGTTGGGCCAGCGTCGCAGACGCAGGACCAACATTAAAACAACATTGGGTCAATATCTCGTGTTTGCTGAGCTAGCAGCTGATTGTGACTGACCTTTGGCCTGTATGACGTCATCATCCTCGTCCTCATCCTCGGCCTCGGTGCTAGAGGGGTCAGCCGTGCCGTCATCCGTCAGGTTGACCGGTACAGGCAGCTCATTCTGTACCAGGTCAGGGGGGCCCTTCCACGGCCGACCTGTGTGCAAGAAATATATAGGCGCCGTCACATTAAACCAGGATCACATGATTTTCGCCGATTTCTCCGTCAATTCTGAACAGATTTCCTTGAAATTTTGCAAAGGCCATTTTCTATTTAATTCCTAACAGCGGTACAAATTTCGCAAAATTATATTGAATATTTCTAAAGTTAGACCATTTGATATGTACTAAAATTCCAGAATTAGTTTAATGGGGTTATAGAGGGACGCATACGTAATTTAATCAAATTGTCTAACCTTCGAAATACGCTACATAATTTTACGAAATTTTCAGGGCTATTAGGATTTGAATAGAAAAATTGCCTTTGCAAAATTTGATGAAATTGGTTTAGAATTGACGGAGAAATCGCCGAAAATAATGAAATCTTGGTTCATCCTTTTTAATTTGACGGCGAGTATAGTGTGCTATGATCAGCAGACAAAGGGTTGATAGCAAAACAACCCACGTGTCTTGATACCAGGTGTCATTTTCTTTTCATGGGTTTATTATGGTATTGCATGTTTTAATGACGTTTTGAGGCAATGTGATATTGCTTTATACAACATGATATTGCTTACATACGTTTTTTGGGTATTCTTATATCAGACCCTATCAGTGTCACATACGCTATTTTTCTTAGGTGTCAATAAATCTCCCCTGATCTGCCTTCGATCACTGAGTTCCCAGTAAACGCAAAACATTTGTATAACATTTTGTACAATGGTGGACTAACGTCGAAGACGTTGGGCATTGGTTGTATAAATGTTTTGTGTTTTCTGGATTGCTTACTCATTAGCGTTGATACCCTATGCCCTATTTAGCCTACTGATCATGCTGATGTATCGTGGGATCCTTCGTGATATTATTCAGGTTCTGATACCACATTCATTCTCATTTACCTCCGTGGCATTATGTGCCGATGTATTGTGATACCACACGTATCATCCCGACAAAGAAAACCATTTGTATAACATTTATACAACGTCGGTCCAACGTCAAAGACGTTGGACCGACGTTGTATAAATGTTAAAAAAATGTTTTGTGTTTTATGGGTAGCTTACTCATTCGCTTTGATATCCCAAGCACTGTTTATTCATGTATTGAATCGCTTACTCACTAGCTTTGATACTCTAAGTACTGTTCAGCTTATTCATGTGTTTTGAGATTCTCTGTTACATGATTCATGTTTTGAATCCATTTTACTTCTGTGGTATTGTTTACTGATATATTTTGCCACCACATACAAGTACCATATATTTACTCTCATGTTACTCGACCACGTGGCTTTGTTTACTCACGTTTCGACACGTGCTCCTTCAGGAACTGTTTCTGGAGTCTCATCTCGTGCTTGTCCAATCCCTGCATGGCGTCTTTCAGACAGCGGCACCTGGTGCCAGGCGGCTCGTCCCCCATGTTGAACACCCCCGCGTCGTTCTGTTTCCCGGCGCGACATTTAGAGATGCGGAAGGTTCCCGTGGCATCTCGCACACAAACCCATTGCTGAAACATAACATGGTTGTCAGATTCTGGACATTCAACTTTGTGCTGTTGCCGTATATACGTTTATATAGGCCCTATAGCTTATGGTAGATGTTTATAGTCTAGGACACAATCATATGTAGCGCATGTTCTTTGTCGATTTCCCCGTCAATTCTGACCCAAATTCTTTGAAATTGTGCACATGTTGTTTCCAAGTCATGTCCTAACATCGGTGAAAAATTCGCTAAATTTTATTGAATATTTTAAAAGTTAAACCATTAGACATGTAATAAAGTTCCAGAATTAGTGTAATGGGTTTATAGAGGGACGTCATATATTCAATTTACTACATGTCAAACAGTCTAACTTTTGCAATTCAGCATAAAACTTTACGAAATTTTCACCGATGTTAGGACATGACTTGGAAATGACCTGTACAAATTTTCATGAAAATCGGTTGATAATCGACGAAAAACATGCGCTACAGATCTGTTTTTTTCGCAATATTACAAATTTATTCAATTTTCAACATAAAATGACGAACAACATTCATCATTTAAGCTGGAAATTGAATAAATTGCGTTAATTACTTAAATTGAGTTGTCTTACTATATTATTGATTTTTGCATATTCTTGAATACTTGGGGACTTTTAATATGTTTTTCGGGACAGAGTAAATCCGGAAAAAAGCAGCTTGTCATGAATTTGTTCCCCTCTAAGGTGTACTAACAGACTAATTTCGCTGGACTAAAAAGGAAATACTTGAAATTCAAGTTGAATGTTTTGTAGTTCCATGTGTACTTTAGGCTAAACTGACCCAGATAGCATGGTGGATGATACTGACCCGACCCAGTAACACTAACACTACCCAGAGAGCATATGGTGGTTGGTACTCGCTTCTCTGACACGATTCATCCACATGACCTGACCCAGTAATACTGACCTGACCCAGAGAGCATGGTGGTTGGTACTGACCTGACCCAGTGAGCACGGTAGTTGGTACTGACCTGACCCAGTGAGCACGGTGGTTGGTACTGACCTGACCCAGTGAGCACGATGGTAGGTACTGACCTGACCCAGTGAGCACGGTGGTTGGTACTGACCTGACCGAGTGAGCACGATGGTTGGTACTGACCTGACCCAGTGAGCACGGTGGTTGGTACTGACCTGACCCAGTGAGCACGGTAGTTGGTACTGACCTGACCCAGTGAGCACGATGGTAGGTACTGACCTGACCCAGTGAGCACGGTGGTTGGTACTCGCTCCTCTCGCACGCCTCATCCACCCGGGCATCCTTGGTGAGGACAGGAGCTCGGTTCTTGTTGGCCTCCAGTCTCTCACGCTGGACTATCTTCTTCTGAGTGATCTTACTGTAACAGAGTCAAACATCAGCCCGGGCAAACTGACTGACTGACCCAGATAATAGGTATGTGATTGGTCGAGATGGACATCTCGACCTATCACATACCTAATATCTGGCTCAATCAATTTGAAAATAAACATCTTAATATTATGTCTAAAAGAGCAGTGTATATGACATTATTACAAACGGGATAACAAGGTAAAACAGATTACATAAATTAAAGTTATAATAATAAATGTGCATTGTGATAACGTAGATGTATAATCATAAACACTAGAAAGTATCCACCTTCCAACTTAAAAGTTTATTGCCAATGCAGCAACGGTACAGCTGTATATATTTGAAGTGTCATGGCGGCCATTTTAGATAACCTAAAGTAGTTCATCAGTGTTTTTTTGTGAAGATCAGATCAATACTTGCTACTGCAGAGCGATTATATTGATTTTTAAAGCAGAGTCGGGTCGACCATCTTGGATATGCAAATTAACTGATTATTTGATTTAACAGGGTGAATAGGATCCCCCCTCCATTTCTAAATTCTGGCTGCGCCCTCATCTTATGTACTGTACTGACCCTCTCTCCACGAGGAATGTATCTCTCCAGCCCTTCTTCTTCTTTAGGTCTCCTCTACTGTAACAAACACACACAATACACGTAAAATAACGAGAAACAAATTACGGCCATTCATCATTCGTGGTCACTATCATTCGGAAAAAGTTAAAAGCACACCTTTTTTACTACCACCTTAATCTTAGCATCCATCGACCGTCATAATTATGATGAACTCCTTTTCCGACTATGGACCTCCCCACTGAATACTGATTTTAGCTATTCAATGATTGCTTAATGTCTGCTCACCGTCTGCGACGGTGAGCAGACATCAAGCCACCATTGGGTCAATGTGTCGTGCTTGCTGGAGCTGATTCGTCAGAGGAGGGTCATAATCCCAGCATGTATTACTCATGAGACACCACCAGATGGCACGATACACTGACACAATGTTGGCTCAGTGTGGCAGACGGTTGGCCAGCAGTAAAACAACATCAAACATCAGATATTGAACCAATGTTGTTTTAATGCTGGTCCAGCGTCCTAGACGGTGGGCCAGCATTAAACCAACATTGGATCGACATCTCGTGTTTGTTGAGAGACATAAAACACGGTACATTGACCCAATGTTTATTGCTGGCTCAACGTCGCAGACGGTGGGCCACCATTAAACCAACATTGGTTCAACCCTTACAGTGCGGGGATCGACTTTAGTCGTCAGAATCTGACGTCTAATAAATATGTAGATAATGGCCGTATACCCGTAACATAGGTATTCAAATGAATCAGAAAGAGCTAACTAAGACATTTATGATTATTTCAAATTGAATAAACCCTTTGGTTTCCATGGTTTATACAAGAATAATTCAGCGCTTTAAGGTGTTTGTTGAGAAGAGACTATCAAACAAGGTACAATGTTGGTTTAATGTTGGCCCAGCGTCCCAGACGGTGGGCCAACATCAACCAATCACTGGGGCAACATCTCGTGGTTGCTGAGAAGCCATTCCTGTACCGGTCTGGATCGCTGTATTGATGGCCTGTCTGCATGATGAATAGACAGCTAGAGCCACCTGATGATTATCCGTGAACTATTGGAGTCAGTCAGGATTAGTGGTGCTTTATCTCTCTCTGGGGGTCGTCTCAAGTAATCCGTCTATTGAGAAGGGTATTATGTACTGAGGGCGCACCGAGAGGATATAGGACGGTTCTCTATGTTAAAGGCTGGAGAACAAAATGTGAAATTCTGGCACAACAATTTTTAGAATTTTGCACGAAGAAGATATTTTCAATTTTCAAAATGCAGAACAAAACATGATAACTAATTATTCAAAAAGGTAAACATAACATATACATGTACCTATCTCAGAACCACCCTGTCAGAAATGCCTACAATATGCTACTAGAGCTAGATGGCACTGGATTCACAAACTGGTGTTCGCGTACTCAGTCTGTCCTTGAACTAACCGGGCTAGACCAAGCTTGGGAGACGCAGCACATTGGCAATATAAATAAATTCATGCTTTCCTTTAAAGATTCAATTGTTAGAATATTTACACAGCGGTGGAGACAAGATATCGAGAGTTCAAGTAAGCTGCGCACATATTCATTAGTGAAAAAATCTTTGTGTGTGGAACCATACATCTTAAACATAAAGGGGAACCACCTCATAACAGCAATGGCGAGATATAGAATGATTTAAAAATAGAGAGAGGACGATAAAATAATCCAATAACTCCAATAAACCAACGAATATGCACAAGGTGTGAATCAAACGAAATTGACGACGAAATACACCTTCTTCTCCACTGTAAGGCCATGAACAATGAACGCGAAATCTTGCTTAATTCTATAGCCGGAATTATCAATATGCAACCAACAAATGATATTTTTCTACGAATTATGACATCTAGAGACATAACAGTGGTGAAGTCGCTAGCAAAATTTATCTATGGTTGTTTTAAACAAATTAAGAGTTAAAAATATTGAGTATGATAAATGTAAATTCATCTTCAAGCTGAAATATTTTGTATGTGTGTCGTGACTAGCATGATTAATTATTATCATCATGATCATGATTATGTGTCATTATTATCGTTTTAACGTTACATTTTTATGTAGAACAATCTCAAGTCACCTGTCGCTATATTATCCATATTATCATGCCTTCATGATCTGATTTGGGTATTACCACATATCAGGACGGCTGTTGCTCTCGGATCTTATTATTTTGCTTTTTAGGGCCGGTTAGGGACGTTTCCGTCGACTTTGTTATCAGACGAGGTGGGGCCTTATGGAGGATTTCAGAGCTGCTAAGTCAACTGATTTTCTCTATGAGGTCGGGAATGTTCTTCTTTGATTGTAACTCCTAAGTATGTGGTACTAACTAGGTCGTGAGTGAAATGGTATGAACTAAACAATATAGTGAATTAAAATAAGCTGTAATGTTTTTGTGCGAGGGCCATATAGATAATAAATCACTAGTTAATTAAACAAACTTTATTTCTATTGTGTGAGTGCCATGTCCTGCTTGAATGGCACGCATAATTATTATCCGTAATTTTTATTCTTATTACATCACTAAGTCTCCAACACTCGATAATATGGATGGTTCTGATGCTATACTTTGTTGGCAGTCGACGAACCACCATGTCCGACTTTTATTAGTATGTATATATGGTGTTTCGGTGGTATTACTGTTATTATGTTGCTAAATTTGCATCACTAGTCTATATCAGGGAATCGCCGAGTTCATAGCGACTGTGCTTGCATGGTCACATGGCTCGGAGCTACATGTGTCGCAGATTGTCACATTGATTGTACTTGCATGATATGATATTTGACTTTTAAAAATATCGTGTAATTTTTTAACATTGTTTCAATACATTCTCAAATTACTGAAACATAATTATGCACTTGTATATATTCTAGGTTTCTACGCTTTCCAGAGTGTCTTTTTTGCTACTATATATATAATTAGCATGTCATACATAGTAGCTATTTTATCTCTGGTTTTGGTGCGGGAAACAAAATGATAGACGTTATGTTACCCTGGCAATGCCTTTCAATTTTATTTTAAGTATATACCCAGTGTTTCTTATGGCAATGCCAGTTAACATGATTTTAGTTATGTATGTCATACTATGTATATTGTCATATGATTTTAACAAATTAACAATGTTGTATATACATGTACATATCTCTATTTCTATGACAAATAAGTCTGGATTGACTTTCTTTCTGTCAATAAATAAAAATAAAATAAAATATCTGTCTGTCTGTCTGTCTGTCTGTCTGCACATAATATATTGCACATACGTTTTGCAATTCTGACGCGATTCATAACTTCAAGTGGAGAATTAGGAGAAATATAATCCAGGTAAGATATGAATATTATTGTAAAAATTGAGGTAAAAATTATCTGTGAAATAGAGGTGAAATATAATATATTACATTTTAACTTCAAAGCCGTTTCTTTTTACGACAATAAAAACTGACTTTGCACTGAACAGGTTAATGTATGTGTGCGTGCCCGACTGTCTAGTGACGAGTACCACAGGCAGCGATATTAGTGGGTGCACCCTGCTAGAATGGCTAGCTGTCTGTCTCCTGGCTCGCGTACCGTCCAGTCACAGGGGACGGGGCGGCCGCTTACTCACTGTCATCCACAGCTAAATCACATTCACTCTTTCACGGCTACTCACCACTATAGCCGCTCTTAACCCTTAGAGCGCTGACAGCTTTTTGTATAAACCATGGAGACCAAAGGGTGTTTTTCAATTTGAAATTATCATAAATGAGTTAGCTTTTTCCGATTCATTTGAATACCTATGTTATGGGTATACGGCCATTATATACATATTTTTACTCTTACAGTGCGGAGATGGACTTCAGACGTCAGATTTGTTAAATGCGGACTCGATTGTTCTTGACTTCAAGGGTATGAAGATGACTTGTATTGGTTGAAAAAGTTATTATTAAACAGTTTTATGACAATTTTCGTTCTAAAACTCCTGTGTTATAGGAAAATAAGTTATTCTTCAGAGATGCAGAATAATGATTTGATGCATCGTGAGGGTTTAAAAGACCTATCCTTGCGCCACATTTTATCATTTAAAAGTATATATTCATAATATTGCACATATATTCAACATTGATGGCTACATAACTTACCTGGTTCTATTCACATAATAATTATTATAAACAACGTTATCGTTCTAAATGACAGTTATTCTTCTACCATTACAAATTTTCGAGTGATGAAAATAAACGAATTTATTTCGAAGGCTGAAATTAGGTCAACCCTTTGGGATAACAAAATCAAACTGTTCAAATATATATGGATAGACATGTCGTCTCGTTTGATACAAAAGGGTTTATCTGCCACTTTGTAAAGTGGCAGAAAACCCTTTCATATCGAAGGGGCACGATTTATTAAATACTGGGGGTACTGACCTTTTGGCGCCCAGTCCGTCAAACAGTTTGAGCACAGACTTGCCGTCCATGTGTGGTGGTGCTTCTATACCAGCAATGTCCAGCAGTGTGGGAGCGATATCTACATTAAGCACGATGTTAGGAACCCTGGGTGAAAGAGAAGATCATATAGTGAGAGAAACGGAATGTTCAAAAGTCTAAGTCGCTCCCCTCACTGTAAGCGTTAACCCTTACAGCGCCGGGATCGACTTCAGATGTCAGAATCTGACGTCTGTAGACGTCAGATTCTGACATTTAAAGTTGATCCCCGCACTGTAAGAGTATAAATATTTATAATGCCCGTAGACCCATAACCTAGGTAGTCAAATGAAGCGGATTGAAGAGCTAACGAAGACATTTATAATGATTTCAGATTTAAAAAAACCCTTCGGTCTCCATGGTTTTCATAAACAAGTTAAGCGGTCTAAAGGTTAAACAACTGCCATTGGAAATGAAATCATTGTTTAAACATCAACACTTGTAAATGTTTGGTCTCAAATTAATTAGATATGAGTAAGTTTCATCCACTTGAAGTTGTAAGTCCCATTAGCGAGACATAATTTCAAGTGGGTAAAAAATGTAATTAGATATCATAGCGTTTAACGGGTTAACAATGGTATCTGCTGACTTACCTGCTGCCGGGAGGTATGCCGGGTCCACGCATGATGAAGGGCACCTTGATGTCAAACTCATAAGGCATCGCTTTGCCCTTCAGCATCCCAAACTGCCCCAGGTGATAGCCGTGGTCAGAAGAGAACAACCAGTAGGTGTTGTCAAGTTCTCCCAACTCCTTCAACTCATTGTAAACCTACAAACAAAATGATAACATGTCAAGTTCTCTCAACTCCTTCAACTCATTAGAAACCTACAAACAAAATGATAAAATGTCAAATTTTCCCAACTCCTTCAACTAATTGCAAACCTAAAACAAAATGATAACATGTCGAGTCTTACCTCCCAACTCATTCAACTCATTGTAAACCTATGAACAAAATTGATAACATGTCAAATTCTCTCAACTCCTTCAACTCATTGTAACCCTAAAAAAAATGATAACATGTTTAGTTCTCCCAACTCATTCAACTCATTGTAACTAGTGAGGGGAACTTGACATGTTATCATTTTGTTTCAACCCATTGTAAACCTAAAACAAAATGATAACATGTCAAGTTTTCTAACTCTTTAAACTGCATTCACTATGGTGTATCACACTGCATTTTTAGTGCTGTTATTATTTACACTGCACTTTATTATATAGCATATCATTATATCGCACCACTCTATATATATATTACACTGCATCGCATTCCATTTATTGCATTTCAAAACATTTCATTGCATTGCATCTCTTTGCATTGCATTACATTGTATTACAATGAATTAAATTACTTTGCATTGTATTAGAATTCATTACATTAAATCGCATTGCATTGTATTAGAAAGCATCACATTACATTGCATTGCATTTTAGTGTAATGTATTGCATTGTATCATATGACCAAACTCATGGGTATGTATTAGCTTGATTATTTTGGCCTGCAAAATTTATCGCACTGCACTGCACTGCACTGCACTGCACTGCACTGCACTGCATCATATCACATCACATCATATTGCACTACATTACATTGCACCATTGCATTGTGTTAGAATAGATTAACTAAGATTAGATTACATTGAATTAGATTAGAGCAGATTGCATTGCATTTCTTGCATTTTATAAAATTGCATTGCATTGTGCTGCATTGTATTGCATTGCATTGCATCACCACCTTTTCCACAGACTGTAGCGTTTGTAATCTCTTCTATTACATTACATTACATTATATTACACTACGTTACATTACATTACCTTTTTCACAGCATCGTCCACAGACTGTAGCGTTTGTAGCCTCATTACATTACATTACATTACCTTTTCCACAGCATCATCCCCAGATTTCAGCCGTACTACATTACATTACATTACATTACATTACATTACATCACAATACATTACATTACATTACTACTTTTTTCACAACATTGTCCACGGATTGTAGCATTTGTAGTCTCTTCTGTTACATTACATTACATTTCATTACATTACATCCCATTACACCATTACCTTTACCACCGCATCGCCCACAGACTGTAGCGTCTGCAGCCTCTTCTGTTACATTACATTACATTACATTACATTACTTTTCCCACAGCACCATCCACAGACTGCAGCGTTTGTAGCCTCTTCTGTTACATTACATTACATCACATCACATTACACCATTACCTTTCCCACAGCACCATCCACAGACTGCAGCGTTTGTGGCCTCTTCTGTTACATTACATTACATCACATCACATTACACCATTACCTTTCCCACAGCACCATCCACAGACTGCAGCGTTTGTGGCCTCTTCTGTTACATTACATTACATCACATCACATTACACCATTACCTTTTCCACAGCATCGTCTACAGACTGTAGTGTTTGCAGCCTCTTCTGCTGTAACATGTCAGTGAAGTGAATGTGGATGGGCTGCATCTTGCCTGTGTACTGTAAAATCCACTGCTTGTCAGGATTCGGCGCAAAATTCCACGCTGGTGTTCTGGAGAACAACAAACAAAAAGGTACTACCCAGCAAACACATATTTTATTTATCCTGTGCTTGTTTTAGTATATAATGTCGTTTAATTTTAACATGTTTAAGTTAACTTAGCATGCATATTTTACCGAGCTAATCCTGTTGTATATAGTCTTGTACATATGTTCATTTTAATGACGCATAAGTCTGCATAGACTTACCGTCGTCAATAAATATCTATCTATCTATCACAAAACATTTGTGTAACATTTGTACAATGTTGGACCAACGTTGAAGACGTTGGGCCGACGTTGTATAAATGTTATACAAATGTTTTGTGTTTGCTGGGTATAGCAGCTAAACACTAGACATTGACCCAATGCTGGGTTAATGTTGGGCCATCGTCTACGACGCTGGCCCAACATTAATCAACCATTGGGTATCATGTTTGCTGGGATGACAGACCTACTTCAATTCGGCAGATATTTATTTTTCATAAACAATTTTTTTCCCCATTTGAAGCTTGAAATTTAGTTAGTGAATTTTGTAACATATTCACTGCTACATTCCCAGCTTATAATCAAGAAATTTAATTTGTTATTCAAAAATCATCAAAAATCACAGGCCACACACTATTATTACATTACGCTGATAATGCGGGGCGTGGCTTAATTAGGATATGTTAATGAACGGGTGTTAACCCTGGGTTGATGTATTCTAGATCATATGCTGATACTGCGAGGCGTGGCTTAATGAGGTTATGTTAATGAGGGGGCGTTACCTGTGGGTTGATTTATTTTAAAACAAAATGCTGATACTGTGGGACTTGGTTTAACCCTTTCACCACTGAAGCCCGTTTTATGTGCTGAATGCTATGGCATTCAGCACATAAAAACGGGCTTCAGTGGTGAAAGGGTTAATGAAGATATGTTAATGAGGAGGTGTTACCGATGGGTTGATGTATTCTGGAACATATGTTGATGTTGTGGGGTGTGGCTTAATGATAGTATAAATGGGGGTATGTTAATGAGTGGCGTTACCTGTGGGTTGATGTATTCTGGAACATATGCTGATACTGTGGGGCGGAGTCTTCAGGTCCGTGTGGCGCTGGCATACTCAACACCATGGCAACAGGTCTACAACAAATAAAAACAATGGAACAATTAACCATCCGGCTGACTTTTTTAACAAAATTAGTTTGCTTTAATTGTACGACCACAAAATTAATATAATAATTAAAGGCTTATTTTACATTGTTTACATCTGTCTATGTTGTATGAAATACAAGTTTACACACAATAATTTACACATTATATAAGTTTATTATCATGTTTATAATTCTGTCTGAACATTAACTATCAGGTGATACTGTGGCCATACAAATGTCACATAGACATGATAGAGGTCACATAATTATAGGTCAAAACACCTGATACTACTTAGTAAGTACTGCTTAGACTGTCTTAGGAAGGTGACAATGTCATGAACTATCAGGTCATACAGATATAGGTCATATAGAGGTAATATAGAGGTTTTATATAGGTCATATAGAGGCCATATATAGGTCATATAGAGGTCATATAGAGGTCACCTTCCTTATAGGGAAGTACTGTTTAGACTGTTTGAGGAAGGTGACACTGTCATTAGCTATCAGGCCTGTCAGGTAGTCCCGGTCATATATATGTCATATAGAGGTCACACATAGGTCATATAGAGGTCATATATAGGTCATATAGAGGCCACCTACCTGATAGGGAAGTACTGTTTAGACTGCTTGAGGAAGGTGACACTGTCATTAGCTATCAGGTCTGTCAGGTAGTCCTGGTAATAGTTATCAGTGTGGGCGATCTTTCTGCCGTTGAAGTTGAGTTTATAGTTATAGAATCTGCTGTTTCTGATGAGGCCGACCCACTCCGTCCATCCAGGGGGGATGTAGTCTCCCTCATACTCATTCAGGTATTTACCAAAATAACCTGAAATAAGGGGAAAAATGTAGATAAAATGTTCAACCACATTGATTTAAACTGATTTCTATGTTATGTGTATGTTTTTATTAAATCAACACATTAACCAGTCAATTTTTCATCCATTGTAGTTGGCATTGCTGAGGCAATTGCCAACTTCAATTGCATGAAAAAAATATCCTGTAATAAGACCAAAACAATCATCAGGTATTTCAAATGTTGAAGTATCGCTTTTTTGTATCGTCACAATTTTACTGTCGAGGAAATAATCTGAGTCCATCTAACTGGAACAGAAGATTGCCCTAATGGCTCTCGTGGATACAAATTGACGAATGAACAGGGGGAAATCAAGAAGCTAGAATTTTTTTGTTTAATTATACTTAAAAACACAATTTTTTTTATTATTTAATCAACAAGAGTTTTCGGTACTGCACGATAAAATAAATAACTATTTTTAGGGCAATTTAGTATGAATGCGATCCAGTATATGGGAAACACCTATTATGACTGTGATTCTCCATCTCAGGTTGCTTCAGGGTGCAGAGAGTTAGACCAGTCTTTATCAGCGGCATAGCAGGCAACTCGAAACGAAGGGGCCTGGACACAATGTCGATAAAGCGTCAGCCCACAGTCGGAGACGTTGGCCCAGCACCAATCCAACATTGTTCCCCGCCTCGTCTCTGCTGGGATGGCAGCACGTGGGGAAGCCTTAAACAAATATTTGGTTAATAACGCGCTAAGTGGCTGTCTGTGTCTGAGACCGCGGCCATGAACCAGCCAGCAACAGGCAGCAGAGCCACCTGGTGAATATACATCATACTAATGACAGGCTGCCTCGGGTAGTGTCGTGTGGAATATAATGTGGAGAGAAGTATGGCTTTCCTTCCACATCGGGTGTGGCTCTCCACACTAGGCGATCGCAAACAGTCAACCTCCAGGGTGTATAATATGAGTGAATATTGTTTTACATCGCTTTCTGCACAATCATGGCAATATCGCTACAGAAGGAAGCCCGAAGCCGGGACTATGTCCTACTCTTATTCTGAACGACTTCAAGGGTGCTTTATTCTGCTCCGCAATTGCACGGCAGTATAGTGCAAAAAACCATAGGCAGCACTACACTCAATGCATTTGAACAGTTTGGTGCTCTGTATATGCACAACCACGATGACAATATATCCGGCCCGACAGGGATCCGAGCCGGGTACCAAAGACCATGTACGATAAGATGATCAACTTACGGATTTCACCATACAAATGCGTGTAATACATTGTGCAGTGCTGTCCTCATTTAACGGGAGTTGAAACTACGCTTTAGCAAGTGTGTCATCATATAAAACAAGTGATAATCTCACCACTTTAGCCTCCAAAGAAAAAATAATGTTTTTCTAGGTTTGACGGCTATGACATTATCTCTGCAAATTTTTATTTTGGGAACGAAAATAACTGCTAATATAGCAGAAAAGTCATTTTATATTATCATACTATTTTAGAGATATAAATGTCTTCATTTAAATAACAGAAGAGCTGTGTACAGAAAGTACACAAATATGTGGGCTCAGAACGGTAGGGGAGTGACGATATGTCGTCAAGCATAGCGACCACAAAAAAGATCGGGGCAAAACATTGGTAACAACCATAACTAGGCAGACGTGTATTTTGATTCAAACTTGTATTATTTAAAAATATATATTTAGAACACAAAAGTAATATTATAAAATTATAATATGTGAGTCTTCTCTCTCGGACCACTGCCATCAATGTCACTGAGGACTGGAGCGTTAGCAGTATACTGATATCTTGAAAACAAGACACGTTCATTTTTATGACACAATTTATTTATAGTTGAATTTTAATAATTTTCTATTTCTCCTGCCGTTACTGGTAATAAGGTGTTCATTGTTTTCCCGCAGTACATGGTGTAGCCGAATGGGGACATAAATATGTAATATTAACGTAAAACATTCACAACTTGCACGTGATCTAGTGTCTTTGATGATGGTAATAATTTGATCTCTGTTGTGACTCCTATGTAGAATGTGTTCAGGTATATTTCCGAATTAATTGTATTAAGTTTTGACGTGAAACAAAAGCCCCACACCTTGAATATTCAAATATTGCTTATTACCCGGTAATGTATGCAATTTATTACTTTATAAAATTACTTTACATTGATCACATGCAGATCGCGACACTTTGCGACAAAGATATCCACTGATATATAATACTATACAAGAATATTCTCCTCCTCAATGGTAATACCCGTTTGTGGCGTGTATGATTTCAGCATTGAATAAGCTATTTCTGTGACAGTATCGCTCAGATCAGGTGAATCATCAGTAACAGTACCAGGCTTTATATCAGCTGTTCAGGTATAATCCGAATGATAAACATGACAAATGATCCTTGTCATTAGACTATAATATATAGTAATATAATTTATATAGTATATATATTATTTCCAATGCCCTTATCTTGGTTTTCTTTGACCGTATTTTCCCTTGCACACAATTCACCTGCCAGCAGATACGAGAGGATGAACCAATGATGGGGTAATGCTGGACCAGCATTACAAACCTTGAACCAGCATTACACTATAATTGAGTCGACGTCTCGTGTTAGCTGGGCGTCACCTGTTGTTTGTAAACAATGAATATGCATACTTGTTTATACGGGCACATCAACCCCTGAGGTACCAAAGGGAAGAAGACAATTAAAAAGTATTGATAACTAACCAACAAATTATTGGATAAAAAATAGAAGTAAACATCGGGCAATACTTATTTTTCCGATTTTTGTGATGTGAAGTATGTATTGTTTTTAATAGGATCAATGTCATAATTACTCGTCGTAATATGGTTAAATCATACTTAATAGATGGCAAAAGCATTAGTTCCAACTTCCAATACCGGGGGACAGCAGTGAGAGCAATTTCACGTTTTGGGGAGAGCTGACTATCTTATCGTACATGGTCTTTGCTGGTACCTCCAGGTTACAAGCCACATTCGATACAAATGAGCGATCGGGGACGACCCCTAGGTGGCATAATAATATACATCACGCACACCAGATGTCGAAAATAGACAAAAATACCATATTTCACAAAAAATAAATGGATAAATTGCGGAATTGAGGCCCAGTCTTGATACAGGATACTATGTACCCTTAAAGCACTAAATTAAATAATGGAAATTTTCACCCACCTGAAGTTGTGTCTCGCTACCGCGATCCACAACTTCAAGTGAGTGAAAATGTGTACATATTTCTTTATTTGAGACCAAACATCTGCAAATGTTGATTTTTTAACCCTTTGAGTGCGGGCGACGCTTTTAAGCGCATTCATACTGTTTTTCCACAACTAAAATTTGACAGAAATTGAACAAATATGCATGTATAAATCTTGAGTAAAGCCCCCATTGTGAAATTTAGCAGGTTTAATTTTCAAGTGAGGAGGTATTTTCCTTTCATTTGAAGTTGGCAATTGCGTGAGCAATGCCAACTTCAAATGAAAGGAAAATGTTAAGTAGTAATGAAGCACTTAAAGAGTTAATTGACACTTCATCCCCAATAACTGCAATTTAATCATGTTAATCGGCTAATCAAGCAGATTAAAAACGACTAAAGTCGTGATCAGCCAGGTAATGAGTTAATAAAATCAGGTATTCTCAATTTTGTGTGGATTGCAGCAGCAAAATGGAGGATATACCTGTAAAGAATAAATATATAAACCTTCTAGTATTATGATTTGCTTGTAAACATAACCAGCTTATCAGTCTGATCTCGCGCAAGCGGGGCGATTTCTGACCTTTTCAGCCATTATAGAATTCAAAGATGGGTAAACGTCATCATTTCAAGATAAACAGTCTCAACAGTCACTGTTCAGCATGAGACGTGCCAGCAAAAAACAGAATCCACACAATGCTGTTTTAATGTTGGCCCAACGCCTGCGGCGCTGGGCCCAATGTCTCGTGTTAGCTGGGGAGTGTGGATGTGGATCTCAGAGAAGGGGTCATTTTTTTATTTTCGTCCTCTGAGGATTTAATGGTGGTATCTGCCACTTTGTAAACTGGCAGATAAGATCGTTTGAAACCCATGCATTTATTCATAATCATTCGTTAATTCATGCATTATTTCATTCATTCGCTCGTTCGTTCGTTCGTTCGTTCGTTCGTTCGTTCGTTCGTTCGTTCGTTCATTCATTCATTCATTCATTCATTCATTCATTCATTCATTCATTCATTCATTCATTCACACTTAAAATATCTTACGTCATTTCTAGCTTCGAATTGAATAATTTTCAAACCACTGCATGATATCACAAAAACGGGACACAGGCTTCATTCACACAGGAGTCATAGAGTGATGATCGAATCCAATGTTGAATCAATGCTGGCTCAGCGTCGTAGACGATGGGCCAGTATTGAATCAACATTGGGTCTAAGTGTTGTGTTTGAAGCCTTACAAACAGTGCTATATCATATGAAAAATGAATGATCAGATACATACATGACATGAGGGTGGGATGGTTAATCTTATGCATTGAAATCCAAATCGGCATTTTCAAATGAGTGAATCCGCTCCTATAGTCAATACATTCATCAACCAGGATTAATGAAATTCGCGGATTACTCAGTCATTTCTCAACCAATTTTCATGAAATTTTACGCACACTTTTTTCCATCTGTGTCGTGACTACCCTGAAAATTTCGCGAAGTTTTGATAAGTATTTTAGAAGTTAGACCATTTGACATGTAATAAAATTATTTACTACATGTCAATTTAATGGCCTAACTTTATAAATACTTATCAAAACTTCGCGAAATTATCAAGGTAGTCACGCCATGAATGGGGGATAGTGTGTATAAAATTTCATGAAAATTGGTTGAGAATTGACTGAGAAATCGGCGAAATTCATTCACCACGGTTAATGTGAATCCGACTATAGTTTCCTGGTTCTACTGTCATAAATAAACTGACTGATTCACTGGAGAAGAGACCACTCACAGGCTATGTGGATAAACTGTGATTGATGACAGCCGAGTCATTGCGACTCGCAGATAAGCTTTGATAAAGTGAACAGAGGAGCTAAACGATGACCTAAAGCAGGGCCTAAGGCCACAACGGTGGCACAGCATTAATATATGCTTCAACATCGGTGGTCCAGCATTAATATTACAGTAAACACGACACATCGACCCAATGGTGGGCCAATGTTGGGCCGAAGTCGTAGACGGTGGGCCAACGTTGGCCCAACATTAGGTCGATGTGTCGTGTTTGCCGGGATAGGCTTCAACATCGACGCAGCATCATAATAATAGGCTGCAATGAGTGAATATTGCATTACGTCGCCTTCTGCACAATCATGGCAATATCGCGACAGAAGGAAGCCTGAAGCTGGGACTAAGTTATGCCCTACTCTTATCGAATGACTTCAAATGTTATTTCTAGGGCAGAACACAGTACCATAGACAGCACTGCACACTCCAGACATTAGAAAAGTTTGGAGTATTTCATAGCAGCCGCTAGACACTGAACCAATCTTAGAACAATTTCGGGCCAGCTTCGAAGACGGTGGGCCGACGTTGGCTCAATATTGGCTCAATGTCTTGTGTTTGCTAGGTTGCTGTCCCAGATAGCACGATACGTTGAAACAATGCTGGTTTAATGTTGGGCCAACGTCTGCAATGCTGGCCCAACTTTAACCCAGCATTGTTTCAGCATGGTGGTGACGGTGTGGTCGCTGAGTGGATACTTCATCATATCACCATGGTGACTGACAGTGGTCGCTGAGTGGATACTTCATCATATCACCATGGTGACTGACAGGTCACTTAGTAACTCAGCCACAGAGACAGATCGCTTAGCAACCCCCGTCAGCTGGCCACCCCGTACAATCCCCATCCAGATCGCTTATAGTATCTCCACGTAGCCACCCCATAGAACCCCATCTTGTCTCCACGTGGCCACCACACAAAAACCCCATCTAAATCACTTAGTATCTCCACGTAGCCACCCCATAGAACCCCATCTTGTCTCCACGTGGCCACCACAGAGAAACCCCATCTAGATCACTTAGTATCTCCACGTAGCCACCCCATAGAACCCCATCTTGTCTCCACGTGGCCACCACAGAGAAACCCCATCTAGATCACTTAGTATCTCCACGTAGCCACCCCATAGAACCCCATCTTGTCTCCACGTGGCCACCACAGAGAAACCCCATCTAGATCACTTAGTATCTCCACGTAGCCACCCCATAGAACCCCATCTTGTCTCCACGTGGCCACCACAGAGAAACCCCATCTAGATCACTTAGTATCTCCACGTAGCCACCCCATAGAACCCCATCTTGTCTCCACGTGGCCACCACAGAGAAACCCCATCTAGATCACTTAGTATCTCCACGTAGCCACCCCATAGAACCCCATCTTGTCTCCACGTGGCCACCACAGAGAAACCCCATCTAGATCACTTAGTATCTCCACGTAGCCACCCCATAGAACCCCATCTTGTCTCCACGTGGCCACCACAGAGAAACCCCATCTAGATCACTTAGTATCTCCACGTAGCCACCCCATAGAACCCCATCTTGTCTCCACGTGGCCACCACAGAGAAACCCCATCTAGATCACTTAGTATCTCCACGTAGCCACCCCATAGAACCCCATCTTGTCTCCACGTGGCCACCACAGAGAAACCCCATCTAGATCACTTAGTATCTCCACGTAGCCACCCCATAGTACCCCATCTTGTCTCCACGTGGCCACCACAGAGAAACCCCATCTAGATCACTTAGTATCTCCACGTAGCCACCCCATAGAACCCCATCTTGTCTCCACGTGGCCACCACAGAGAAACCCCATCTAGATCACTTAGTATCTTTACGTGGCCACCCCGTAGAAACCGCGTAACATACCATTTTAAATCACATATTAAAAGTAGTAATTGGGTCGTCGTGATTGTACACATTGTGGGCCCACCTGCTTGCGCAGCAGGGTCAAACGTCCACATAACAGGAGTGGGGAATGGTTCAGTAACTGGAGAAGACGACCCAGTTTATATAACCCCTGAAACAGTCAGTCTCACAAAATAATTAAATTATCAGAAATATTTATTATAACTGCCTAATACGACAGAGGAGAACGTTTATAATGTGTAGATTTACTATTTAAAAAACTATCCAGTAGTTTTCAAGATAAGACACATTTTGTACTTCTGCGTAGGTGTATTTTTTCCATTGGGACTACCCACTATAACATCATAACCACTATTTCCATCGACTAATACGTGAGATTGTAATCACTTTTTTGTTTTTGAACATCAATAACAACATATATATTGACTCAAAGATAGACAGACGTGTCCTACTCTGGAGGCAGAATAGCATGAATTAGTCCAACCTTGCAGGAAATGACCTGGTCAGGAGTCAAAATCAACCAAAACCTCATTGGGGTCATTTCCTGCAAGGTTGGGTTGTTTTCCTCCAGACTATCTAATGTATTCTTGATTGTACCCAAAAAGGCGCACACATTTGTCAGCCATAGTGTCATATCTATGACAATGAAGTTATTGAGATAATTAAAGCACAGTTTTTAGCTGGCCACTTCCTGTCAGGCTCGATTACTCACTTCTGGGGAAATAATATAATAACAGAGATAAATGAACGGCCGTGATTACTGTCATAAAATATTATATTTAGGGTTGCCATAACAACCGGTGAAATCTATTTCCCAGCAAAAGTAAAACATGAAAACAATGTTCGTAAAATGCTTGTTCAACGTCTTCGACGTTAAACAAGCATTGTACCAGCATTGGGCTGATATATTTTCATTTGCTTAGGCGAGTCAAGCATCACCATAATCACAATAATGACACAATCGATATACAATGGTTACCTCCCAAAGTGGGGAGAGGTGTTAAAAAACAGGGATTTCGGGGGTCGTTTTCTCATCCAATCATTTAAAACAGTAGGCTACATGGGCGTGTCCCATATAGAATTTTAATTCAAAAGGTTTCATTTACCGTTTACATGTCAACTTTGACATATTGGTCATTTTTATTTCCTTATTTTTTTTACGTTTTTTATGCGGCCCGAATCGGTTATACGTTCGGTTGTCATTATTATCCCACGAATTTGTGTGCACCAAAAAAAAAATATATTGGCCGCAGCGGGACTCGAACCTGGTACCCCCCATTTGAATTGATTGAAACAAAAGGGATCACATTTTGAGATTCGTCTTCATAAACTTTATAATGGTAGGATTTTCCGGATATCCCCCCCCCCCACCTTATCTGGGTTAGCCTGGGATAAAGCGGTTCGCGACCCTAATTATGTATGATGGTTTATTCTGTGAAATACTGGATCGCTAGAGTTCACGTACGTCCACTATACTATAGTGTAATTACACATTACTAGGCCGGTCCATGCGCCGTAACAATGACAAATGGTGGGCTACTTATACAGGAGGAACCATATGATGGCCCAAACGCCATATACATGGGAATATTAGGCTAATTAGCTGTGAACTGAGCAAATATTGTAACCCCTTTCAGTGCGCGGACGACTTTTGACGTCAGAATCTGACGTCAAAAGTCGATCTCCGCACTGAAGTGATTAACCAGTTCATAATGGTCGTATTGCTATAAATTTACAAATCTTAAAGCGACACAATCAGGCTAAAATCATTAAAAAAATCGGCAATTATTATACGGTTACAGTTCTAGTCTAGTCTATGTTTACATCATATGGTCATACTAAAAGGCCAAAATAAAATTACCGATTTTTTATTGATTTTAGCCTGATTGTGTCGCTTTAACATTGTACCGAGCTGATGATAAAATAATCCTAACTTGTTTTATGTCTGAGTGGATGCTTCACAACCAAGAGGATTATATGGTAGGACTTAGTAGTAGTAGTAAATAATTGCTTTACGTCACTTTTCGGCACAAAAGGTCTTTTAAGTGACATTATAACACGATAAAAACGTTGTAGTCAATTGATGAGATGAATGATGTACAGATGATGATGTGAGGGTGGGGATGATAGGGCATGGTGGGTAATTGAGAGCGTTTTCCTTCGCTCGGCCGATAAGGGGTTCTGGGCATGTCTAGGGGATCTACCCCCGGACATGCCCAGACGACCGGAGACTTGGATTATATGGTAATGTAATTGTCTACAGACGTCAGATTCTGACGTCTAAAGACGAATCGATCCCCGCAATGAAAGAATAAAACAACCATAATGGTCGTATATATATGAATATTGCTTTACGTCGCTATCTGCACAATCATGGCAATATCGCGACAGAAGGAAGCCGGGACTATGCCCTACTCTTATTTCGAATGACTTCAAGGGTTCTTCATTGTGCACAGTACCATACGCAGCACTGTACACTCCAGGCCTTTGAACAGTTTGGAGCACTGTATATGCACAACCACGATGACAAATATCCGGCCCGACCGGGATTCGAACCTGGTAAGTTACAAGCCCCAGTCGATACGAATGAGCCATCGGGGCCGGCCACCATAATGGTCGTATTCCTATAAAATAGGCATACAGATACAGCGAAAAAAAGGCTAATTAAACAGTTTTGACCTTTTCAAAGTAAACAACGTTTTAATATTTCTAGGGTTGATCAAACTGTTCCACGGTATCCCATGTGTAACTTAAAGTCAAATCACACCAGGGTGATTAAAATGATTCAGACTAAAGACAACTTTAAAATGGCTTCATGTCAAAGGCAACGTCTTATATTCAACACGTAGTTTTGATTTAATCATAAAGCGTGACTTAGTCTATAATGGACTCTTATAATTATATGCTATATACTGTAGATCTGGTAATATTCGCGAGGTTTTAATTTTCGCAAATTTCGCGAGGAGAACAAATTCGCGAATTCAAGAATCCTGCGAAAATTATAAAATCGCGAATTCTAGACTTCGTGAAAAGTCCCAAAATAAAAAATTCGCGAAAATTTGAACACGTTAAAATTACCAGACCTACAGTATACATACTGATTATATTACCTGACTATTGACAAATATTGGTGCTGGTGAAACTATCACAACAATAATATAATGTATTATTACCATATAAATTATACATGTGAACAATAGTGTAGTCAACATGATGGTACATGTATGTAATTGTTGTATTAGTATACGGGGTACTCCGAAAACAACAGGGGTTGAGCCGAGGGTGGCTTAATGTTGGCACAGCGTGGTGGATGATTGTCCAACATTAACATTCAGCTGATGTTGACCACGATAGTCTCTCTGTGTTTTAACCCCTAGAGCACTGATGTCTTCAACTGTAAAGCAAAGGTCACTTTAAATCTGTCACTTTCGCGTCGCATGTTTTTCGCTTATTGCTTCTGCAATTTTCATCCGATTGGCATGAAATTTCCCAAGCGTTAGTTTCTAGTTTTACGCCACCTGCCCTGAAAATTTCAAGATAATTTTTTTTATGTAGTTTAAAAGTTAGACCATTCGATGTAGTTTTTGCGAATTATGACGCTCCTCTATAAACCCATTGAACGCTATCAGCTTCAATCACGAAATTCCACTACATGTGAAATGGTCTAACTTTTGAAAAACTCATTCAAATTTCAGGGTTGGCGCCGGAATACTTGAAAAGAGTGCTTGCAAAATTTCATAGAAATTGATTTAGAATTGACTGAGAAATCAGCGAAACACAGCCAACGCTGGTGGAAGTTGCCTGCAACTATATATGTTTCAACCCCTAGAGCACTCATTAATAGGTGGCATACGTGTTACTTTACAATTACGACACTTTATCATGTTTATCACCGGGTTTTGATTCTGTTATTACGTTTCTGGGTAGGCCCTACTGCTTTGACTTCACACGAAATTAGACATGACTCATATATCTTAATAAAACACTATACATAAACGTCATTCTCGCAGAACCGTGACGTTCAGCCAGTTGGCTTATCGTTGGCCCACTGTCTGCGACGCTGACCCAACATTAAGCCTACACTGGCTGAACGTTTCTTATTTGCTGGACATCAACAAACAAGAAGCATCATACTTTTCCAGCTACAGCCGCTAACTTCACATTACAAGGAGCGACCGAGATAACTGTAATGGCTTGGACGAATGCTGTGGCCCACCTACCACAAAAATAAACACTTTATATATATATTCTGAGATTAAACTGAGCAAAGTTTATATTTTCTTGTTTTTTTTGTACTTTATCAGGCTGAAATTAATACCATTTGCATTTTCTCATTCCAAGAATTATAAAATTCGTATTTTTTGACACTGAAATAAACAACGCTCGTATTTTCAGACCAAGTACAGTATTCTACTCCGAGCGATGAAACAGTGGTTCATCCTATGCAATGACGAGATTTTGGCTAATCACCGTCGTCATTCAGTTGTTATTTAAATTAAGTGCATGGCATAATGGCATAGATAGAGAGAGGGGATTGTGATGCTTTGGTCGAACAACCCCGCTTATTCTGCATGGGTTTTTTCATATACATATCCTTGTTTCTCCCTTCTTCGCTATGCTTCCAAAAACTCAAAAGCGAGGCTGCCAGGTGATTCCTATGATTTGATTTGATTTGACTTGATGTGACGTTAATGGCAGCCTCGCCGAGTTAAGGTTGAGAACAGTGTATCGACGCTCTCGGTAGGGTATTCAGGTTGCAAAGAAACAATGTTTCTACCCCATCCAATCGTAAAGATTCCATATCATCAGGAACATCCGTGAAATAACTGAAATGATTTTAAACGAGACGTCGAACCATTGTTGTTTTAACGTTGGGCCACCGTATGCGACGTTGGCCCAGCATTAAAATAGCACATCACTACAGTTTTCTCAATCTGGCATCAGTACAGTCACTGTTAAGAAAGCTAGAAAAACCGTGTTTTCTGTACGCTGAGGGCATATCCTATATATGGGACAGGCTTTCTCCTAGCCTTTAATTATATCTCATAATTCCTGTATTATCGCTCGTTGGCGATACCGAGTAGGCAATAATCATTAACCCATTCAGTGCGGGTACCGTCTTTATACGTCAGAATCTGACGTGTTTATACGTCAGAATCTGACGTCTTTATATGTCAGAAGCTGACGTCTGTAGATGTCAGAATCTGACATATAAATACGATACTCGCACTGAAAAAATGTACATATTTATAATGGCCGTAGACCCATAACATTATTATATTATAGGTATTCAAATAAAGCGGAAAGAGCTCACAAAGACATTAGTGATAATTTCAAATTGAAAGGAACCCTTTGCTCTCCATAGTTTATACAAACAATTCCCGGGGTAAAGCACCGAAATATATTTATATAATCCAATTGAAATCAATTAAAATCATCATAAATATCGTAATCAGCTCTTTCCGCTTCATTTGAAATGGCTATGGGTCTACGGCCATTATATATTTTTTAATTCTTTTAGCGCGGGGACCGACTCTAGACGTCAGGACGTGTAAAGTCGGTCCCCGCGCTGTAAGGGTTAACCCCCTAAGTCACATGGTGTTATCAAGTCATGGCTATTAACACATCAATCCTTTCAATACCCATTATTTCTTCTTATTTTCATTTATATTGAGCAGCTTTGTTCACCTTATAACAAATAGAATTACTATAAAATTCTTATAAAATGCCCTGTAGAAAAATGCAAGCTCACAACATCCGTATTTTGAAAGAATATATACCCATTTTCTATTAAAGATATATTTTAAATAAATGCGACATGGGAGCTCAAAGGGTTAAACGCCATAGTAAAGCATTAACTCTTAGAGCCCCGATATTGGCTACAGTAGATATTCTGTGTTTAACCCTTAGATCACTTGCGTAGAGCTATGAGTTAACGTTCTCGACCTCAGACAGCCAGGGCTCGAATTTCGAATCATGTATCTATGCTTCATTCATTCATTCATTCATTCATTCATTCATTCATTCATTCATTCATTCATTCATTTAATCATCAATGCATTCTTAATCCATTCATCCATTCATTCATCCAAGGAATATAGAAAGTCCTTTCTATATTCCTTGATCCATCCATCCATCCATCCATCCATCCATCCATCCATCCATCCATCCATCCATCCATCCATCCATCCATCCTTCCGCCCGTCCGTCCGTCCGTCCGCCCGTCCGTCCGTCCGTCCGTCCGTCCGTCCGTCCATCTATCCATCCATCTCAGCCTCCCTCCCTTCCTCCCTCCCTCCCTCCCTCCCTCCATCCACCCCTCTCACCTGTCCTATATCCGGCGTCAAACAGATAGGTAGCGAAGCTCCTGCTCTCGTATTCCTCCCTCCCTCCCTCCATCCATCCATCCACCCCTCTCACCTGTCCTATATCCGGCGTCAAACAGATAGGTAGCGAAGCTCCTGCTCTCGTATTCCTCCCTCCCTCCATCCCTCCATCCATCCACCCCTCTCACCTGTCTTATATCCGGCGTCAGACAGATACGTGGCGAAGCTCCTGCTCTCGTATCCCTCCCTCCCATCCCTCCCTCCCTCCACCCATCCCTCCCCTCTCACCTGTCCTATATCCGGCGTCAGACAGATACGTGGCGAAGCTTCTGCTTTCGTATTCCTCCCTCCACTGTACAGACGAGCAGTTGTCATTATTAGTGTACACATTATGGTTGTGTACATACATGCCTGTCAGTATAGAGCTCCTGGAGGGGCAGCACATAGGGGTGGTCACATACGCATGGTCAAAAACCGCCCCAGCTTCTCCTAAAAGATGCCGTGTTTTGGGCATCGCTGCCATGGAACCTGAAACAAAGATGGAAATATAAAGACTACACACACTGATATTTTGACATAGTATTATGTAATACAATAACCCTTTGACCGCCAAATTATTCAATTTGCATTTTCATCCACTTGAAGTTGTGTCTCGCTGACGCGATCCACAACTTCAAGTGAGTGAAGAAGATTCTTGCTGGTTGATGTCACATTTTATCTTTACCATATCTAAAATGTCGTACCTAATGTGCTAATAAAAAAGAAAACCCGAATATATGCGGTACCGGCGGTTAAGGGATTGGGTCTGTAGCAGCGGATACATAATTTGTAAATCATTAAATATTGCATGTGGAACATTGTCTGTCTGCTTTGAATCTAGGACGGCGGCAGTCACTGATACTGTTTGTGACAAATATTAAGTCCCAATCATCATCTTCAGGACAAACACGCTAATAGGTTTTACACTCCCACAACTCTTAACTATAAGCACTTACCTACTTCTAAACACGATGTTAGGTTTTGCACTCCTTTATTGTAACTAAAAACACGTAGCTACAGTCTGTTTCACCAGATCCTGGGAGAAGCTATTTTTCAATTTGCTCAGTCCGTGTTTGAAATTTTTGAACAAAATTTTTGGGGGATCATTTTTCCACCTTACTCCAACATCGCTGAAAATTTAGTGGAATTTTGCTGTGTATTTTCAAAGTTAGTAATGTAATATACGCATGTAATATAATTCTTTTGTCAATGTAATGGCGAAGTGGGAGCTGTCATTTTGAAATTTTATTACATGTCAAATGGTCCAACTTTCAGAATATGTAACAAAATTTCATAAAATGTCAGGGATGTAGGCGGAAGATGAAAAAATGATCCGAGAGAAAATTTGTTTAAACAATGATCGAGCAAATTGAAAAAAGGCTACTCCCAGGATTTGATGAAACAGGCTGTAGTTCTAAACACGGTTTTAGATTTTGCACCCTTTTATTTTTGCACCCCGTACAATCTCTCACCTAGATCTAAACACGATATCAGGTTTGCACTTCTTTATTGTAACCATGGTAACTACAACCACTTACCTGGTTCTGCGTCCTGATCATCAGTAACGCTCCTTTATTGTAACTACAAACACTCACCCAGTTCTAAACACAATGTTAGGTTTTACATTGCTTTATTGTAACTATAAAGACTTACCTAGTTCTGCGTCCTGATCATCAGTAAGGACAAACACAATATTAGGTTTTACACTCCTTTTAGGTTTCAGTTTGTGTTTCTTATTATGACTGAAGGTGGCACGCCGCTCATCGTGCGCGCGCATTTCATCGTCTAGTCTGTAGTTCCTAGCATTCGCTAGGGGGAGCTGTGACAGCAGGGTTACCATGGTTATGGCCGCCAGCAGCCACAATAAGGTCAGGTCAATGTGAGGTGAATGTGTGTGACCCAGCATGATGGAGGTCAAGGTCAACTGTGAGCGATAGTACCAGAATATATAACACAAACAAATATCAGCTGATAATATATTCCATTCTCAAGTTGTAAGATGTACGTAGTGACGTCATTATAACATAGTGACGCAGTTACAATGATGTGACGTAGTATGGCCTATTGTGACTAGTTATTTCATTGTATATTCCTTAAATCCTATTATTCCAGTATGAGACATATATATTCCACGTCTATTATGACGTATTTATTCCTTCATGCCATATTTATTTCAGTAGACTTATGTCATGTATATCCCATCGTATCACATGAGGCTGGTATTATGACGTTGCTATGGTTTGTGTCATCAGTGTTACAGTGCAGGTAGCTGTTACGGTAAAATGGCCATCACCACGTTACCTCCCTCTATGGCTCCGCCGTCACAACAGGTACGTCACTCAATGGTCCCGTCATCACACATACGTCACTCTATGGTCCCGCTGTCACCACACGTCCGTCCATCTATGCTCCCGCCTCGGCACTAGCTGTGCCGCTGACAGCGAGTGTTGTGGTGTTCTGGCGCTGTGCCCACTGTGTCAGGCTGTATGGACTGGAGGCTAGAGAGGGGGTCACTCTGCGGGGGGTAGGCGGCACGTGGATCAGGCCGGGGGGAGGGGGGGTTAAGATCCTATCCCTGATCACCAGGCGTGTCCCTGACGTCCTGATCACCGGCGTCCCCCTCACGTCTACGTCACGTTTATCACGAGCTTGTCACCAACACTGCGGCATGTCTACAAGCATGTCTACAACACAAGAAAGACAAAGCTGATATAACACTAACAATGCATGGGAAGTTATTGATAATCATGATAATATGATTATATATATCATATTATATTTATCAGACGCGCTATGGCACTGAGAAAAGAAAAACTATATTAAAACTAAACAGTTTGTTATCTTCTCCCGTGGTGATTCATACACATAGACGTCAGCCACATCATGCATTAATATGTGTCTATATATATATAATATATATATCATGTATGCTATGTATTTTACTTAATATATTATTGTTTTCTGTGTATACCAAAACGATGTACTGCATTGTATGGAATAAATTGATTGATTGATAATAGGCTCCCCGGGAAATACAAGGCGTTTGACTAATGCTGGTTTGGTGTTGGGCCAGCGTCGTAGACGATGGGCCAACAATAAACCAACATTGGGTAAACGTCGTGTTTGTTGGGCACTACAAAAATTATCATTGTCCCCAACTGAATGATTTCGCGATACAGAAATGTAGACGTTTAGGAATAAGCAGGAGTTAACCCTTTAAGCCCTCACGACGCATCATTTTACATCCCTGAAAACAGACCTAATTTTCCTATAACAAAGGGTTTTAGAATCAATATTTCCATGCAACTGGCTTACCAATACATGGCAATTTTCTTTAATTTTTCACCCACTTGTCATCTTCATCCACTACAAGCCGTGAATTGCGACAGCAATTCGCGGCTTGTAGTGGATGAAAATGACAATGGTAAATTCAGGCTTGAAAGGGTTAATTAAACAGCAGATCTACTCTGCAAACACGAGACGTTGAACCAATGCTGTTTTAATGTTGGCCCATCGTCACAGACGATGGGCCAACATTAAGCCAACATTGGGCCAGTGTCTCGTTCTCCTGGGTATTTATCGGTTATTAAGCATATATATAATTCATTGACAATCGAGAAATCCTCAGATTATTATATATCATGTATATAATTAATTGTTAATCGAGAAATTCTCAGTTTTGAGGAAAATTGAACACGCAATTCCACGGAAATCATGGAAATAGACTCATCTCAGAAAACAATTCGCCAAATAAATTATTCGCCGAAGTGTACATTCCTTGATTGAACCAGCGATTGAATAAATGAATAGATCTATCAATATCATACCAGTCTTGTGGAAAGATACAGCTCGGCAGTGACTGTCTGAATGCTAGGGGCGTGTACACCACACTCCAAAAACACATATTAGCATACTTCGCTATTAACATGATTAACACTATAATTCCTTTGTAGTATAGCGATTTGTGGAAAAAAAACCACTTCAATAAATGATCCACCAGAAATTAATAAATGGCAAGTTAGAGGCATCCCCTGCATAGTTTCAATTGTAATATAAGCCACGCAAATTAAAAAAAATATTATAATGATTTTTTTATTTCATTGAAAGGGACATGCCCACGCTAAAATCATCAACAAATCGGTGATTTTATTTTGGCTTCTTAATATGACCATATGATGTAAACATGTCCATAGACTAGAACTTCAAAAGTTTTTAATTTTTCTGCTGCGCATTCACCAGTTAGGCTAGATATAGAGACGAAATTATTTATTTCTAATTATTGACAACCATGTCAAAAATAGAAAAAAGGGAATTCCGTCTCTATATCTAGCTTAACTGGTGAATGCGCAGCACAAAAATTAAAAAACTTTTGCAGTTCTAGTCTATGGACATGTTTACATCATTATAGTCATATTAAGAAGCCAGAATAAAATCACCGATTTTTCGATGATTTTAGCGTAGGCATGACCCTATTGAAGTTGGAAGTTTCGTTCAGCTTCAAATGAATACAAATTGATGAAATTGACAAGTACGCAGTTACTACTGTTTGCCTTTACAAGCAGAATCAATCATATCATGTAATGACAACGATAGGCGCGAATCTGCCATACACCCCCTCTCTTTGCCCCAAATTCTTTTAAATATTGGCCTACATATGACAGAAAAATCTTGGGGGCTTGGCCCACCTGTCCTTTTTCAAATCCTGCATCCGCCCTTGACAAAGACAATTTACGCAGCCAAAACATGCTTGAAAATTTTGCATCGCACATTTTAGCTTTGTAAATTAAAATTTTACAGCACACCCAGGTAGGAGTATCAAGATAATATCATTGAGGCAACATTATTCGGGTGTTTGTGAAACAATCTGTCTGTTATTTAAATGAATCATTCAGTGACCAGGGGGAAATGACAGAGAAAAGCTGTAAAGTGTGAGTTATGGGTGGACAGGGTTTTAACCTTTGACCTCTCATCACCCCGCCCCCGCTAAGCCCCTTAATGGAGACACGGGGTGTGTCAGAAACAATGGAGCACCAGATAACGAGGGGCAGTAATTTAGAAAGCCGGGGCAACATTCAAACACACACGTTTATTCTCATCTTCATTCACCTAGAGACAATTGCCTTTTCTCACTTCAAGGTGAATGAAAAATTGCCTTTGCTAAAATAATTAAGTATGAAATCACGTTTTTTGCCGGGTTTAGGCCAATATGAAGATCATTCTCAAGGGGATTTCAATATACCAGACAGACACAGACAGACAGATATTTTATTGACATAAATATAAGTCAATACAGACTTATTTATCACAGACATATACGTACATGTATATATAAGCAGCTTAGTTTGGTAAAATCACATAAACATCGTATCGCATTCAGAATTAAAATCATGTTAAGTGGCATTCCCATGATAAAACACCAGATATTTAAATGATAACTACCTAAAGTAAAATCGAATGGCATTGCCAAAATATGAGGATATGGGTGCATTTGTTTCCATCAGTTTCCCAGTTCTATTCCCGTACCACGAGGTGCGGAGATCTGAGAAGAAATCAGCGAGTTGTATCCACGTTAACTCTTCCAAGTCTGAATTTGCCATTGTCATCTTCATCCACTACGCCGCGAATTGTTGTCGAGGAAAAATACAATTGGAAGAATTCAGCTGTTAACGTGTCATATATCACTGCTATCATGGCATATATCACTGCTATCATGGCATATATCACTGCTATCATGGCATATATCACTGCTATCATGGCATATATCACTGCTATCATGGCATATATCACTGCTATCATGGCATATATCACTGCTATCATGGCATATATCACTGCTATCATGGCATATATCACTGCTATCATGGCATATATCACTGCTATCATGGCATATATCACTGCTATCATGGCATATATCACTGCTATCACTGCTATCACATGTCTTTAGACATGTTAGACAAGTCATTTTAGGGTTTGGGGTAACAATTTGGGTGTCAGAGCTGAAATTTGGCCTGAATATCACTAAATAGCCATAATCGCTCTGCTGAAAGACCACACGAATCCTGTGTCGCTTTTTGACGTAAACGGCAAAAGCCAAGATGGCCGCCAGCGACTATTTAAAAAAAATGGATTTTTAACTAAGAATCCGATAATCAAGTGTATTATCTCATTCGGATTAATTTTGTGGTATGGAGCCCACCTCTAGATTTAAAATTACAATTCTAGCCTTCTCTTCTGTGACCTTCAAACACCGCATGACAAAAATGATCATTTACCTATTTGTATTCAATCCATTCTCTTCAAGACATGACATGTGATGTATAAATGCGGCAACGAGGCTTGAAGGGTTAACCCTTCCCTCGCTAAGGTATCTCATTTAAATTTTTACCCACGTAACCCTTTGCCTGCTGATCACGACAATACTCGTTTTTAGTACGTTGTATTACCGGATTTAATCACTGTTATTGTTACTGTTTATTAGACATCAATATTTGTAAATGTTTGGTCTCAAATTAAACAAATATGAGTATTTTTTTACCGCGATCGCGATCCACAACCTAAAGTGGTTGAAAATTTTAATAAATTAACTTAGTAGGATAAGGGCTAGTAAGACAAACTAAAACTATTATAGTCATCCTTGGGGCTTAGAAGGTTAACACCAGACAATGACCAGGTTATATTAACCCTTTAAGCCTTCACGATGCATTGAAGCATCATATTACTTCCCTGAAAACAGACTTAATTGTCCTACAACCAAGGGTTTTATAAAGAAAATTACCATGAAACTGTTTTTCCAAAAAGTGACAATTTCTTTAAATTTTTCATCCACCTCAAGTCATCTTCATCCACTACAAGTCGAGAATTGCGACAGCAATTCACGGCTTGTAGTGGGTGAAGATGACAATGGGAAATTCCGCCTTGAAAGGGTTCATAAAACATGATCGATTTTTGTCATTATCACGGCACTATAACTTGGCAGAAGCCGGTTCAATGCTGGCCTAATATCGGACACGTTGGCCGGCATTGACAAAACGTCCACACGACATTTTGTGTTTTGATTCACCGTATGAGATAATCTGGTTTTTAATATCCGAGCCCCATCAGTGACCTCTGTGTGACCTCGATGTCCCCTATATGACCTCCACATTCACACGTGGAAATCAATAACCCCATAACAGCGTAATAACGGGGACAGCTTTTGTGTGATATTTTTTCTCTGGGGAGATTGTCAGGGAAATATTAATCTGTGATATCCCTGCTTTGCTTAACCCTTTAAGCCCCCACGATGCATAAAAGCATCATGTTGCAACCCTGAAAACATACTTTATTTTCCTATAGGTGAAGGGTTTCAGAAGGAAATGTTCAATTAAACTTGTTTACCAATACATGACAATTTTCTGCAATTTTCAACCACTTCAAATCATCTGTATCCACTACAAGTCGAGAATTGCGACAGCAATTCGCGGCTTGTAGTGGGTGAAGATGACAATTGTAAACGCCTGAAAGGGTTTAATGATAAATTATCATTGATTTACGTCAAAATGAGGCTTGTAGAAAAATGCCCTCCGCGTCACAAAAAGCAGTAGACCATTGTTCGGTTTTGGCAATATTGCGACAGACAAAAGGCCAAAGCCTGCTTTTTCTAATGCCTGAATTGATTTTTGAGGACAATGACAAACTCCCTATCTGATCATTGGAGTCTGCTGATTACTGATCTCGTACGTTAATATAAAGTTTGTCAATATCTCCCCTCGCTGCAGTTTGAAAAGCAAATTATGTCGGCTCTACACACTTGGGCTAACTCTCATCCTGCTGATCACGACTATTGTCGTTTTAACCTATTTTATTTGCCGATTAAATCACTTTTATTGGTAATGAAATGACTGTTTAAACGTCAATATTTGTTAATGTTTGGTCTCAAATTAAACAAATATGAGTAATTCTCAACCACTTCAAGTTGTGAATCGCGGTAGCGAGACACAACCTGAAGTGGTTAAAAAATAAATAAATGACCTTAGCAGGATAAGGGTTAATGCCTTGAACGACTGCGGTGTGTTACCATGGTTACTATCTCCATGCTAATATAAAGGTCAGAAGCATCGGAGTTGTGAACACTATGAACCTTTAAACACCACAACCCTCCCACGCCGAGTCACAAACCTGCATTACCAGTGTAACACCGTGAAAAGGATGCATCTACATCTAATCTCTAGGACACAATTATCTGTAGGGTTTCCGTCGATTTCTCCGTCAATACTGAACCGATTTCCTTGGCACAGGCCATTTCCAAGTCATGTCCTAACATCGGTAAAATTTATATTGAATATGTCAAAAGTTAGACCAATTAACATGCAAAAAAAAATCCAGAATTAAGGTAGTGGGTTTATAGAGGAACGTCATATTTTCAATTTACTCCATGTCAAATGGTCTAACTTTTGAAAATCTTCATATCATTTTACAAAATTTGCACCGATGTTAGGACATGACTTGTAAATGTTCTGTACAAAATTTCATGAAAATCGGTTGATAATTGACAGATAAATCTACAAAAAACATGCGCTACACATAATTGTGTCCTATAGAGTATAGTGGTCGAGATACCCGGAAGTATATTAAGTCGTAGAACATATGGATAAAACCGCAGCACATATGGATAAACACAGCACAAGTGGAATATCCCAGCTAACACGAGATGCTGACTCAATGCTGGTCCAATGTTGGCCCATCGTCTACGACGTTGGGCCAACATTGGACCAGCATTGAGTCAAATTCTCGTGTTTGGAACATGAGGAGGGGAGCTAAGAGGTCCTGTCTGATAAGATATACAAACAGGGAGGAAAAAATACACCAAGTGTCAGAAATGAGTGTCCATAACCCTTTAACCGCCACACTTTTCAATTTGAATTTTCAGTCATACTTGAATTTGTGAAAAAGGCTTAAAAATGGTTGGTCTTATTAACTCATTCATGACGGCACTTTCAGTAGATACATGTTTCTGTGGACGGGACATTTTTTTAAATGTTTACTTTTTATGACGTCACATAACACGAGTTATCTCGGGCTCCGTCCCGTACCGTCGAAGTAGCTTGTCCGAGATATCTCGGGTTCCGTCTGGAATGAGTTAAATTAATTTAAACGAAAGTGAGTAATTTTCACCCATTTGAAGATATGGGTCGCGGAAGTGAGACATAACATCATTTCTATATATATACATTTTATTCACTGGTTATATATTCTGCTTATTATTACATGTAAACATATAAGATACATACCACGTGAAATCAGTTTGGAGTCTTAGTAGCGATTCGTTTATAGACTCAGACTTATTTATTTGACATTTTTCAAAAGAAAACATACAGTTTATAGTGATTCCTTGCAGAAGATACTAGCCAGACGTTCTAACTGTAAACTGTAAACGCAATAACACAAACCATTCAGACAAAAACCATCAGCCAGAGATCAAGTGCTCCTGCTTACTCTCTATTTCACTCTCAGTATATTACGCCCCCCCCCCCCTCGTAACCCTCTCCGGTCCAATATTTACTAGGCGCTACGTGGATGTAGCTGTTTTCAGCAGCAAGATTGGCCTATTTCTCGTCTCTTCATTACCAAGGTGAAAGGTTACCAATTCCGGGGTGGAGGCACTCCAACAAAGGGCCTCCAGAAAACACTGTAATAAGCCGCGTCTATGAATTTAACCCTTTAGACCCTCACGATGTTAATAAAGCATTATTTTGCATCTCTGAAAACAGACTAAACTTTCCCACAACCAGGGTTTTAGAATGAATATTTCCATGAAACTGGTTTACCAATACATGGAAATTTTCTTAATTTTTAAAGCACATCAAACCATCTTCATCCAGTACAAGCCGAGAATTGCGACAGCAATTCGCGGCTTGTACTGGATGAAGATGGTGAATTCAGGCTTGAAAGGGTTAACTCCCTACACAGATAGAAGCCTATACCTTTTTTATGATTTATCCTAATAGAAGTCAGTGACTTGACAAGTTACTTATGACTGTGACATATCACTAGTCAAAGAATTTTTATAATGTTATTTTCGTTTAAATAAGGAATTATTAGACTCATCCAAATGAATTGATGAATGAACCAGGGTTTTATATTATTTTCGCGCATATAAGTACTGTCCTCCAGACACAGAATTTGAACTTTGAGCCTTGACAGATTGAATGAGGTTGGGCATAAAGAGATTCTTGGTGATAATTGTAGTAATTAGAACACACATCCATCCACAACACTCATTGAAATACAGTACAAAGTGTTCCACTCAAATAACAGCAGCCTGTGTCAAAGGTGGAATCTAGTTGTCCGGTGAATTTATACAATAACAAATCTAACGTTGATCTCAATTAAACACACCACTACATTATTTTCTTTGTCCGACCACTACATTCTAAGCCGGGAATGGAGAGTTATTTTGCGCATAAGCAGGACTCCCAACTAAACAGTTCAGTTTTAATCACTGTGTGGCGTGTTGTAATAGAAGTGTGACAGGACTCCCAACTAAATAGTTCAGCTTTTATTCACTGTAGTGTGTGGCGTGTTGCTATTGGGAAAGGTGTATAGACCAATTATCATGGTAGGCCTATGGTGTTATAATCAGTCAGGTGTGACCGAAATGTTGATCATGAGGGATCCTCATTATGGTCGGATGTGTTTTAATTCAGTTAAAACCCTCGGAGCTCTCCATTCTTAGTTGTGGAGAATGCCGAGGCCTTCGGCCTCGGCCTTTTCCACAGCTAAGAATGGAGAGCTTCTCAGGCTTTATCCTATACTGAAAAACTGCCAACAAGCACCATATTGATGCAGTCCATGCAGTGACATCGCTTGACTTAACTTTCACTCAAGAAATAAATACATTTTCCTCTCCAGCTTACAGAACGTGGTTTCAAGTGCCTCTTAAATTGCACGTCAGACGAACTATATCAATATGAAATATTTATATCACTCCTTAAGCACGTTGCCAATATTCTCTCTTCAATTTCCACAATGCACTTTCTCTATCTAACATGAGATCATGATCAGATCTGTTCAGCTTATTATTTTGATTGAAGCGAGAAATTGCTTGAGCAATTTCAGAACAGTGCAAACACACACGCGGGCACACACGCACAAGGTGTCTGGACAATAGCCCTTACAGTGCGGGGATTGACTTTAGTCGTCAGAATCTGACGTCTACAGACGTCAGATTCTGACGACTAAAGTCGATCCCCGCACTGTAAGTAAAACGATTTCTTATGGCCGTACACCCATACCATAAGTATTCAAATGAATCGGAAAGAGCTAACTAAGACAGCTATGATGATTTCAAATTGAAATAAATCCTTTGGTTGCGATGTTTTTCACAAATTAATTCAGCGCTTAAGGGTAAGAAAACAAGCAGTTTCTAAGCATACCTGGAGAAGATATGAATCCAGCGAGATGTTCATGCAATGCAGGCTTAATGTTGGGCCAGCGTCGAAGACGGTGGGCCACCATTATCAACAACATTATTTTGCTCAATGTCTCATGTTTGCTGGGCTGGAGGTAATACAGGCTTAATGTTGGGCCAGCGTGGTAGACGTTGGACCAGTATTAAAGTAACATTGCTTCATCGTCCCATTTTTTCTAGGATCTAGCCTAGACATGGGGATAAGCGGGGCTGTAAAAACATAGCATCAAAAGCTGTTAACAGACGCGGGTAGTGACTAGTGATGATTCAGCATAAAACAAGCAGAGACAGATTTTTGCTGGAGATATTTTCTGGATAAGATGGATAAGACAGTTAAAGAGATGCAAAACTTCACACACTCTCACCATGGAATGGTTATTTTTATTGTGTAAGGAGGCATAAACGGCTGGTCGAGCAGTGATATAAACATGATAGAAGAAAGAAGAAAATAATGAAGGAATAAACGCACGAAACCAAACAAGCAATCGAGGAATGAGGGAATGGATGAATGGATGAATGAATGAATGAATGAATGAATGAATGAATGAATGAATGAATGAATGAATGAATGAATCAGGGGCAGATCCAGAATTTGCTATGGTAGATGGGGGGCGAAGTAGTCTGTGTGCAATCTGGCGTGTATCGTACAATTATAGTGCTTCTGCCCTATTAAAACGATACGAAAGAATGAATGAATGAATGAATAAATAAATGAATAAATGAATAAATGAATAAATGAATAAATGAATGAATGAATGAATAAATGAATAATTGAATGAATAAATGAATGAAAGAATGAATAATTGAATGAATGAATGAATGAATGAATGAATGAATGAAAGAATGAAAGAATGAATGAATAAATGAATAAATGAATGAATAATTGAATGAATGAATGAATGAATAAATGAATGAATGAATGAATGAATGAATGAATAAAGCTTAAGACTTCGCAATTGCTCCGTAAGTTTCACCGTATCCTCCAAACATCGAATAGAACCTGGCTGCAGTCGGCCAGCCTTGGTCATCTGGCATGGTCGCTCGCTTCCTGCGCGGTTCGCAGCATCCAAGTGATTCTCATGTCTCTGCAGAGATCCCACAAACATCAGACGATGCCCCAATGGTGGCTTAATGCTGGCCCAGCGTCGTAGACGGTGGGCCGGCATTAAATCAGCATTGGATCATCGTCTGGTGCTTGTTAGCATATGACCATGCTATGCTGTGCTATGCTGTCACTAAACCCTTAACCCTTTAACCGCCGGTGTCGCATATATTCGGGTTTTCATTTTTTATTAGCACATAAGGTACCACCTTTTAAACATGTTAAAGATAAAATGTGACATTAATCAGCAATGTTTGAAAACAGTTGACCTCCTTTTTGTCAAATCTGAATAATTTTCACTCACTTGAAGTTGTGGATCGCGTCAGTGAGACACAACTTCAAGTAGATGAAAATTCAGATTGAATAATTTGGCGGTTAAAGGGTTAAAGCTCTGAAATATTTGTTTATAAATCATGGAGACCAAAGGGTTTTTTTCAATTTGAAATCATCATAAATCTCTTAGTCAGTTCTTTCCGTTTGATGTGAATACCTATGTTATGGGTTCACGGTCATTATAATTTGTAATTCTTATAATGCGGAGATCAACTTGAGAAGTCAGATTATGACGTCTATAGACGACTTTAGACATCATATTATGACGTGTATAAATTCTGACGTCTACAATCGGTCCCCGCACTAAAAATGTTAAAAGGCTACTTGAGTGTTCTCGCTAAAACTACCCCAGATATTAAATGTGTACCATATTATAGTATACTATCCTATTCTATATTATACATTATACCAAGAATTTATTAATAAATTCTTGATTATACTATAGTACAATTCTCTGGGTTTTTCTTGTTTCTTTTTGCACACGATCAATAGTGTTTATATTGGAGGGTAGCACTTAAATTGACGTGGCACTACTACCACGTGACCTGTTGTAAATTGCCTTATCTCACCCAAAGGCGGTCTTGCATTTTTCCAAGACGCGCCAAGACAACCGGTTTTAGTCGCGTCTTAAGTCGTCGTAGTAGGCCTAGTTAAGACTAATTAAAGCTTAGAAAGTTAAATCTCTGCTTTTGAAGAAATTCATCAACGCTGCTACTTTTATGACAAATATATCTGCAGGGTGTGGCGTATCAGTTTTCTAGACAATAGGAGACACTGCCATACACTAATATGGCAGTCTATTGACGTCGGAATCTGACGACTTTAGACGTCAGAATCTGACGTCTAAAGTGGATCCCCGGGCTGAAAGAGTAAAATATGTATAATGCTCGTAGACGCATAACATACATGTAGGTATTGCTACACAATTGACGGCGATGCTACAAAATAATATGTTAGTGTAGCAGTTATTGGCATGGAGCTTTGTAGCTTGCCACAAACACGCTTGCTAAACTGCTACGCATTTTATATGAAACAAATTACTCCCAGTAAAATCTGTAGTATTTTATTTGATGTTAATTTGAAAGACGTTTATTAACATGATTAATGATGTGTTCCACATTCCCGTTTGAAACACAAAATGTATAACACCTATATTATAATATATGGGGTACTTTTAGGGATAATACTAAGTCCATCAACATCGTCTTCGATGCTGGCCCAACATCAACCCTTACAGTGCGGGGATCGACTTCAGACGTCAAAATCTGACGTCTTAAGACGTCAGATTCTGACCGCGCTGTAAGAGTAAAATATTTCAACTGTTCATAGACCCATTACACAGATATTCAAATGAAGCGGAAAGAGCAAACTAAGACATTTATGATGATTACAGATTGGAAAAACCCTTTCGTCTCCATGGTTTATTCAAACATATTCCAGTGCTTCAAGGGTTAGACCAGTAACTGCTTAGTGTTCCGTGTTGGTTTAGCAGCCTCTTCTATCGTTGATTTATCCAGCTGCATGCTGTATGCACCTGTCAGAACACCTGAAAACTAGTCTGTCTGCAGTCAGCGTGGCCAAAGAGCAGCTTTTTACAAGCCCCGAGCAGAAACAAAATTGTATAAACGAGGAAAACGAGCTCCATCTCAAACAGGCAGATGGTCAACCCTCTAGCCCTTACAACGCTGAAACATGTTTGTATAAACCGTGGGGAACAAAGTGTATTTTTCAATTTGAAATCATCATAAATGTCTTAGTTAGCTATTTCCGCCTAATTTGAATACCTATGGTATGGGTCTACGAACATTAGAAATATTTTACTATTTCAGTGTGGGGATCGAATTTAGACGTCAGATTCTGACGTATAATGTGGAGAACAAAGTGTATTTTTTAATTTGAAATCATCATTTTACATGTGTGAGTTAGCTCTTTCTGCTTCATTTGAACATGTTGAATACATATGTTATGTGTCGATCTACGGCTATTATAATTGTTTAATTATTTTAGCAGAAAAGGGCGTAGCGCGAGGTCTGACACGAGATTATGCACTGGTTCTGGTATAAACCTTATAGTTTCACCTGCTGAGGTAGGCGATTGTACAAAGCATTGGCAACGTAAGTACGGGAGACAAGGAACCAGGGCTGCTGAACCACATAGAAACAGCCGTTTGAGCGACGAGCCACCAGAGAAAAGGGCAAGGTCTGACCCTTTTGAGATGTGCTCTGCTTTCTGAGCAGTGTGTTTTAATTATTTTAGTCCGCGGGGGTCGTCTTTAGAGTTTAACCCTTTACATGGCGGGGATCGACTTTATACGTCAGAATCTGACGTCTGACTTAAGGGATCAACTTTCTCGTGGTCAATAATCACTACATGGCATATTGTGACTAAAAGTCTTTGAAGGAAAAAGGCTGCAATCCGTCATAATAAGGTGGTTCCCAGTTTTAATTTGATATATACTGTAGATCTGGTACTTTTCGCGAGGTTTTAATTTTTGCGAATTTCGCGAGGGGGACAAATTCGCGAATTCAAGAAACTCGCGAAAATTATTATTCTAATGGCGCTACTAAAGAAAAATGAAAATTCGCGAATTCCAAACTTGGTGAAAAGTCCCGAAATCAGAAATTCGCGAAAATTTATACACGCAAAAATCACAGTACACTTGGGTATTTTATAAAAACAGGTTATTTTATTGACCTTGAGATGGGAATGGCGGCAGCTATTCACATCTCAAAGTCAATAAAATGAGTGCAAATAACCGGGTTCTGGGACGGTAAAGGTCATGTCAGCTGGAAAACCTATGAAAAAACTAACATCAAACGCCACATCGTCAGATGTTCTTGTTGATTCTAATAACTAGGAGTTGTTTTGCAAGATTTATGGGAGTCTTTGTCAGAGGCGTTGGCTCAATGCTGTTTCAATGTTGGTGCAACGTCATACACTTTAAAACAGAATTGGACCGGCGCCCGTGTTATATAAGCGTAGTTGTACAATAAAAAAATAGCAGTTATATGTACAGTGATGTGAATTCGGCAAACTGTGAAAAATAGCAGTGTTCAAGATGTCAACCTTCACCTTGTGCAGGTGTGTAATAAATGTGATAAAGCTGGGTTATAATATAATATATAATATTATTACAACTCTGCATTTAAAAAATAAGTATATATTTTGGCCTGCACGTATTATTTTTTAATGAACAGGTCAATGATAATTCATGAGAATGTACCTTTTCTGCATGTTTTCAATTGAAAAGTGATAGGAATAAAAAAATAAAAAAAGATCAATAATTGACAGAATACGTCAAGTGTACTCATATTACTATGATTACTGTCTTATTGTTACTTAGTATTTTTTCGTGGTTTTTAAAAATGGAACTTCATTGTACTTAAATTGTTGAAGGGTGGCTCTCACCTTCCCATTAGAAATATGCCGACATGATGTCACATAATACAATATAACAAGTTGCATTTCTACAGTTCGGTTTAATGCTGATAAATACCAGTTATAAAACACTTAAGTTCGAGACTGGATACAAAAATAAGCAGAAACGGACAAAAAAACAAAACCCAGCAAAGGGAAATTAAACAAACGTTGGCTCAATGCTGAGCCACCATCTGCGATGCTGGCCCAGCATTGAATCAGCATTCGTTCAAATCCGCGAGTTTTCTGGGTGGCGGAGATGACTGGTGTGAAGTGGGTATTGAGCAAACACCGCTGTTATTCAGTGTGTGGACTCATTGTCAACATTAGTGTAAGCTATCTAACCACAAACTCAACAAATACGGGCCATTGACCCGATGTTGTTTTAATGTTGGCCCAACGTCTTCGACGTCGGCCCAACATCAAAACAACATTGGCACAACGCCTCGTGTTTGATGGGGAGATCCGGCTACTGTGAAACGGCGCTAGGTACAGTCAACAAGTCCGGTGTAAAAAACACAAATAATACAAATAATTGAAAGATTACACCATTATGACAATAAATTATAGGGTAAGATCAAACAATGCCGTTTATAGTTTAGAAGGGCAATTATATTATATATATATATTACAAAGTCACGACACCCTTATGACTCTAAATCAATAGGTAAGGCCAAACAGTACGTTATAAAAATACAATAATAGATAGATTACAAGGCACCCAAGCTATCTAGCCACATAAATCATACTACTGTGAATGGAGGGTAACTACAGTCAACATGTCCGATAAAAATAAACAGTAGACAGAATACAATACCTCCGATTCTCTATCATGTTTTAATTCAAAATCATACCCCAACAAATCCGGTACAAAAATACAATAATATAGACAGATTATAAGACACCAAATCTATCGAGCCGAGGAGATCCTGCTGAGAAAAGGTGTTAGGTACAGTCAACATGTCCGGTATAAAATACACATAGATTACATGCGATTATACCATTATCATACCTAATATATAAGGTGAAGCCAAACAGTGGGGGTATAATAGCCTACATGTAGTACAATAATAAACAGATTACGAGAGCTAATCACTCCACATAGATCATGTTATTGCGTTAGGTACAGTCAAAAAGTGCAGTGCAATAATATACAGGCCCGTCATTTGGGGGGGGGGGGTTCGAGAGGGTCGCACGACCCCCTTCCCCCCTGTGACCACAAAGCTGAAAATTTATCCAGCAGCATCCTCCAGAATCCACCACATTGCACCAATTTGCAGCTAAAAATAAAAAAAATCCCAGGGGGCATGCCCCTAGACCCCCTAACCTGCGTTTCCCATTCGCTTAACGCCAAATATCATTATTCAAGTAGTATTTTACAAGATGTCCAATTAACTTATTTCGGAAATACCCCAGCAATCCAAAATTCGACCCTACCTTCAAAAATTTCGCGCACGAGCCTGATATACATAGGCGGTAGGCCTGATAGATCTTTATGCATGTAAAACACCAGACATCACCGAAATAAGACGAAAAATTACAAGACACAATCATGAGTCGCTGAACCGACGTTATTTGTATATTGTGTCATCGTTTGCGACTAAGAGCGCGTAGCGCGCGGCTGACGCGAGGTACCATTTCTTAACCCTTACAGCGCGGGGATAGATTTTAGTCGTCAGAATCTGACGTCTGTAGACGTCAGATTCTGACGGCTAAAGTCGATCCCCGCGCTCTGAGAGCAAAAATATGTCTAATGGCCGTAGACCCATAACATAGGTATTCAAATAATGAAGCGAAAAGATCTAACTAAGACATCTATGGTGATCTCAAATTTAAAAAACCTTTGGTCTCCATGGTTTATATAAAAATATTACAGCGCTTTTAGGGTTAATCTGTTTTTATCTTCTGGTGAGACAGGTGAATTGGTACCATGATGACATCGCAAGGCTCTGACACATGACCTCCATTTTTAAATGTAATAGTTTCAATACAACCACAAATATACGCCTGCAGAAAATGGCCTTGTTTTCTCTTGGCATCCGAGATTTTTGATAGGCAGCGCGAGTGTCGTTTTTACACAGCTGGCTGTGTAAACAAAATGGCGGTCAATGTGACTGGGCCTCGCGCAGTAAATGAGTTAGGCGGCCCAGTCATACCGGGTAGTAAATTCGCCTGTGCATAAAACAAGGCAACAACGTAAGTCCATCAGGGACACAAGAGGAGGGGGGGGGGAGAGTTATCAACATTGAAACTTTCGATTCTTGGCAAATATTTAAAAAAATCTTCAAACAACATAGGGTCATCGCCTCCTGTTCCTGGACATTGACAATTAGAAAAAGCGAAGAAATCAGGTATCCAATACAACATCACACATTTGTTTTTATCCCCATGGCAACTACAGGGTTAGATGTATTAACCCTTAGAGGTGTGACAGAATAAATCCATTTTCTGTCACTTGTCACATCCAAGTGACTGAAAATCACTTGGATTTTTTAAATCATAAATTGACGAATTACATTCATCAATGCCTGAATCATGCCACTGATTGACCATATGGTTATCTTTAAAAACTGGGTAATAAACGTTAATAACGCATAGGCCTACGTGACGCAAACAAATCCGTACGAAAATACAACAAAAGACAGATTACAAGACAATAAGTCTAACCAACCGAAGAGATCCTGCTATTGAGAAGGCATTGGGTACAGTTACCAAGTCCGGTATATATAAAAATACACAAAATAGACGGATTACATCCAATTATACCTGATTTAGAATATCCTTATTTTTAAAAACAAGTGTTGATAAACAGTGTTGATAAACAGAAAAACAACCATAGTCGACATCAGAACTAGGGGTTAGGCGACCTCTGGTGGACAGCGATCGATAAAAATAATAAAATGACGAATATAACCTGGACAGCGTTATACAATCATCTAGAAAATGTAATCCCAGTGCATCGATGTATCAGTGAACCTAGAAAGTAGGACGTGTATTTAATGTAGCAGATTCGGTCTGTGTGTGTCGTGTTACAATAAGAGGTGTAATAATACAAACAGGCCTGTCTAAAGTGAATAGAGCTTGACGACACCCCCGCGTGTCAGTCTATATAACAATTGTCTACAGTCAACAGGACGAGTAGAAAACATACAAACACAAGCCAGACTACACAGCCTGTATATGTTATAGGTTTGCCCTTCTGGCTAACAGAAGATTTTATCTGCTACTCTCAAGCCTAATTTAACACTCCATCTGCAAGGGCGCTACTGGGGCAATTAACCCTTTAGCCCCCCACGATGCATTAAAGCATCATTTTACATTCCTGAAAACAGATTGAATTTTCCTATAACCAAGGCTTTTAGAACGAAAAGTTCCATGAAACTGGTTTACCAATACAAGGCAATTTTCTTTAATTTTTAAATCACTTCAAATCACTACAAGTCGAGAATTGCGACAGCAATTCGCGGCTTGTAGTGTATGAAGATTACAATGGTAAATTCAGGCTTGAAAGGGTTAACCTTAAAAGCGCTGAAATATTTTTGTATAAACCATGGACAAAGGTTTTTTCAATTTGAAATCATCATAAATGTCTTAAATAGTTCTTTCCGCTTTATTTGAATACCTATGTTATGGTTCTACGGCCGTTGAAAATATTTAACCCTTACAGTGCGAAGATGAAATTTAGACGTCAGAATGACGTCAGATATTGACGTCTAAAGTCTATCCCCGCACTGTAGGGGTTAAAGCGTTGATTATCTCAATCGTCGCTATCAGACTATTTGTATTTTGCATAGTTTTGTTCGGGCCGATGGCCTATCAAATAATGTTTTTGTATTCGTATTTCTCCTTCAAACAACAGTGTCTGTTTTAGTTCACATTTTACATTTTGTAATACATTTTTACACACTTGAAGTTGTGGATTGCGGCAGCGAGACACAACTTTATGTGTCTAAAAATTTAAATTTGATAATGACCGCCTTAATGGTTAACCCTTTAGCCGCCGGTGCCGAATATATTCGGGTTTTCATTTTTATTAGCACATTAAGTACCACTTTTTAGACATGTTAAAGATAAAATGTGACATCAATCAGCAAGATTTAAAAACAGTCGACCTCCATTTTGTCAAATCTGAATAATTTGGGTGAAAATTCAGATTGAATAATTTGGCGGTTAAAGGGTTAATGCAGATATAAACAAAAAAGTTATTCGATAAACGGTGATTATATTCACAATGGTGATTTTTTATATTGCGCACACAGTAACGACTAGATAACCTGTCGCTCACAATATGTTTGCACCTCCGGCGGCGCGTGGACTGCGTGACCGTCACCACGTCCTCTGTACGTGTTTTGAGTTGAGACGCTGTGACAACATCAAGCCAATATATGCGCATCCAAAATTTAGAGTCCGTTTAAGAAAATAAAATAGTAGATTTCAACCTATAATTTATTCTTCTCAGCTAATATGGTGGCTTGACACTCCAAATTTACTAGGGTAGTGCCTCAATATACTTGCCGTCACATTAAACCAGGATCGCATGATTTTCGCCAATTTTTACGTCAATTCGGAACCGATTTTCTTGAAATTTTGCAAAGGCTATTTTCTATTCAAATCTTAACAGCGGATGAAATTTCGCAAAATTATTGAACATTTCAAAGGACCATTTGACATGTAATAAAATTCTAGAATTAGTTTAATGGGTTTATAGAGGGACGTGGTAATTTCAATTTATTACATGTCAAATGGTCTAACTTTTGAAATACGATATATAATTTTACGAAATTTCCAGGAATATTAGGATTCTGTTGAAATATGATTGTTACAAAATTTCATGAAAATTGGTTGACAATTGACCCGAGAAATGCAATCCTGGTTTATCACTTTTAATGTGACTTTGGGTAGTCTATAGTAACCCTCTAAACATGTGAAGAATTGCAAATGTTCGTTCTTAAATTAAACAAATATGAGTAATTTTCTCGCTACCGCGACCCACAACTACAAGTGGGAGAAAATTATTTTAATTTGTAGCTCTTCGAGGGTGTTATCCGACCAAGATCACAAAGAACCACATATTGTGGTGATCAGAGATTATGTCACGCGCTCGTCACCCTACTCCTCTGCGCACTCCTTCACAGTCTATCAACCCCCACAAACAGTTATCCATTGTTTCAATTGGTTCGAAGTAGGCCTCAGCAGTGAACGAGCCAGCATCGTAAAGGTGTGAGCCATATATTGCTCTATTCGTGTTGCCCTGTACAATCTTTCAAGATGACTATGACAGAGAGCGATCTCGACCCCAAGATCTGAAAGATGCGCATATTTTTTTAAGGACGTTGCAACAAATGAGCTGAGAATGCGATGTAGAAGGGGAAATGTTACTGATTTTACTGATAATCAACATAATATTGACCTGATCAATCAAGGCCGTCTTAGGCATGACCGTCCAAAGGAAATCCCCACAAATTTGATTTTGAACATAAAGCTATTGGCCTCCACGATTTTGATTGGGCGTCATCTGAAGCCTTCATTTTACAGTTCTGTTTCAGTAGCGTTGGGTCTAAGTAGGCCCAAGAACTTATATCTTGTCCACCAGGTGACACACTCACTGCCTGTCATCACCCCCCCCCCCCCGCACACTGGCTAACCCCCCCCCCCTCACATCACCTACACGTTGTTATCGCACCTATCTCCCAATAGACCAGGCTCAAGTGTCACCGTCTGACAAATGATAAGATAAGGAGTCAAACCCACCGCCTTTGATAACAGTTTTAGCGGTTAACCCTTTACACCGTAACCATGGTAACACGCCAAGTTATCTTAGTTCATTTTTATATGTATATGTATATGTATATGTATATGTATATGTATATGTATATGTATATGTATATGTATATGTATATGTATATGTATATGTATAAATATATGTATATGTATATGTATATGTATATGTATGTTACGTGGCAGTACGCACTATTGTGCTATCGCACCACGGGTGCTTTCGCACCACATTGTGGATTTTCTGGGGTTTCGCCGAATGGAAACTGCACCTACGTCCATTAAGGTTATTTTACGTCCAACTCTAGTCCAGTCAGACGAGCCATCTGATTTACGTGGTTCTCTAAGCCCCACGACACAACATCGCTGCACGCATGTCCTATAGTATACAGCACCTGGCAGTCCCAGGCGTCACCCATCCAATTATGAACAGGCCCGGCGTTGCTTAACTTCAGTGATAGAGCCAACACCGATGAGCTAACGCCGTATTCCGTATTTTTCACCAATTTGAAGTTGTGTCTAAACTTCAAGTGGGTGAAAATGACTCATATGTGTTTAACTGACTAGTTAAACGCATATGAGTAATTTTGACCCAGCGCGGAGACCGACTATAGACGTCAGAATCTGACGTCAAAATCTGACGCCTATAGTATTTGACACTCGAAATTCACTAGGGTAGTGCATCGATTTGAGGGGGTGGATAATAATTTTCGAAAAAAATAATTTCGGGCATACTCTGCATGAAGTGAATAATTAACTTCAAGAACGGTTTTATATAAACATGTAATACAATTTGAAATGTTCAGCGCACAAGTTAAAAAAAATAAGCAAATACCTAATTTACATTTTTAAAATCATGTCAATTATTGAAACAAGATAACAGTTAACCAACAATTCGTTCTACAATTCGTACTACAATTCGTTCTACAAGTCATCCAATAATTTGATTTACAATTCGTCCTGCAATTCGTTCTACAAGTAATTCAACAATTTGTTTTACAATTCGTCCTACAATTCGATCTACAAGTCGTCCTACAATTCTGTCCAACAGGACGAATTACATCCCGATCTCACGTGGACGTATAAGACTGAGATGTATTACTGTCAACTTGACAACTACCTCGCACTAAAGTCGGTAGATTTCTAGGCCCGATTTAGCCTATGTATACACAAAGGGGACCACGTAATATGAGTCCTCCCTCCTAAGTGTTCTGCTCTGCAAAGCCAAAAGGCAGTATCTGCTTACTTGTAAAGTAAGCAGATACTGCCTTTTGGCTTTGTACGGCAGTTTTATAATCCCCGTCTGAGTTGTGTAAAGCAATACCATTATCCACCATTAACAAGTGTCCCGGATAAACGGATTACACACACCCTGTGATACAGATTGACGTTATGACTCATTCTGCACCTCGAAGGCAAACAGACGTAACTGCTTACTTGGAAAGTAAACAGATACGGTTGTTAAGGTTTGTTTGATGTTAAAATGCAAACAGCAGTAACTGTTTACTTGTCAAGTAAACAGTTACTGCTGTTTGCCTTTGAACTACAGGATTCTCTTTTGCCATCGAGTTCTGGCATAATGACCGCCGTGCAAAGACAAACAGCAGTAACTGCTTACTTTATAAGTAAGCAGTAACTGCTGTTTGTCTTTGAGCTGCAGGATTCTCTTCTGCCATCGAGTTCTGGCATAATGACCGCCGTGCAAAGACAAACAGCAGTAACTGCTTACTTTATAAGTAAGCAGTAACTGCTGTTTGTCTTTGAGCTGCAGGATTCTCTTCTGCCATCGAGTTCTGGCATAATGACCGCCGTGCAAAGACAAACAGCAGTAACTGCTTACTTTATAAGTATGCTGTTTGTCTTTGAGCTGCAGGATTCTCTTCTGCCATCGAGTAATGGCATACTGACCGCCGTGCAAAGACAAACAGCAGTAACTGCTTACTTGACAAGTAAACAGTTAGCGCTGTTTTACTTTACATGGATCTTATGTTCGTATTGTCTGGATGAACAAAGATTCCCCTGGATATATAGGAGTGGAGTGGTTCCCAGCAAACAGAAAAACATGTGTATAACATTTGTACAACGTTGAAACAACGTCGAAAATGTTGGGCCGACGTTGTACAAATGTTATACAAATGTCATCCGCCGAATACCGTGAAATTTTCTTCGAAAAATATATAATAGCTGAAAAGTTAGATCATCTGGCATGTAAAGCAATTCAGGGCTGAAAAAAAACTTTAATTTAACTAGTTTAATGGGTTTATAGAGGGAAGTCGTAATCACAAATATACTACATGTTAAATAGTCTAACTATTGAACTACACAATATTTTTTAATAAAAAATTCACGGTATTTGGCATGTGACTCGAAAATAGTCCCTGCGAAATTTCATCAAAATCGGCTCAGAATTAACTATGAAATCGGCGAAAAACTTGCGATACAAGTTAATCTGACGGCGGGTATAAAGGGTGGTATCTGCCATGGGACTAGGTGGCAGATACCACACTTTACCACCAAGGGAAATCAGATCAGCGACCCTACATTTATCGATCAAGATTTTCTTATCTATAAATCGTTTCCCAGCAAACATGAAACATTGAGCCAAAGTTGGTTGAATTTTGAACCGACGTCGTAGACTGCGGCTCAAAATTCAACCAATATTGGCTCATGTTTGTCGGGTTTCATATTAGTGCAGGAGCATTCGATTTTTACTATACAGACATTGTGTTAGTTGTATTACCATGTAAATATTATCATGGTTATTGTTAATAGATAACTTTGCACTGGTGATAAACTACATAGAGCTCTGATGTTATAATGAAAGGGAGCTGTGCCGAAATAGTAACGACAATAATGGGTTTCCAAACTCCACTCGAGTGGAGTTTGGGAACCCATTATTGACGTTACAATGGGTTTCCAAACTCCACTCGAGTGGAGTTTGGAAACCCATTATTGTCGTTACTATTTCGGCACAGCTCTTTATTAAAACACTAATTTTAAGTACGCTTCGCGTCACAATTGATCTATTATTGTCGATACTATTTTGGCACAGCTCTTTAATAAAACATCAATTTTAAATACGCTTCGCGTCAAAATTTATCTATTTTAAAATGTGTGCATTGCTCAGTTCGCCCAAATGTGACAGGACCATTAGCATGTGAAGTGTTACGGCATAGTGACATCAAACTATCAATCAAAGTGAGACCACTCTGCATAATGGTGGAGACGACAGACGACACACGATGGCATAACCTTATCCTGGGCAATGAGCTAATAAACGAATACGGCGTTAGCTCATCGGTGTCGGTTCGATCACTGAAGTTAAGCAACGCCGAGCCCGATCCATAATTGGATGGGTGACCGCCTGGGACAACCAGGTGCTGTATACACTAAGACATGCGTGCAGCGATATCGTGTCGTGCTCAGAGAACAACGTAAATGAGATGGCTCGTCTGACTGACTTTGATTTGGACGTAAAAGAACCTCGATGGACGTAGGCGCAGTTTCCATCCGGCGACACCCCAGAAAATCCACAATGTGGAGTACTTGGCACATATAAGGCCATGAATGATATCATGAATGATAACAGTCCTTGCTGAGTTACTCCTGTGGCGCGGTAGCAGCACAATAGTGCGTACTGCCACGTAATATACAGATACAGAATACGCTGCTGCTGTTTTAAGATGTGTGCGTTGTTCAGTCCGCGCAAATGTGCTAGTTCGAGTTTGACGTGAACAGCATGGTTCAACGTCAGAGATGGACAGCATAGCGGAAGCTGTGGTTTTATCATGTTTATATGCTGGTAGCCAATGTACGCTGAGATCAACAATTTTTATGAAATATGTGAAGATAACCCTATTCAAAAGATAAATTCACCTTTAAAGACAGGGTTTTAAATTCCCAAGTTAAGGCATTATTCAATGAGATGTAAATATGTCATCATAAAATAATATAAACATTGATCAAAACAATGACGCAGTAATCCATTGCGCAATCGATCATCCGCGCACCGGATTTTTGGGGCACAACTTTACGAATGACAAATGATCACAGACTGTGTATCGCACACAGAGTCTGTTATTACGGCCTAAAATGTGACAGGGCCAGTAGCAGGCAAAGTGTTAGCCGTGTCGTCCTCTCCGGGGCCGTGGATTGATGTATTTGCTTTACCCCAAAAATTTACCATGGCGGTGACTGAGAGCGATCTAGACCCTAAGGTCCGAAAAATGTCCATAACTTTTTAATGACTGTGCGACCTCTGAGCTGAGCATGCGGGCATGGAACTGAAATGTTACTGATTCTAAAAAAAACTATTTTTGACCTGTAGAGAATATGTTATTCATGGTTCCAAAATTTAACCACTTTCTATATTTTTGACCTGATTAGTCACCGATATATTTAGGTATGACAATCCGAAGAAAGGTACCACGATTTTGTACGCGGTCAATCTGTGGCTGAAGCCACTGGGGCTAGCAAAGTGTTACGGCATAGTGCTATAAAACTATCAAACAAAGTGAGACCACTCCACATAATGGTCATCACACTGAGATTGGAATGAGCTTATCTCAATGACTGGATTTCCCCTGACGCGCACAGACACAGCGCTGACATTGCGGATGACCTTGACGCACACAGAGCCGCCGCTGACATTGCGGATGACCTTGTGCTGATTTAGGGCGGTTCAGGGGTCGTATCCTTCCTTATGGTCTGATCCTCCAGAGATGCTCCATCAGTGACCGACCATAGAGATGTCAGCTGCCGCATGTATCACCCTTAAAGCGCGGAGATATTTTATATAAGCCATGGAGACCAAAGGGTTTTGTCAATTTGAAATGTTATGGGTGTTATGGGTCTACGGCCATTATAAATATTTTACTCTTACAGAGCGGGGATCGACTTTAGTCGTCAGAATCTGACGTCTGATGACGTCAGATTTTGACGTCTATAGTCGATCCCTGCACTGAAAAGGGTTAAATGTCATTTCTAGATTAACATTTGAAACAACTATCACCACTCTCATTGATTTAAATTAAATCAAAATCATAGGGTCATTGTGCTTATCACTTAATTTAAAGTTATACACATAGATAGCTATCCTATTGACATCCATTCTCCACACATAGATGTCGCTCAGGTCAACCCCGCTCTCTCTCTGTAACCACACGCCATGTTTTGGTAGAAACTGCTCATTTTGAGTAGTTTTGTTGATATAACAACTGTAGGCTTATAAACACGCTTGAGTGTCCTGAATATATATGGCAAATTAAAAAAAACACTACTCTGCCACATATGAGTTTCTATTCACAGAGTAATAGAAAACATTCCATGGATTACTTTTTCCGCCGCAGCTGTGAGAAGGTCCATGTTTATGTTTTTTCTGACAGCATTTAAAATCGGCTACAAAACAATGGCAAATATAAATTACTAAATGACATGCGAATTGTGCTGGTTCAATTTATCCATTACTAAACAGAATAAATAGCCCTTACCTTTGGCAAACTCTAAGATCAAATTAAAGATTAAAAAAGGATAAATAATGAGTGGGAGTGAACACCAAAATAGTTCCGTGGTTATAGGAGTGGTTATAAAATCACGTGGTAACGCTCACTAACGGCTGATAAATCTGGTCAATCGCCATGCGTGCATACGGCGATATGAGCATGTGGTATCAGAGATATAATCTCTGAGGTCAGAATGATTGACATCATTAACAGTCATTTCTGACTTATTTGTCACAAAGATTTATATGTAAAAGTATATACAAGACGGCTAGTTTTGTAAAATATCAAATCATTTCAGTGCGGGAACCGACTTTAGACGTCAGAATCTGACGTCTATAGACGTCAGAATCTGACGTCTATAGACGTCAGAAGTCGGCCCCCGCCCTGATAGGGTTAAGAATTTATAATGTCGTTTGGTCTCTATAGTTTGGATAACAATATTTCATCGCTTTAATGGTTAATACATGTATGTTATTATATTTTGATCAAAAGTATTATTGAATAGAAGTATTAACCCTTTACCTGCAAAGTTAACTTATTCAAATTTTCACCCACTAGAAGTTGTGTCTCACTACCGCGATTCACAACTCCCAGTGGGTGAAAATTGCTCACATGTGTTTAATTTGAGACCAAATATTTGCTAATCTTGGTGTTTAAACACAAATTTCGTTCACAACAGTGATTTAATCGGCTAATGAAACGGATTAGAAGCGATTATAGCGGGTGTAAGTGTTAAGTTGACCGTAATCAGGTAATATAACATAACGAAAAAATAAATTATGTCTCATGAACACCGACATGTTTCAGTCACCCTTACCAACACAAACCAAGGGTGGACCAGCATTGGGACAATGTCTCACATTGACCTATGACCTTGTCTCACATTGACCCATGACCTTGTCTCACATTGACCCTGCAGAGTGATGACCTTGGGGGCGAATCTATGATATTTGCAGTGTCAACTTCAATAATCAGAGAGGGTGACGCCACGTGGTGTAATAATCAGAATGTAGTGTTATTACAGAGGGGGAACAGCCAGCGTGGCTGATATATGAGGTGTAGACTACCCCGCCTAACATTCAGCCATTCACGTCTCACCAGGAGAAACCCATCTAGACCCTCGTTAACGTGGTTTACGATGCCAGCTGATGAAATGGTCAGACCTCAGTGCAGGAAGCGGTGAAAGGTCAGAGGAAATAAAAAGACAACAGTGGAAATAAAGAAATAACAAAAGAAATAAAGAAATAACAAAAGAAATAAAGAAAATGAAGAAATAGCAGCAAAAACAGGTTATAAACACGTGATTTGGAGTAGCAGTGAAAAGACACGCCCATAAGACGTATGGATGATGATGAATAAAGAAACGCTTATTAATCATACAATAAAAAAGGACTTGGTTTTTGTTCAGAAAGTAATATTTTTTATATGATGAAAATAAAAATCTAGCCCTGGGTGTAAGACGGAAACAATAAAAGGTTCTTATTGACCGTTTAGATGTCAACTTTGACATATTGGTTATTTGTATTTTTTATTTAATTTTAGAGTCAAGATTTTGTGAATGGTCGAGAATTTTTTATCTAGAAAGAATCCCTGAGCAATAACCATGACAACCTTACTTTACATCCCTGAGCCATAACCATGACAACCTTTTTTTCACTTGACGACGGTGTCTTCTTACCATGGTTACCAAGTGTGTGATATTTCAGATACAAAGCAAACAAAGACAGACAGTTTTTATTTAATGTCCTGTCATTATGTCTACCATTGTGATTTCACCAGTGATCAATCTCCACCCCGGTGGCTATCCTGAAAGATCAAAATGTTGTCCCAATGTTGGTTTGATGTTGGGCCAGCGTCCACGACATTAAAACAACATTGGGACAATATTTCAGATCTATATCCACAGGACATGCACACTGTCATTACCACCCTGTATCAACTCGTTAACTAGGCCGGGTCAGGGGTCATTTCCAGGGTAATGCATCCAGTAATTAGTAATTAGTCTATTATTTCCTATGCCCCGGGAACCTCTGCGCTTTGGTATTGTAGCTTGATAATATACCACACCCGGTGTCTGAACCATGACAGACAGCCAGACAGATATTTTATTGACTGAAAGAAAGTCAATCCAGACTTATTTGTCACAGTAATAAGAGAGATATGTACATCTATATACAACATTGTTAATTTGTTAAAATCATATGACAATATACATAGTATGACATACATAACTAAAATCATGCTAACTGCCATAAAAAAAACACTGGGTATTACAATAATATGAATGACTGCTACTTTGAACAAAATTGAATTGCATTGCCAAGATAACATAGGGTCTATCATTTTGTTTCCCGCACCAAAACCAGAGATAAACCATGGGAGCGAATGGACGAAATACACCGTGTCAATCACTCAACAAGATACATGCATGTGTCAACTGATTTTGTCATCCTTATTACTTCTTTTTTCAGGAGCCGCATTCCAGAGTTTGATTTCTCACTCTGTGTTTTTCACTATGAGACGTATAGCAGGCCATATCACACTCTACTCCACTCTGGTTTTGGTGCGGGAAACAATATAATAGACCCCTATGTTATCTTGGCAATGCCTTTTAATTTTATTATGTATTACCGGAATATCCAGTGTTTATTATGGCAATGCCACCTAACATGATTTTAGTTATGTATGTCATACCATGTATATTGTCACATGTTTTTTTTAACAAGTCAACAATCTTGTATACATGTACATATATCTCTCTAATTCCTATGACAAATAAGTGTGTAATGACTTCCTTTCTGTTAATAAAATATCTGTCTGTCTGTCTGTCTACTGCTGGCTCTAGCTGTAGATTGGGCACAATCTATGGCAGTTATCAGGCTTTGTCATGTGTGACTTTAACGAGTGAGAAAATACAAACGTTGTTCATTTTTCGTGCGACATGTTCAGCACATATTCCATGAATAAGCTGTTCGCCTAAAGGCTCACACCTTATTCATTAAATGAGTGCTGTATGTTCCATATAGCACTCAAATGAATATCGTTTGCATATAGGCCCTAATCTGACAGTTCTAGCATTATGGCGCTGGCAGTTTGAATTATAAACTTCATTGCTTAATTGGGTCATTATGGTGAACACTGAAAATCGGCAGATTCCATCACCATCAGGCCTGGTGAACAGCTTATGAGACGCGTCTGCTTATTGGTGGTGATGAAAGGGCCGCGTTGATTGGATGTGACCTGTGGGTGTCTGCTCATTCTCATTCACACGTGGTTTTGACGTGAAGTGCGGGAGAGTGGGTGTGGTATCAGCCCCTCTACCGGGCATTGCGGCAATTAGTCACCCAAACCACTTCCCAGGTGACAAGTGGCATGTGTGTGTTCTCAGCCGAGTGAATAATGCTGGGTCAACATTGGTACAACGTCTGCAACGTGGGCTGATATTGAGCCACTTCATTCAAGCCTGAGTTTACCAATGTCATCTTCATCCACTACAAGCCGCGAATTGCTGTCGCAATTCTCGACTTGTAGTGGATGAAAATGACTTGAAGTGGATGAAAAATTAAAGAAAATTACCATGTATTCGTAAACCAGTTTCATGGAAATTTTCATTCTAAAAACCTTAGTTGTAGGAGAATTAAGTCTGTTTTCAGGGATGTAAAATGATGCTTTAATGCATCGTAAGGGTTTAAAGGGTTAAACCCTTAAAGCGCTGAATTATTGTTGTATAAACCATGGAGACAAAGGTTTTTTTCAATTTGAAGTCATCATACATGTCTAAGTCTTTCCGCTTCATTTGAATAGAGCCTACATATGGTACATATTACGGGTCTAGGGCAATTATACATTCTTTTACTCTTACAGTGCGGGGATCATCTTCAGAGGTCAGAATCAGACGTCAGAATCATTTTCTATTTTATTATATTATAGACTGCATAATGTAATGTGGTAAATTTGATGTTAATGACGCATAGGTCCAAATAGACTTCCCGTCGTCAATAAACATGATAAATATCTACGTATCTATCCACGATAACCTGATAACCAGCGATCACCTTCAGACATGACACCGTCTGCAGTTGCCGAGTCGTCTGCTGCGAGGCCGTGGATGAATGTATTTGTTTTACCCGAAAAATCCAACATGGCAGTGACTGAGAGCGATCCCGACCTCTGAGGTGAGCATGCGGGCATGGAACTGAAATGTTACTGATTCTAAAAAAAAACATGTTTGATCTGATTATCCCACGATTTTGTACGCGGTCAATCTGTGGCTGAAACCTGTTTCTCCAAAGAAATGTCCCACGATTTTGTACGCGGTCAATCAGTGGCTGAAACCTGTTTCTCCAAAGAAATGTCCCACGATTATGTACGCGGTCAATCAGTGGCTGAAACCTGTTTCCCCAAAGAAATGTCCAACGATTTTGTTCGCGGTCAATCAGTGGCTGAAACCTGTTTCAGCCACTGAGGATACGTCTGCAGCACCTAGCACCTAGCGTGTAAACATACACACATACAATAACGCTCTGAGGTATACAGTGTTTTTATCCTTTTCATTCCAGTAAACATAGTAAATGACCAAATAGCGTGATTCTTCAGGCCAATAAGTCATAACCCTGGTATATATATCCAAAAAACCCTGTAAACATGGGACGTTCAGCCGATGCTGGTTCATTGTTGGATCACCGTCTACGACACTGACCCTACATTGAACCATCATGGCTGAACATAGGCCTATATCGTTTTTGCTGGGGTTGTACATCAGGGCCCGTATTCTCATACAAGTTACGATATATCGTAGGCCCAGGATTGGTCTACATGGCCATCTCGACCAGTAAGAAGGCTATGATATATCGTAACTTGTATGAAAACACGGCCCCTGATGTGATGCGTCAGACACAAACTCTCAAACTGTATGGACCGGCTGCAAACAGCGCACTACCAAGAATAACCCTCTAAGATAAGTAGGCCCTAAGTCAATATGATGATTTTGTAAAAGTTAAATTGCCCTGGAGGACGCATCAAGCAGGGTGGATCCAGAGGGTGGCTCCAGAGGGGAGTCAGGGGGGGGGTCACGTTACCCCTGTGATCTCCCCCCCCCCCCTCCCCCGGGGTCATGATTTTACACAATAACGTAAACAGGTAGAGATTCATGAATATGTTAAATATCAACAGACCTTGATATGTTGTATTTGTGTTGTTTTAATGTTGGCCCACCGTATGCGACGCTGGGCCAACATTAAAACACATATGGACAACATCACGTACCTCCTGGATATATATTGATATAATTATAATGATTTATTTTAAATTTTCTGCTATACGCACAAAAAAACAGACAAAAAAATTGGGGACCACTATGGAGATAAGAATAACCAGACCCTTATTTTATAGTGTTTTTTTTATCTCTGGTGACCAGACGAACACACTTATTTCAACAGACATTATTATCTCTTTTCCCATCATCATATTATTCTAGTTATTACCAGTGATTACTGGATCAGTACGTACCTGTGACGTCACAATATGTCTGTTATATGTCCTCATATAGTTTAGTACGTGGTCCGTGATTGACACCTGGTTTAACCTGATGACAATCCACGTGGTGAACAGGAAGTCACACTGATAGTTATCCAGCTAGTGGTGACGTCACACTATATAGTATGACATCACAATGTTAAACTGTGGAGCAAATAATGACCAGCAAACTCAAATAGATCCTAAATGAGTGACGTCATAACTCAAATGATGCAGCATTAATGACGTCACAACTCAAGTGATTTCAGGCTGCACTTAGAGTATAACATAAACACTTATGACGTCACACTTAGCAGCCTGTGAATGAGGTGCAGTGACGTCACAGGTTATAGTCCTTCAGATTGGCTATCACGTCATACTGTCAGATGTAGTTGATATTGTGACGTCACATGAAAAACAGCGACGTACTTCACTTGATTTGTAATTTTCACCCACTTGAAGTTCTGTCTCGCTACCGCGATCCACAACTTCAACTTGGTAACAATTGAAATGAGCTGGTTTATGAAGTTTTATATTGTTATTGTGTATGAGTTGACCAAGTCACCAGGCTATGTGCTATCAACATACCCGAGTCTAGGTCAGTTATAACAAAATCACAGATTCCTTGGTTATAGCAATCCTGTATGAGTTAACTATGAGCTAGTAGTGAGCCATTATCTATGAGTTGTCTATGAGCTAGTGATGAGTTATCTGGCTCCTTGTGCCTGCTCACTGCTCTCTGCTCATTGTCAATGACTGGCAATGTCAGTGCACTATTTCATGCCCTATCCCCGCCCGCGGAGGCTGACAGTGTGAGTAGGCAGCACGCGGATGAATACACCCCAGAATGACAGCTGTATTACACACTGATTGATATTACGCTTATAGTGACAGGCTAGAGATGTGTACCCAATGCTGGCATAATGCTGGCTCAACGTTGGTAAACGTGTCTGCCGAACAAACACGAGGCTAGGAGCCAATGCTGCTTTAATGTTGGCGCATCGTCTTCGACGCTGGCCAACATTAAACCAGCATTGGTAAAACGCTCGTGTTAGAATGGTTGTATTTGCTACAATTCAAATATTGGTATAGCACCAATGTTGGTCGAATGGTGGCCCAGAACGTGTTTTCCAAACTGTACAAACACGGGGCTATGAACCAATGCTGTTTTGATGTTGGCCCAACGTGGCAGACGGTTGGTTGGCCAACTACCAACACTGGATCAACGTTTGGGGTTTAATGAGCAGTTATCCGGCAAACACGGTAGGTTAAACCAATGATGTTTTAATGTTGGGCCAGCGTCGTAGACGATGGGCCAACATCAAAACAACATTGACTCAACGTCTCTTCTTGGCTGGGTAAGACAGACAGTTGGGGTTGTGTCACATCTCCTTTATTAAACCAGCATTTAATTACATTCTTCAATTTGTGCTTGTTTTTGTTTATAATGTCGTTTGATTTTAAAGGGACTGGCCCAGGCTAAAATCATAAAAAATCGGTGATTTTATTTTGGTTTCTTAATATGACCATATGATGAAAACATGTCCATAGACTAGAACTGCAAAAGTTTTTAAATTTTTGTGCTGCGCATTCACCAGTTAGACTAGATATAGAGACGAAATCTCCGATTTCTAATTATTGACAACCATGTCAAAAATAGGAAATACGTGAATTTCGTCTCTATAACTAGCCTAGCTAGTGAATGCGCAGCAGAAAAATTAAAAAAACTTTTGCAGTTCCAGTCTATGGACATGGTTACATATAGTCATATTAATAAGCCAGAATCAAATCACCGATTTATTTTTTATTTTAGTCTGGGCCAGTCCCTTTAAGTTAATTTAGCATACTTATATCAATTTTCACGTGATTTTACGGAAACTAATCGTGTTGTATATAGTCATGTACATAAGCTCAATTAAATGACGCATAAGTCTGTATATTACCGTCGTCAATAAATATCTCTATCTGTTACAATTCCAATGTTGGTATAATATGAAACCAGCTTCACAAACGGTGGGCCACCATTACACTAACTTTGGATGAGCGTCCATTGTTGCCTGGGACGCACTTCGCTCCAGACGCGGGCTATGGAGGAGGGGGCGAAGTCCAAATAACCAATTAAAAACTCACAATGCTCCTGCCGCGGGGGTGTAGAGTAGAGGGACGGGTAATCGTCCAAATAACAAATTAAGAACTCAATGTGCAGCGCAGGCCTACATTTCATGGCCTACATTTTATATAAAACAAAATCCCCGGTTTTTGATTTGCTGAAGATGTACAAGAACATACAGTAACATACCTTTATAACAATGTTTTAACAATAATCAATTACAGTTATATTTAGTGTGGCAAGCATTAATCTGTTATCTGAATACAACTGAGCGAGTATAGAATTTACTATAGAAGTGTAGTTATAAAAACAATCATTTAGTTACAACAAGGAATCACTAGCTATTCCTTGGTTACAATGATAAGAGTATCTGCACACGTATTTTCATGATTTTTGTAGCACGATATGCTCCTAGAGGTTTTGTATGGTTTGTGTCAGCTAGGTGTATAGTCAGTGTGTAGCCTCCATGCCCCTGATGAACTCGCCACGTGCTGGGAGCATTCTGATTGACATATTAAATACCGCAGCATCACCTCGTTAAAAAAAACTTTATTTCCGGCTTCAACGCGTTTAATTAGGCAATTAACATGATTAAAACGCATAAAAAGTTATTAGGCCCCGTTCAGAATAAATCACTGTATGTTATGAAAAATAGAAAAAATGAGTCTTGATAAATGATTACTACGCCAAGACAACTTCTAAATTAACAATCATGAAGTCATTTGAACCACACAAAAAACTACTTGATTAATGCATTATATTAAAAGCTTTAAAATGCGTTATCTATAAAATTTTGACAAAATTATTCAAAAAGCTGCCAAATGACAATGAATTAAATGTCGCCCTCATTAACAAATTTGGATGAATAAAAATTAGACTGTTCAGGATTAAAGGGTGAGATACAATGCTTAACAGAAAGAGATATATTAATGATTTAGGACCTTTAATCCTTTCAAACGTGAATTTATCATTGTCATCTTCATCCACTACAAGCCGCAAATTGCTGAACTTCTCGACATGTAGTGGATAAAGATGACTTGAAGTGGGTGAAAATGTTAAGAAAATTACCATGTATTGATAAACCAGTTTCATGGAAATATTCATTCTAGAACCCTTAGTTGTAGGAAAATTAAGTCTGTTTTCATGGATGCAAAATGATGCTTTAATGCATCGTGAGGACTTAAAGGGTTAATTCGAAGGCAACAAAACTAAACTTTTTTGTTCAACGGTTATAGTAGGAAATTGGCAGAGAAGGTAGAGATGAGAGAAATGACGGGAATATCTCAATATTAATTTGGTGACGTATGCAAAATTTTTCGTCATGGTAAATTGTGAAATTGATCATTGAAATGTCAAAAATCTATGTTTAAATGTATGTATGAATAGAATGAATGCTTCCCACCTCCGATGTACTTATTGACTGTGTGTGTACTGCTGGGCTGCCCCCTCTATAATAAAACACATGTGGTGGTGGTGGTCGGGGGGAGGGGGGGGGGTTATTGTCACATGTCTGTCTGTCGTCTGTTTATCTGTCCGTACACATCACGGTGCCAGATTAACCCTACGTCTGCTACAGGGTTCTCACTAACACTTCATTTGCTACAGGGTTCTCACTAACACTTCATTTGCTACAGTGTTCACACTAGGCCTTTCAGGATGTCGATATTACGATACGATATTCCCTACGCTAAAGATCCCCCCACCCCTATGCGAACAGATACAGCACACAAGGGCTAAACAAGAAATACAATATGCCAAATCATCATATATAGGACAAAATCAATTAAATAAAAATCACAAAATAACTCCGACACCCTCACACATTTCAGTCCAGTTAGAACGCTGTTGCTCATGTTGCTAGCGCCAGATAAATATACGATTTTATTTATGGTTTATGGTTTATTGCTGGGTCACTGATTACAACCAACATTGGGATTACCGCGTCTAATCACGAGTCGATATTTAAAAAAAAACCCATCCATGCTGAGCAGTAGATCAATCAATCAATACAACTTCCAGACTATATCCTCAGCGGACCGAGCTCAGAAGCGCACAAATCCTTAGATCCTTAGATCATGTGTCATAATGGAGGCCAAATCAGGTTCGTCAACAGGGAGCTGGACTACACATAGACTCACTGAGCAGTATAAAGCATATTGATCGATCAAGAGAATTTATTCAATTAATTTTATCTAAAATATTTTATGATCAATGAGAAATACGACATTGATCAGATAGCTAAATAGACGATATGGCGGCACGACGCTTGTCCATTGAGCCATCCAGGAACTAGGTGGTGTTGTTTGCTGATCTCTTGGGCGCCGAATCGATACAATCAATGATGGTTTAATGTTGGGCCACCGTCTACGACGTTGGTTGGTCCAACATTAAACCAACATTAGCGCAGTGTATTGTGTAAGCTGAACAGCGAGTTGACACCTTGTATTGTTTGTCACAAGTTATTTGTCCGGAAATTGTCACAACCCCCCTCCCCCTTCCACCCACTCCTCCCCATCGAATGTATGCCGCCCCAGTGAAACACTCAGTCAGTCAGTCAGTCACTCACTCACTCACTCACTCACTCACTCACTCACTCACTCACTCACTCACTCACTCACTCACTCACTCACTCACTCACTCACTCACTCACTCACTCACTCACTCACTCACTCACTCACTCACTTAATCAATCAATCAATCAATCAATCAATCAATCAATCAATCAATCAATCAATCAATCAATCAATCAATCAATCAATCAATCAATCCCAGATGACGTCAGATAAGATTTTCAGTTTAAGTTCGGTACACTAAGCACATAGGGAACACATGGGGATAACTTCTTTAATGCAATACCTTTTTTGCATGAAAAATGGTTTGAGAGAAAGACATTTTGTCAGCAGCTGGCATTAAGTAATGAACGACTTTTTAGTAGTTTGTCACCCACCAGACGTTCAATTTATTCTCCACTGTGGATGTCGGATTGTCCGTCTGTGTGTGTTAACCCTTTAACCGCCGGTGCCGCATATATTCGGGTTTTCATTTTGCTCTTAGCACATTATGTACCACCTTTTGAACATGTTAAACATAAACTGTGACATCAAGCAGCACTTTTTGAAAACAGTTGACCTCCATTTTGTCAAATTTGAATAATTTTCACTCACTTGAAGTTGTGGATCGCGTCAGCGAGACACAACTTCAAGTGGGTGAAAATTCAGATTGATTAATTTGGCGGTTAAAGGGTTAAACCACTATCGGGAGGGCATGGAGAGTTTTCTGTGCTGGACACACAAGTGTGTCAATAATATAACAGACAATCAGTGAATCATCCCCCGGGGGAGAGTGGGGAGGACTGACCCAGGGGGGTAAATAAAGGCCGGGTGCAGGCCGCCATCTGGTGTCAACATGCGGCATCACAGGGTAAGGTTACCAGGACAACACCTCTGTTTGACCTCTACTCACAAGGTCATTAACCCTCTGACATCAACGTCTGAATACGTATGCCAAATGGTGCCTTTTTCACTAGAATAAAAAAAGAATATGTTCACAATATTTCTGGATTTATTTCAAAAATGTAAAGGATATAATTTGTTCTGTGAGATCCCCATTAAATGGTGCTAAGGAAGTTTCACATCAACAATAAAATAGTTTGTGGTATTACTTTATATAAATTCGTTTTTTGACAATATCCCAGCTAAAATGAGGCGCTGACCCAATATTGGTTTAATGTTGGGCCACAGTCTGCGACGCTGGCCTAACATTAAACCTTTCAAGCCTGAATTTGCCATTGTCATCTCCATTCACTACAAGCCGCTAATTGCTGTCGCAATTCTCGACTTGTAGTGAATGGAGATGATTAGAAGTGGGTGAAAAATGAAATAAAAGGTATTGTTATTATTTAAACAATACCATGAATATTTTCGTTCTAAAACACCTAGATATTAGGAAATTAGGTCATCCTTCAGAGATGCAAAATGATGCTTTAATGCATCGTGAGGGTTCAAAGGGATAAAACAACTTCGCTGGAAAGTCCCCTGACACAATACGGCATTATGAGTAGTCGAAGGGTCATCTACCCTTTAAATATCCAGATGGTTTGATGTTTAGTGAGAGTGTTAACTTTCTGATTATCTATGAGAGTGGTGAATGGATGAATGAATTGACGTATGAATGAACGAATGAATGTTTGGATGAATGAATTGATGAATGGATGAATGAATGAATGAATGAATGAATGAATGAATGAATGAACGAATGAATGAATGAATGAATGAATGAATGAATGAATGAATGAATGAATGAATGAATGAATGAATGTATGAATGAATGAATGAATGCATGTATGAATGGATGGATGAATGAATGGACGAATGAATGGATAAATACATGAATGGACGTATGAATGGATGAATGAATGGATGAATGAATGCATGTATGAATGGATGGATGAATGAATGAATGGACGAATAAATGGATGAATGGATGAATACATGAATGGACGAATGAATGGATGAATAAATGGATGAATGAATGGATGAATAAATGGATGAATGGATGAATGAATGAATAGATGAAAGAATGGATGAATAGATGAATAAATGGATGAATCGATGGATGAATGGATGAATGATATAATGAATGGATGAATGATATATTGAATGAAAGAATGCATGAATGGATGAAGGGATGGATGAATGGATGTGTGAATAAATGAAATGAATGAAGGAATGAACGAATGGATGGATGAATGAATGAATACATGAATGAATGAATAAATGGTTAAGTGAAGGAGTAAATGAATGGATGAATGGTTGGATGAAGGAATGAATGAATGAAGGAACGAAGGAACGAACGAATGAATGAATGCATGAATGTATGAATTAATGAATGAATGAATGAATAAATAATCACCATGGTTTACGTCCAGAAATGGTTAAGAAAACGACAGACAAAATAAAACTCGAATAAAAATAACAATAAAAACAGCTAGAAGCAAAAGACGTGCTATCAGACAGGCAGACCTGGTGGAATTGTGCAGCAGACAATAAAATGGTGATAGTCATGATAATCAGATGTCTGGCGCCGGTTATCATGTTATTAGGTGGCGGGGGAATAAGAAAAAGACAATCACACGTAAGCATGATACTCGTGTTTTATTCTGGCGGCACAATGAATCAGCATTAAAACACACCACTACATCATTTTCTTTGTCCGACCACTACATTCTAAGCCAGGAATGGAGAGTTATTGTTCATCAAGTACAGACCAATTATCATGGTAGGCCTATATATACAATAATCAGTCAGACGCAACCGAACTGTGGATTATGGGGGATTTTCATTATTTGGTTATGGTCCTATGTGTTTTAAGTCAGATAAAACCCTGAGAGCTCTACATTCTTGGCTTTGAAAAAGTCCTCGGCCTTCGGCCTCGCCCTGTTTCAAAGCTAAGAATGTAGAGGTCCTTGGGCTTTATCCTATACTGAACACATTGGAGACTAGAAAATATTTACTCGCACTCATGCTGTTGGCTTTCACTACGAGACGTATGGTGAGATCAGCCCATCTCGCACTCATGCTGTTGGCTTTCACTACGAGGCGTATGGTGAGATCAGCCCATCTCGCACTCATGCTGTTAGCTTTCACTACGAGGCGTATGGTGAGATCAGCCCATCTCGCACTCATGCTGTTAGCTTTCACTACGAGACGTATGGTGAGATCAGCCCATCTCGCACTCATGATGTTAGCTTTCACTACGAGACGTATGGTGAGATAAGCCCATCTCGCACTCATGCTGTTGGCTATCACTGTGAGACGTATGGTGAGATCAGCCCATCTCGCACTCATGCTGTTGGCTTTCACTACGAGGCGTATGGTGAGATCAGCCCATCTCGCACTCATGCTGTTAGCTTTCACTACGAGACGTATGGTGAGATAAGCCCATCTCGCACTCATGCTGTTAGCTTTCACTACGAGACGTATGGTGAGATCAGCCCATCTCGCACTCATGATGTTAGCTTTCAATACGAGACGTATGGTGAGATAAGTCCATCTCGCACTCATGCTGTTAGCTTTCACTACGAGACGTATGGTGAGATCAGCCCATCTCGCACTCATGCTGTTAGCTTTCACTACGAGACGTATGGTGAGATCAGCCCATCTCGCACTCATGATGTTAGCTTTCAATACGAGACGTATGGTGAGATCAGCCCATCTCGCACTCATGCTGTTGGCTTTCACTACGAGACGTATGGTGAGATCAGTCCATCTCGCACTCATGCTGTTAGCTTTCACTACGACACGTATGGTGAGATCAGCCCATCTCGCACTCATGCTGTTAGCTTTCACTACGAGACGTATGGTGAGATCAGCCCATCTCGCACTCATGCTGTTAGCTTTCACTACGAGACGTATGGTGAGATCAGCCCATCTCGCACTCATGCTGTTAGCTTTCACTACGACACGTATGGTGAGATCAGCCCATCTCGCACTCATGCTGTTAGCTTTCACTACGAGGCGTATGGTGAGATCAGCCCATCTCGCACTCATGCTGTTAGCTTTCACTACGAGGCGTATGGTGAGATCAGCCCATCTCGCACTCATGCTGTTAGCTTTCACTACGAGACGTATGGTGAGATCAGCCCATCTCGCACTCATGCTGTTGGCTTTCACTACGAGACGTATGGTGAGATCAGCCCATCTCGCACTCATGCTGTTAGCTTTCACTACGAGACGTATGGTGAGATCAGTCCATCTCGCACTCATGCTGTTAGCTTTCACTGTGAGACGTATGGTGAGATCAGCCCATCTCGCACTCATGCTGTTGGCTTTCACTACGAGACGTATGGTGAGATCAGCCCATCTCGCACTCATGCTGTTAGCTTTCACTACGAGACGTATGGTGAGATCAGTCCATCTCGCACTCATGCTGTTAGCTTTCACTGTGAGACGTATGGTGAGATCAGCCCATCTCGCACTCATGCTGTTGGCTATCACTGTGAGACGTATGGTGAGATCAGCCCATCTCGCACTCATGCTGTTGGCTTTCACTACGAGACGTATGGTGAGATCAGTCCATCTCGCACTCATGCTGTTGGCTTTCACTACGAGACGTATGGTGAGATCAGTCAATTCTCGCACTCATGCTGTTGGCTTTCACTGTGAGACGTATGGTGAGATCAGCTCATCTCGCACTCATGCTGTTGGCTTTCACTACGAGACGTATGGTGAGATCAGTCAATCTCGCACTCATGCTGTTGGCTATCACTACGAGACGTATGGAGAGATCAGTCCATTTCGCACTCTGTCCCATACGCTTCACTGGTTTGTTTGATTTTGCCGTTTCAGATAGATATTCGTACGAGGAAATGCATCAGCTGCATCGTTGGTATCTCAGCACTCGTCACCACATCAATCCCTCGCCCCAAGGCTCGGGCTTGATGTGGTGACTTGTGCTGAGATCAGCCCATCTCACCTTCTCAACGATGCCGTATGCATATAATGGCACGGAGGCGTTGATTCGCTGCGGAGCGTAGACCGCTAAGCACAATTACTTTATACCCACCGTCAGATTAACTTGTATCGCATGTTTTTTGCCGATTTCTCAGTCAATTCTCAACCGATTTTTATGAAATTTTGCAAAGACTATTTTCGAGTCATGCGGCGACTATCGTGGAATTTTCATCAAAAAACATTATGTCGTTCAAAAGTTAGACCATTGACAAGTAGTAAATTTGAAATTACGACGCTCCTCTATAAACCCATTAAACTCAATAAATTGAAGTTTGCCAGATGGTCTAACTTTTTAGCTATACAATATTTTCCGACGAAAATTTCACGGTAGTCGCCGAGTGACTCGCAAATAGTCCATACAAAATTTCATGAAAATCGGTTGAGAATTGACTGAGAAATCGGCAAAAAACATACGATACAAGTTAATCTGACGGCTGGTAGGTCGTTTTTAATCAGTTTTATCAGCCGATAAAATCACAGTTATTGGGAATGAATGTGTGTTTAACCCTTTCAAACCTGAGTTTACCATTGTCATCTTCATCCACGACAAGCCGCGAATTGCTGTCGCAATTCTCGACTTGCAGTGGATGAAGATGACTTTCACTGGGTGGCAAACGAAACAAATATAATGTTATTATTGAAATAGTTCCATAGAAATTTTCGTTTTAAACCCCCTATGTGGAAGAAATGAAGTCATTCTTCAGAGATGCAAAATGATGCATTGGTGCATCGTGAGGGTTGAATGGGTTAAATAACAAGATTTGCAATTATTTGGTCTCAAATAAAAAAAAAAAATTCGAGTATATTTTGAACCGTCTGAACATGTTGAAGTTGTGGGTCGCGGTAGCGAGACACAACTTCAGGTGGGTGAAAATTGAATTATTCAATTAAAAAGGCCCAGTTGTGCACAAAGGTGGCCTAAAACCCCTTTTATTTCATTGGCTCAATGCTCACCAACGTCCCAGACGTTAGACCAGCATTGAACCAACATTGTATTGTTTGTATTGTTTGTGATGTAGTAGTAAATCATTGCTTTACGTCACTTTTCGGCACAAAAGGTCTTTTAAGTGACATTATAATACGATAAAAACGTTGTAGTCAATTAATGAGATGAATGATGTACAGATGATGATGTGAGGGTGGGGTGACAGGGCATGGTGGGTTATTGAGAGCGTTTTCCTTCGCTCGCCCGATAAGGGGTTCTGGGCATGTCTAGGGGATATACCCCCAGACATGCCCAGACGGCCGGAGACTTGAGTTTCGCTGTACAATTTAATGATGAAACTCTTTGGCATTTTGCGCAGCTCCGCTATCCTCGGGTCGGATAGTCCCCAGAGTAACAATAGGAAGGATCACTCCCTCTGGGTAACTCCATTCATCCCACGTGAAAGACCTAATGTCAAACACGCTATTGCCGGTTATTTAAGGCTACCACAGCCTACATCAGCGCCAGCACTGATGCGGGTGCTGCATTGGCTCCGCTGTTGAGCGGAGGAACCAGGGTACGCCACTGGCAATCCGCCCGAAGATTATAGCCAGATACGAGGAGGCTGCAGCTGCCCTTGGATGATTGCTGTAGACTAGTGCTTCCGTACAATGCCGTAACAGCATCCAACAGACGAAACAGATCCCTAATGACCCTCCCCGGATGGGGGCGAAAAGTACTACTACTAGCAATCATCCCAGTACCCCGTATTGTTTGTGATGTTGGAGTGTGTTTCACTTCCCTGTTTTAGTGTTATTTATGCGTCTTTTGTTGATTGTATTGTTTGTATTGTTTGTGATAAGTAGCAGTTATTTATTAGGCAATCGGCCTGTGGCCCTTGTGATATTGGAGTGTGTTTTACTTTCATGTTTTAGTGGTATTTATGCGTCTTTTGTTGATTGTATTGTTTGTATTGTTTGTGATGTTGGAGTGTGTTTTACTTTCATGTTTTAGTGTTATTTATGCGTCTTTTGTTGATTGTATTGTTTGTATTGTTTGTGATGTTGGAGTGTGTTTTACTTTCATGTTTTAGTGTTATTCATGCGTCTTTTGTTGATTGTATTGTTTGTATAGTTTGTGATGTTGGAGTGTGTTTTACTTTCATGTTTTAGTGTTATTCATGCGTCTTTTGTTGATTGTATTGTTTGTATAGTTTGTGATGTTGGAGGGTGTTTTACTTTCATGTTTTAGTGTTATTTATGCGTCTTTTGTTGATTGTATTGTTTGTATTGTTTGTGATGTCAGAGTGTGTTTTATTCTAATGTTTTATCGTTATTTATGCGTCTTTTGTTGATTGTATTGTTTGTATTGTTTGTGATAAGTAGTAGTTATTTATTAGGCAATCCGCCTGTGGCCCTTGTGATATTGGAGTGTGTTTTACTTTTATGTTTTAGTGGTATTTATGCGTCTTTTGTTGATTGTATTGTTTGTATTGTTTGTGATAAGTAGTAGTTATTTATTAGGCAATCGGCCTGTGGCCCTTGTGATATTGGAGTGTGTTTTACTTTTATGTTTTAGTGGTATTTATGCGTCTTTTGTTGATTGTATTGTTTGTATTGTTTGTATTGTTTGTTATGTTGGAGTGTGTTTTACTTTCATGTTTTATGATATATATGCGTATTTTGTTGATTGTATTGTTTGTGATGTTGGAGTGTGTTTTACTTTTATGTTTTAGTGTTATTTCTGCGTCTTTTGTTGATTGTATTGTTTGTATTGTTTATGATGTTGGAGTGTGTTTTACTTTTATGTTTTATCGTTATTTATGCGTATTTTGTTGATTGCCTTGTGTGTATTGTTTGTGATGTTGGAGTGTGCTTTACTTTCATGTTTTAGTGTTATTTATGCGTCTTTTGTTGATTGTATTGTTTGTCTTGTTTGTGATGTTGGAGTGTGTTTTACTTTCATGTTTTAGTGTTATTCATGCGTATTTTGTTGATTGTATTGTATGTATTGTTTGTGATGTTGGAGTGTGCTTTACTTTCATGTTTTAGTGTTATTTATGCGTCTTTTGTTGATTATATTGTTGGTATTGTTTGTGATGTTTGAGAGTGTTTTATTTTCATGTTTTATTGTTATGTATGCGTCGTTTGTTGATTGTATTGTTTGTATTGTTTATGATGTTGGAGTGTGTTTTACTTTCATGTTTTAGTGTTATTTGAGCGTCTTTTGTTGATTGTATTGTTTGTATTGTTTATGATATTCGAGTGTGTTTTACTTTCATATTTTAGTGCTATATATGCGTTTTTGGTTGATTGTATTGTTTGTATTGTTTTCGATATTGGAGTGTGTTTTACTTTCATGTTTTAGTGTTATGTATGCGTCTTTCGTTGATTGCCTTGTGTGTATTGTTTGTGATGTTGGAGGGTGCTTTACTTTTATTTTTTAGTGTTATTTATGCGTCTTTTGTTGATTATATTGTTTGTGATGTTGGAGTGTGTTTTACTTTTATGTTTTATCGTTATTTATGCGTCTTTTGTTGATTGTATTGTTTGTATTGTTTGTGATGTTGGAGTGTGTTTTACTTTCATGTTTTATCGTTATTTATGCGTCTTTTGTTGATTGTATTGTTTGTATTGTTTGTGATGTTTGAGTGTGTTTTACTTTCATGTTTTATCGTTATTTATGCGTCTTTTGTAGATTGTATTGATTGTATTGTTTGTGATGTTTGAGTGTGTTTTACTTTCATGTTTTATCGTTATTTATGCGTCTTTTGTTGATTGTATTGTTTGTATTGTTTGTGATGTTGGAGTGTGTTTTACTTTCATGTTTTAGTGTTATTTTTGCGTCTTTTGTTGATTGTATTGTTTGTATTGTTTGTGATGTTGGAGTGTGTTTTATTTTCCTGTTTTAGTGTTATTTATGCGTCTTTTTTTTATTGTATTGTCTGTATTGCTTGTGATAATGGAATGTGTTTTGCATTCGTGTTATTTATGCGTCTTCTGTTGATTGTATTGTTTGTGATGTTGGAGTGTGTTTTACTGTCATATTTTAGTGTTATTTAAGCGTCTTTTGTTCATCGTATTGTTTGTAGTGTTGGAGAGTGCTCTACTTTCATGTTTTTTTCAGTGTTTTTTGTTATTTATGCGTCTTTTGTTGATTGTATTGTTTGTATTGTTTGTGATGTTGGAGTTTGTTTTATAGTTTGTTTTGTTTTATCGTTATTTATGCTTCTTTTGTTGCTTCCACGCGGGAGCCTGACAATCCTCCTCAGAGCTACTTCTCCAGTTTTTACACAAGTTATTGTTATTGTTATGGCTGTCTCTGTGGGCGTCATAACTCATAACTCTACCGAGCAAACAAGACGAGTTGACCCTTAGCGCCCCAAGTCAGCTTAACCCTCACAGCGCGGGAATCGACTTTAGACGTCAGATTCTGACGAATACAGACGTCAGATTCTGACGTCTAAAGTCGATCCCGCGCTATAAGAGTACAAATATTTATAATGGCCGTAGACCCATAAGATAGGTATTCAAATGAATCGGAAAGAGCAAACGTCTACAGACGTCAGATTCTGAAGTCTAAAGACGGTTCCCGCACTGAAAGGGTTAATTTTATTTCCACTTGAAGTAGTGTCTCGCTAACGTGACCCACACCTTCAAGTGGGTGAAAAATAATTACTTATTTGTTTAATTTTGAACCAGATATTTCATAAACTTTTGTTCAAACACACATTTAATTTCCCCAAAACAATGATTTGATCAGACAAAGCAACGGAATAAAAACTTTTGTAGTCACGCAAGGCAATGAAAGGGTAAACCAATGGTGGATACTGTTGCCAACATTGGATGAACGTTCCGTGTGTGCTAGTATATGTATTAACATAATGGATCGTTAGGGAAAAGATAAAACGTTAGACCAAAGTGGCTGAAAATTTAAATAAATGAATTCAGCAGGATAGGGGCTAATGTTGGTTCAATATTGGGCCAGCATCGCAGACGGTTAACCAACATTGAACCGACATTAGGTTAACGTATCATCTTAGCTGAGAAATGTTAGATAATCCTGGGCCGACCACCATTCCGCATTCCGCGGCAGCCGAACGTGCATTGAGGGACAACAAACTATAGGTAGAACAGAACATAACAGATGAGCCATTTTAATTTTGTCCACAGTAACTTTCTACAAACTGGTAATTTGTGTATAGTGTATTTTCTGTACTTTTTTTCCCCCGTAATTTTATAAGGACCAATTGCGGTCGCGGTTAATAATAATTAACCTTGTAGCTTGGTATCATTTATTTAGTATAATTGACTTGTTATTCTCCATTCAGACTCCAGCTGATTTTAGCAATACAGCACTACAAATGCCATTCGGCAACACGTATATATTGTATTTCAAACTTTACTTTCTTCAACATGTACACGACGAACCCGAGATACGTGTATTGCTTAGAAGCATAAAGAATAAAATAAATAAAATACTAACCGTCTATTTTTAATAAGTAAGAGTTTCCAGTGGTCGTTTCACAGCCAAACTATGCCTATCTTTATTTTTAGGGTAGCGGCGCCGACCAGATTGACCCTTTAAGCCCTCACGATGAAATAAAGCATCATTGTACATCCCTAAAAACATACTTAATTTTCCTACAACAAAGGGTTTTAGAACGAAAATTCCCATGAAACTGATTGACCAATACGCGGCAATTTTTCTTCAATTTTTTACCCACATCAAGTTATCTTCATCCACTACAATTCGAGAATTGAGACAGCAATTCGCGGCTTGTAGTGGATGAAGATGACAATAGTAAAGTCAGGCCTGAAAGGGTTTTAAAGGAGCAAATTCCTATTCAGTACCCCCCCCCCCCCCAGTCAGGTCCTGATTGGTTTGCCACAATCAGCTCTCGCCAAGATCACGTTCAAGCAGCTCTCGCTGAGATCCCGTTCATTAATCAGAGATAAGAGGATACAGCGAGATTCTCGGTAAATCTCGTTGATTTCTCGGCAGACTACTTCCTGTGGCCGTGTGACATTTAATCAGTCTTAACTCAAAACTTCACAGGTTCTGATTAGAAAAAAGAACAGGATAAAAAGGTTATCACGGCGTCACTTCTTATTGTTTCTATCCCCCCTGTCAACAAAAGACGTTGAGCCTATGTTGTTTCAATGTTGGGCCAGCGTCGTAGACGATGGGCCAACATTGAAACAACATCAGTTCAACGTCTACCCTTAAAGCGCTGATATTCGAAATAAGAGTAGGACATAATCCCGGCTTCGGGCTTTCTTCTGTCGCGATATTGCCATGATTGTACAGAAAGCGACGTAAAGCAATATTTTTAATTTGAAATCATCATAAATGTCTTAGTCAGCTCTTTCCGCTTAATTTGAATACCTATGTTATGGGTCAACGGCCATTAGAAATATTTCAGTTCTTTCAGCGCGGGGATCGACTTTAGACGTCAGAATCTGAAAGGGTTAATTAATGTTGATTTAATGCTGTGCCAATATCTGCGACGCTGCCCCAGCATTACACCAACATAGTAAGACGGCTCACGTCCCTTCAATACAAAAAAATGTCCTTTATCTTATGAGTCTTTTATTAATTTCAAGCTGGAATCACCTATTGTCATCAGGGGCGGGTCCAGAAATTTGAAGGGGGGGGGTGTATTAAAAAAAATTAAATTTAGGTGTCAATGGATGATTTTTTATTTTCTCAGCTATTTTCTAGGGGTTAGTTTAGAGTGTCAAATACCGTTAGTTTGGAAATTTTGAAAACATGTTGAGACAATTCAGCTTTGGAAAATGGCGGGGGGGGGGAGTGTTTCAGGACCCCCCTCTGAATTCGTCCCTGTTCGTTAAGCCAGTAATCTCTTTAACTTTTGCAAACTCCAGGTATTTCTCCAGAATTATACTCGCCTTCTGATGAGAATTGATTCTAAACTCACATTAAAGCAAATCACAGGTGAACCATTCGCACAAATTACATTCACAATAAAAAGAATCATTCGCTAGTGACATCATCGTAAGGATCATGTTCACAGTAAAGTGAATCAATCAACTAAATATGTTTTTTCTCAGCTTTATAATGGTTATAGGACCGCTCACGCGAGAGCGAAGCTTGAACTGACTTTAGTACCTCAAGGGTTTAGCCTTGGTGACAGATGAATTCCAGGCTCGGGTGCTCAGCGGCATTTATGATGAAGGTGGGGATTTTATTGCTGATTGTTCCGGGTAATAACTGGGCTCTAATTAAACCGCTGCCTTTCACGCCAGAGTTCGGGGTTCGGTTCCCGGACTCGGCGGTTTGAAAGAAACAAAAATGTTTCTTCCCCATCCACGTGTGAAAGTCAGTATTGCGGGGAGCCTCCGTGACCGAGAGGTAGCGTGCTCGGCCTCAGACCGCCAGGGCTCGAATTTCGAATCCTGTGTCTGGAGGACAGTGTCATCTCAATCATCTCACCATCCTCAGGAGGTTCTCCTGGCCCAGTTTAGCCTATATGTGCACAAAGGTGGCCTAAAGCCCGATTCATTTCATTTCCGGGTAATAACTAGATATCAGATACAATCTCACCGCGCCTACCACGCGGAAATAACCATGACGGCCACATAAAGTCAGTGATCGGACATTCACTTAGCCCCAACGTGACTTAAACATAATTTGAAAATGAAAGGTTCAGCCACAGATTGTGCTCATACACATGACATAGAATCGTATGACTTTTCTTTGTACGGTCGTACCTAACACTTAGACTCGATTAATCAGTCGAGAAATAGGTTGATTTGAATCGGTTACATTTCAGTTACATGATCGCATGCTCAGCTCATTTATCGCACAGTCATTAACCCTTTGACTTCCAGGCCGGGGTGCATGCCAGGATCCAGATATACTGGTGTACGAGTTCTATTTTTCGTCATTTGAAGCTGGAATTGCTAACGCAATTTCCAGCTTCAAATGACGAAAAATACATAAATGTAGTATATATTTGACGAAAATTTGTGTCATTTTATGGTTACGTTCATTGACAAATGACGACGGAAATTTCCGTCATGTATGGTAGTGAAAAGGTTAAAAAGTTATACGCAGCTTTCGGACCTTGGGATCGAGATCACTCTCAGTCACCGCCATGTTGGAAAACGCTGATTTTCCAGGGTAAAACGAATACAGCAATACACAGCCCACACCTCTATGGTGTAGGCACGATTTGGGCTATGGTTCTCAGTGTATACTGTGGTGATGAAAAGACGGAAAACGAAATATTACATATACATTTTGCAATTCAGATCGACAATGTAATTATACATCTATCCATCCAAAGTCCACATTATGGAATCTGGTTTTGAATTATTTTGACCAATATTTTAATTAATTATCATCCACTGTTGTCTGTGAACTGTAAACTGCTACCAAATTGAATGCAAAGTGTATTCGTTATGCATTATGACATTTTAAATCGTTTTATCAGCCAATCAAATCACTGTTACTGGGAATGTAATGAATGCTTAAACATTAAAATTTGCAAATGCTTGATCAGTTGATCTCCAGTTAAATCAATGTATTCACTCAGTTGCAAATTAATAAATTTATAGTTTCACACTTCAATATTTGATAAAACTAGTTCATTTTCATTCACTATAAAGTGAGAACTTGGGTGGACCAGATTAGGGGCAGAAATGATGATACGTGGGGTGGGCTATGAGTTTTGACCCCACAACAATTTTTTTTGCACCGAACTGATTTTTTTTTCCACCCGAATGAACAAACATTTTGTTTAGATTTACAAAGTGAAAGAAACATTTTTTTCAATATTCTGATAACGCACCATAATAAATTGAAAATAGAATGATATTGTGTCGATACATGGATTTTAAAAGGGGTCCGGGAGGATTTTAAACGTGTTGTTTTTTTTCGAAAGGCAAAATTGACATCTTGATAGTTGAACCACCTTGGTTGAACAAACTTTTTGATGGTGTGGAAGAAAGCATTTTTTGTCGGTTTCGGATTAACAAACTTTTTTTTTCAAAATAACTTTCAGCCCCCCCCCCCCCCCCTCATATCGCACATCATACTATTATCACACTCTGAAATGGTTGCCACCGTGAGCTGCATTTTGGTATCAGCTTATATCGCACTCTATCTGTAGATTGTGTTGCAGCTATGTCAGCTATGACTTGATCGTGTGAGAAAAATTAATGGTGTTCATTATTCGTGCAATATACGAAAATACAGCACATGTCCAATGAACAAGGTGTGAGCCCACGTGCGATATTGGAAAATACAGCACTCGTCCAATGAATAAGGTGTTCGCCTAAAGGCTCACACCTTATTCATTGGACGAGTGCTGTATTTTCCTATTTCGCATTCAAATGAACACTGTGAGCATAGCTTATTTCTGTTATTTCTAATAGAAATATTGTTACCTACTTCAAATGTTGTGTCTCTCCAGCTACCCACTTCAAGTGTGGCCATATTAGGGGCATATATCCTTATACTGGCACAACGTCAGAGATGTTGACAGCATAAGAGCTTATATCTAGCCTGGCACCGTCAGTTACAATACAATAGAAAATCTTCTGATGTATCATTTGATACGCTTCGACAATTAATATAATATACCAATAACAGCGTTGACAGCGAACAATGCGACACTGAAGCTATCTGGTCATAAATCAGGGGAATTCCTGAATTTAGAACTATCAACCCTTTGATTGCGATAGCCATAGGCCTCACATAAACCCTTGAAGCGCTGAAATATTTCATATAAACCATAGAGAACAAAATATTTTTTTAATTGAAATCATCATGAATGTCTTAATTGGCTGTTTCCGCTTCATTTGAATACCTATGTTATGAGATCGACTTTAGACGTCATAACCCGACGTCTATCAGTGCGCGGATTGACTTTAGACATCATAATCTGACGTCTACTGACGTCTAAGGTCGGTCCCCGCAACTGAAAGGGTTAATCATGAATGGGTGATTTTCCGCTGATTTTTCATAAATTCTCCATCATTTTTCATTTCATTTAAAATGTAATTGCCATTATTATTAAGGTACAAAAACAAGATACTAAAGGTTGTGCAAGTAACAATTTGTTTCATCCAGTACACAGAGGGTTGCACAATTTGTTTCATCTAGTACACAGAGGGTTGCCCATTCAAGCTCTAAATCGTTTACGGTGTGTAATATAAATTTAACGTTTGAATTGCCAGAGCAAGTTCATGTTTAAAATAAACAAATATGCGTTTATGCTAAACTGTATATTTCTTTGTAACCCTTTCAGTGTGGCGACGTCTTTATACGTCAGAATCTGACGTCTACAGAGGTCATATTCTGACGTATAAGGACGATTCCTGCACTGAAATAATTAAAATATTTCTAATGGCCGTGGACCCATAAGATAGGTATTCAAATGAAGCGGAAAGAGCTAAAACTAAGACATCTATGATGATTTCAAATTGAAAACCCCCTTGATTTCCATGGTTTATACACAAATATTTCAGCGCTGGAAGGGTTAATCTACATATTCCAGTTGATGCATAAATATGACCCACAGGGCTTAAAGGGTTGAACATGGAGGTATGGCGATAATTGGGTAGTTTCTGACTCACAAAGCGTGATAATAGCTACTTATGACAGTGTCCAGGTCGCGGCTATAATGTAGGTACAAATACACTTATTGTCAGAAAATATGCCGAGATAAACCCTTTCGCAGCTGTAAGTTAAGTACACAATTAACCCTAAGGGCGCTAAGAACGACTACTGTCGTTTTTTAACTGTTTTATTAGCAGGTTAAATTGATTTATTTGGTTGGCTTTATATACACAAATATATACAATAACGGAGTGTTTAAGCATCAAGATTTGCAAATGTTTGGTCTCAAATTATAAACATGGTAAACAAATGTGAATAATATTAACCAAATTGAAGTTGTTGGTCGCAGTAAATGAAATGAATGGGGTTTTAGGCCACCTTTGTGCACACGTAGGTTAAACTGGGCCAGAAAAACCTCCTACTGAAGGTGAGATGAATGAGATTACACTGCCCTCCAGACACAGGGATTCGAAACTGGAGCCCTGGCGGTCTGAAGCCGAGCACGCTACCTCTGGCTCACGGAGGCTCACCACAATATTGAATCTTGGCAAGCGGGGAAGAAACATTTTATTATTGAAACTTGAAGGCCAGAGTGGGGTTCGAGCCCGCGATCTCCGACTTTCCAGGCAGGCAGCTTAAACCACTGCAGGGCTGCTGCAACACATTATTCTCATCTGAAAGTGAATGCTCATTATTTGGTAAGTGCAATATATCCACTGAAAGCTCACAACATCCTGCTCATGAAACATTATACAATTGTTTATTTACTTAGTTTCATTCAAAATATAGTCCCAGAGCTAGGGGGGTTTTATTTGTGTTGAAAGGTCCATACGATCCAAGAGTTCCACCTATAGTGAAATTTTCTCAGGAATCCGAATCTGCGCGTCTTACAAAAATCATCCTGTCCAAAAGTACCGTAAAAACCCTTTAAACACTAGTACTGTCAAAATCGCAAACCGCAATTTGAAATATTGCGTATGAAGTGATTGTTTGCTAAAATTGTGGTGATTTTCTATTTAAATAATTTTTTAATTATTTATTATCCTCACATATGACACAGGCTTTCACATGGATGTAAAATATTTTGTGTCTGATCAATGACAAATACACAATATAGCTTTAAGTTGGTATTTTAACACGTAATTTTACTCATTTTTCATACTTTTTCACTAAATAGACAAAATACTTTTCTCTCAGCCGATTTTTGTATAGTACAAATGTTTAGTTTTGATTCAAACATGTTCTAAAACTATTGTTGACTTAAAATTAACCCATTTGGAATAAAAATAATGAGTTATGTGAACATATTACTCGCTTTTTTCGTTAGACGTAAAATTAGCTCGCTTTTCTTCAGGCTTGGGAAAATTGACCAGATCTCACATTTTTGCCCACTGAGTAGTCAAATTTTAAGCTATATCAATATATTTGATATCAATAGAAAGCTACTGGCACAGGCCGTCACATGGATGTAAAATATTTTGTATCTGATCATTGACAAATGCACAAGAAAGCTTTAAGTTGATATTTTAACCCTTAATTTGACCTTTTTTCATACTTTTCCAGTAAATAGTCAATACTTTTTTCTCAACTAATTTTTGTGTATAATAAATATTTAGTTTTGATTCAAACATGTTCTAGAACTATTATTGACTTAAAATAAACCCATTTGGAATAAAAATAGTGAGTTATGTAAACATATTACATGCTTTTTTGTTTACACGTAAAATTTGCGCGCTTTTCTATGGGCTCAGGAAAATTGTATGTATCTCACAGTTTTGCCCAATGAGTAGTCAAATTTTGAGCTATATCAATATATTTGATATCAATAGAAAGCTACTGGCACAGGCCATGGATGTAAAATATTTTTTGTCTAATCTTTGACAAATGCACAAGAGAGCTTGAAGTTGATAATTTAACACTTAATTTTACCTATTTTTCATACTTTTTCGGTACATAGTCAAAATACTTTTCTCTCAACTGGTTTTTGTGTATGATAAATATTTAGTTTTTATACAAACATAGAATTATTGTTGACTTAAAATAAACCCATTTGGAATAAAAAATGATGGGCTATTTGAACATATTACACACTTTTTTGGGTTGGATGTAAAATTTGGGCACTTTTCTTCCCCCCCCCCCCCCCAAAAAATTGACAGTGTTTCACATTTTTGCCCAATGACTACTGGTTACCCAAATTTAAAAAAATCTTTAATATCAGGTGAAAGTAACTATCAAGGGCTTTAGCGTGGATACATAATATTTTATTTATGTTAAATACGAAATGTACAACAATTAAGCGCAAACTTTGTATTTTACCCCTCCATTTGAACAATTTCTAACGTTTTCTTGGTCAATACCATCAAGACTTCTCGCTCATGTTAACTTTATATGGTACAAATGTTTGTTATTTCTTTTACATTCTCTGGAGCCATTTTTCAAAAGTTATCTTGACGACTGAAGAAGTGATCACAGCCACTAAAAAAGTTATTTTAGTCACTGAAGAAGTGATCATAGCAACTTTAAACGTTATCTCAGCCACTACAAAAGTGATCTTGGCCACTGCAGAAGTGATAACAACCATCTTAAAAGTTACCTCAACCACTACAAAAGCTATCTTGGCCACTGAAGAAGTAAATACAGCGACTTTAACAGTTTTTTCATCCACTACAAAGGTGATCTTAGCCACTTACAAACTGGTGTCAGCCAATTTAAAGGTTATCTAAGCCACTACAAAATGATCTGGGCCACTGAAGAAGTGATAACAGCCACTTTTAAAAATATCTAAACGACTACAAAAGTGATCTTGGCCACTGAAGAAGTGGTTACAATAACTTTAAGAGTTATCTCTGCCACTATAAAATTGATTTTGGCCACTGACTAAGTGCTCCTAACGACTTTAAAAGTGATCTCAGCCACTTCAAAAGTGATCTTGCACACTTAAGAGGTGATCTCAGTCACAGTAAAAATTATCTCAGCCACTACAAAAGTGATCTTGACCACTAACAATCTTATGTCAGCCCGTAAAAGTGATCTTGGCCACAAAAAAATGATCTTAGTCACTGAAGAAGTGATCACAGCGACTCTAAAAGTTATCACAGCCACTACAAAAGTGATCTTGGCCACTGAAGAAGTAATCATAGCCACTTTAAACGTTATCTCATCCACTACAAAAGTGATCTTGGCTACTGAAGAAGTGATCACAGCCACTTTAAAGGTTATCTCAGCCATTGCAAAGGTGATCTTGGTCAGCAACAAACTGTTGTCAGCCACTGACAAAATTATCTAAGCCACTACAAAGTGATGTTGGCCACTGAAGAAATGATCACAGCCACTTAAAAAGTTATCTTAACCACTACAAAGTTGCTGTGATCACTTCTTTAGTGGACAAGATCAGTTTGTTTGTGACCAAGATCAGCTTTATGGCGCATGGGATGATTTTTAAAATGGCTGTGATGGTTTCTTAAGTGGTCAAGATCACTTTTGTAGTGACCTAGATCATTTTTTTAGGGACTGACATAAGATTATTAGTGGCCAATATCACTTTTGTATCGGCTGACATGACTTTTAAAGTGAATGCGATCACTTCTACGGAGGACAAGATCAGTTTTTTTGTGGCCAAGATCACTTTTACGGGCTGACATAAGATTGTTAGTGGTAAAGATCACTTTTGTAGTGGCTGAGATAACTTTTAAAGTGACTGAGATCACTTCTTCAGTGGCCAAGATCACTGTTGTAGTGGCTGAGATCACTTTTAAAGTCGCTGTGAGCACTTCGTCAGTGGCCAAGATCATTTTTATAGCAGCAGAGATAACTTTCAAAGTTATTGTAACCACTTCTTCACAGGTCAAGATCACTTTTGTAGTCGCTTAGATATTTTTCAAAGTGACTGTGATCACTTCTTCAGTGGCCCAGATGACTTTGTAGTGGCTTAGATAACCTGTAAATTGGCTGACACCAGTTTGTTAGTGGCCAAAATCACCTTTGTAGTGGCTGAGATAACTTCTAAAGTGTCTGTGAGCACTTCTTCACTCGCCGAGATAACTGTTGCATTGGCGAGATGACTTTTTAAGTTGCTGTGATCATTTCATCAGTGACCAAGCTCACTTTTGTAGGGGCTGAGATAACTTTTAAAGTCGCTGTGTTCACTTCTTCAGTGGCCAAGATAATTTTTGTAGTGGTTGAGGCAACTTTTAAAGTGGTTGTAATCACTTCTTCAGTGGCCAAGATCACTTTTGTAGTGACTGAGATAACTTCAGTGGCTAAGATAACTTTTGTAGTGGCTGAGATAACTTTAAAAATGGCTGTGATCACTTCTTCAATCGTCAAGATAACTTTTGAAAAATGGCTCCAGAGAATGTAAAGGTGATAACAAACATTTATACCATATAAAGTTAACAAGAGCGAGAAGGCTTGCTGGTATTCACTAAGAAAACGCTGGAAATTGTTCAAATGGAGGGATAAAATACAAAGTTAGCGCTTAATTTTTGTACATTTCGTATTTAACAGAAATAAAATATTATGTATCCACGGTAAAGCCCTTGATAGTTACTTTTAACTGATATCAAAGATGTTGGTACATTTTTTTATTTTGGGTACCGGGTAGCTCATTATTTTTTATATTCCAAATGGGTTTATTTTAAGACAACAATAATTCTAGAACATGGTTGAATCAAAACTAAATATTTATTATACACAAAAATCAGTTGAGAGAAAAATATATTGACTATGTACTAAAAAAGTATGAAAAATAGGTAAAATTAATGGGTTAAAGTACCAGCTTCAAGCTCTCTTGTGCATTTGTCAAAGATTAGACACAAAATATTATACATCCGTGGCCTGTGCCAGTAGCTTTCTATTGATATCAAATATATTGATATAGCTCAAAATTTGACTACTCATTGGGCAAAACTGTGAGATACATACAATTTTCCTGAGCCCAAAGAAAAGCGCGCAAATTTTACGTCTAACCAAAAAAGTATATAATATGTTCACATAACTCACTATTTTTATTCCAAATGGGTTTATTTCAAGTCAACAATAGTTCTAGAACATGTTTGAATCAAAACTAAATATTTATTATACACAAAAGCTGAGAAAAAAGTATTTTGACTATTTACTGAAAAAGTAGGAAAAAAGGTAAAATTAAGGGTTAAAATACCAACTTAAAGCTTTCTTGTGCATTTGTCAATGATCAGATACAAAATATTTTACATCCGTGTCACGGCTTGTGCCAGTAGCTTTCTATTGATATCAAATATATTGATATAGCTTAAAATTTGACTACTCAGTGGGCAAAAATGTGAGATATGGTCAATTTTCCCGAGCCTGAAGAAAAGCGAGCTAATTTTACGTCTAACGAAAAAGGCGAGTAATATGTTCACATAACTCATTATTTTTATTCCAAATGGGTTAATTTTAAGTCAACAATAGTTCTAGAACATGTTTGAATCAAAACTAAACATTTATACTATACAAAAATCGGCTGAGAGAAAAGTATTTTGTCTATTTAGTGAAAAAGTATGAAAAATGAGTAAAATTACGTGTTAAAATACCAACTTAAAGCTATATTGTGTATTTGTCATTGATCAGACACAAAATATTTTACATCCATGTGAAAGCCTGTGTCATATGTGAGGATAATAAATAATTGAAAATTTTTTTAAATAGGAAATTACCACAATTTTAGCAAACAATCACTTCATACGCAATATTTCAAATTGCGGTTTGCGATTTTGACGGTACTAGCGTTTAAAGGGTTTTTACGGTACTTTTGGACAGGATGATTTTTGTAAGACGCGCAGATTCGGATTCCTGAGAAAATTTCACTATAGGTGGAACTCTTAGATCGTATGGACCTTTCGACACAAATAAAACCCCCCTAGCTCTGGGACTAATATGTCATGCTCGTGGAGCATGATTTGGATGAAGGAGCTTAGCAAGCTAATATATGTAAACATATGGCGCAAAGGGTTAATCTTAACTGACGGGTTACTTTCATGTACGTACTAAAATATAGCGGGTTTAGTGTATTAACCCTTGCGCTCCTAGGACCGAATATCTACGGTTTAAAGCACACCAAATAACAAAACATGCCGGCCTCAGTACACGTGTACTAACCCTTCTGCTCCTAGGACCGAATATCTACGGTCTCAAGCAAATAAGTTGGCACTGGAGTGGACAAATTAGTTTGTGATACCGCATCCTCGCGCATAAACGTGCATGCACTTATAAGTGAAAATCGACTGTTTTGGACATGGCTACACAAATCTTTTGTTGTTTATAAGTGCATGCATTTAAAAACGAATACTACGTGCATGCTCTTATATTTAAAAATGCACTGCAGGTGAGAATAATATCGCTATATATTGACTTATAGAATCCATTACTAGAATATATCCATAATAAGAAAAAATATATATAATGTTGATCGTAAACACAAACTACATTATTACTTTTATTTATTAACGGGTGGATATTAATTAGGAGATAATTGCTCCATATTGCACAGACAGTGTAAGCCATCAAAGCCATAGAGTATGGGTGTGATAGCTGAAAAGCGTTGACAAAAGAGGTGTGATATGACAGTTCATGTAGTGACAACACCTATGACCTGGAGTCATTCCCGCAAGTTAACTTCAAAGTAATAGTCAATGATTACTAGCGTTTGCTTAGTTTACTTTGGATTGAAATCAATCAACTTATTACGATTTTAACGAATTTGAAGAAATTTAACATTTACTTTTATGTTCGAATACAAGTGCATGCACTTATTTTCGAAAACTAAGTGCATCTTCAGTACAGATACACTAGATGTTCAGTTAACCCTCTCAAACCTGAATTTACCATAGTCAGCTTCATCCACTACAAGCCGCGAATTGCGACAGAAGATGACTTGATGTGTTGTTAAAATTAAAGAAACTTGCCAGGATTGGTGAACCAGTTTCATGGAAATATTTATTCTAAGCCCCTTGGTTGTAGGAAAATTAGGCTTGTTTTCAGGGATTCAGAATGATGCTTTAATGCATCGTGAGGGCTTAAATGGTTAATATAATAATTTGATTTGACAGATGTCTATTTTTATTACATAGAGCTATTTTTCGTCATTTGAAGATTCGTATTACATAGAGCTATTTTTCGTCATTTGAAGATTTGTATTACATAGAGCTATTTTTCGTCATTTGAAGATTTTTAATACATATAGCTATTTTTTGTCATTTAAAGATGGAAATTGCGTTAGCTATTACAACTTCGAATGAATGAAAAATAATAATAAAATAGTTCGGCAGCGTAACCCTTTGAGCCCTCGCGATGCATTAAAGCATCATTTCACATCATTGAAAACATACTTGATTTTCCTACAACTAAGGGCTTCAGAAGATAAATTTCCATGAAACTGTTCTACGAATACATGGTAATTTTCTTTAATTTATCATCTACTTCCAGTCATCTTCATCCACTACAAGCCGAGAATTGTGACAGCAATTCGCGGCTTGTGGTGGATGATGACAATGTAAACTCATACTTCAAAGGGTTACTGGTTACGGAGCTATCATGTCACTCTGTAAACATGGTAAACAAGTATGTGGACAAAGTCCTCAGTCAACAAGTAAAGTAGCACTTGACAAATTCAAAGAAAACAGGTCTTCAGAACTTCGTTTCTTCTTTTTGTCGGCACTTAACTCTTTCGGCGCGAGGACCGTCTTTATACGTCAAAATCTGACGTCCATAGACGTCAGATTCTGATTCGGACGTCTTAAGTTGATCCCCGCACCCTTTAGCCTCCATCTAAATTACAATAATACAGAGTTATAAGGGCTCAGACAAACAGCTCTGTATTTACCATATCATAAGACGAGGTGAAATTTCTAACTTATATTTACAGACTTATGTAAGGAATGTGTACTGTATTCTGTAGCTATATTCGTGACAAATTCAAACAAAACAGTTGTTTAGAACTTTATTTCTTCTTTTTGTCGGCACTTGATACGACCAGCTGTATACCCTACTGCATTATCAGTGTAAGAAAAAGAGGGAATTCAAATATATAGTTGAACTTACGTTTAAGTAACGAGACAGCAGACGTATGTAAGAAATGTGTATTCATGCACAAATTCAAACAAAACATTTCTTTAGAAATTCGTTTCATCTTCTTGCCGGCATTTGAGATAACCAGCTGTATTATCATCTGTTTATCAGAGTAAGACAAAGTATAAATTCAAATATGTTAATGCATGTGTAAATAGCAATATTTAAACATGTTAAAGCACTAATCACGTCTTTAAACACGTTAAAGGCGTTTTTAATCTGTTGGAGAAAAGACATTTTGTCAGAGAAATGTGGATTAAAATGACAAAATTGGGAAATACTTTGATTCAAATTATACACATGTGAGTAATTTTAGCCGCTTGAAGGTATTTTAGCCACATGGAGTTGTGGGTCGCGACAGCGAGACACAACTTCAAGTGGGTGAAAAAATAAATTTTATAACTAATCACGTTAAAGTGTAGGGAAAAGCTGAATTATATAATTTGAAATCATCATATATTAAAAGCTTAGTTAGCTCTTTGCGCTTCATTTGAATATGGGTCGTCAGAAATATTTTAATTCTTTCAGCGGACGTTTAAATTCGATCCCGCGCTGTGAGAGTTAAACCTCAGGGACCCTGTATCTGATGGTGACGTTATAATATACTGGCATCAACACATGACTTCAATTTGACTCCACTCGATTTTTTTGTCATAAAAATCCAATTTCTATCTGTGTATCGAGATAGAGTCTACTTATTTAGATAAAGCGTTGAATAATATTAACTTTCATGCATGTTTTGTGTAGGGAGAGGGTAGTTATACATGTTATACATGTTATATATTTATGATATTTTATTTTTAAAATACAATATAATTTTTAACATTATCTTAATACATAATCCAGTTACTGTAGCATAATTTGTATATATTTTAGGTTTTGATATTATATATAAATAGCATGTTTTAAATAGTAGCAATATTATCTCTGGTTTTGGTGCGGGAAACAATACGATAGACCCCTATGCATTTTAATTTTATTTTAAGGAGTAATTTGTCTTTTTGTATTATCGAAATATCCAGTGTTTATTATGGCAATGCCACCTAAACTTTTAGTTATGTATGTCATACCATGTATATTATCATATGATTTTAACAAATTAACAATCTTGTATATACATAAACATATATCTCTCTCATTTTTATGACAAATAAGTCTGTAATGATCTTTCTTTCTGTCAAAAAAAATACCTGTCTGTCTGTTTGTGTATAATAATAAAAACATACCTGGTATAATAAACTACATTGCTAACAGATGGAGAATAGACAGTTTTCGAGAGTTAAGCGCACGATATATGATTTTTCATTATATTTATTGTCTATTTGTCAGCCAGAGTAACTGTGTGAAGCTTATGTCACTTGTACGCTGCTTCACAATCATGATGTGTGAAAAAAACTACTACCAAACACGGGACGTTGACCCAGTGTACGTTGACCACACAACACTGAACAGTCAGTCTATAAACTTATTTCGAGCAGGGGCCCCTAGGGTAGTGGTTAGCGCCGCTGCCCTTCACGTTAGAATTCCGGGTTCGTTTCCCGGTCTCGGCGGTTTGAAAGAAACAAAAAAGTTTCTCCCCCATCCACTCGTGAAACTCAGTATTGTGGGGAGAAACCGAGACCGAGAGGTAGCGTGCTCGGCCTCAGACCGCCAGGTCTCGAATTTCGAATCCTGTGTCTGGAGTGTAGTGTCATCTCACTCATCTCACCATCCTCAGGAGATTCTCCTGGCCCAATTTAGCCTGTATGTGCACAAAAGTGGCCTAAACACCGCTAAAGCCCGATTTATTTTATTTTATTTCATTTCAAACCTCATTTCAGGCCCTACTAAGGCCCTGTTCAATCCGCACCGATCTTAAACTGGTTTACCAATTCAGAGCGTTTAATTCGCACCAGATCAGTCCAAACTAGAACCGGATTGACCAAACTATCAATCCTGCCTGCATGAAGGTCTGGTCATTATACTGTTATAGTTTCTTTCTCTCAAACTATTTCTAGATTGGCGGAAACAGTGCTGCTATCAATTCAAGGCGCTCGTTTCGGGCATACAAACCGAAGCAAACCGGATCACTAAACTATTCGCGATCGCTGCGAATCGAACAGGGCTTAACACACAACACTGTACAGTCGGTCTATAACCTCACTTATAGGCTTAACATTCACCCATCTGCAGAACCTCAAATTACATAACACACAACCAAAACCACATCAAAATAAAAAATAATCTCAATATCAACCATCCAGCAATGATCCGTAGTATATCAGAAATGCATAATATAATAATTGCATTATGTATTTCTGGTAACATATATACATGATATAGTGAGATAATATTTTATTTTGATGTGGTTTAGGGTTTGTTGTGAAATTCCAGGCTCCCCGACTACATGCATGAAGAAGGTTAACCAATGCTGATGCTTAGAAAATGGACGGTGCAATTTCTGCATGATGTATAAAAAGGAGTTATTAATACTAATATAAACATTTAATTTTAATATTATATAGGCACCTATACGTCTCTAGGCATATGCAGTCAAATTAAATGATTTGCAGTTCTTCAGATAGGCTGCTCTAGCAAATGCAAATATCACGTTTTCGAACAAAACGATGATAGATATCAGCCGACGCATGTAGGTGAAATCAAAGTGTGTCATCTCCTTATTATTAAATTATCATATACCACCCATTGAATACTATGGCGTCTCGGGTGTGGGGTTGCAATAATTTCCTATGAACAAGAGCGATTGCGCTTTTCGCCAGTAAAATCGACAGCCACAATAAGAAAACGCTGGCATCTAAATCAGCGAGATGGGTTATAATTATACTTCCGCCTTGAGTTAGGCATGCGCACAGCAGCGGAAGTCTAATGGACAGGGGTCCCCTGGGCTTGGGGTCTGGGTCGTGGACTGTGTCTATATGGCGAATCGATCTGTCTTCATACCACAATGCTTCATCGTCAATCTGAATGCAAGAACCCGCGCAAGATAGATCTGTAATGTCATGCCAACGTTTCAACGTTGGACATCTGACTTCTATAACACTACAATAGAATCTTTAGTATACATACAATGTGCCATGATAGCAATTTCACATAATTGTTTATGGGCTGATATGCTATGAAATCCCTTATATGACACTTATTTATGTTATTTGTTTCATCACACCCCAGCAAATAGAAGACCCTAAATTCTTTAAATGTTGAACAACCGTCTGCGACGCTGGCCCAACAATAAAACAGCATTGGGTCAACGTCTTGTGTGTGCCTGGTATATCTATGGCACACACATATCCATGCAAACACGAGCCGTTGAGCCAATGTTGTTTTAATGTTGGACCATCGTCTGCGACGCTGGGCCAACATTAAAACAACATTGGCTCAAAGTCTCGAACGTGTTTGCTGGGTGATACAGACATTGTACAATACAGCCTATATTATTAGAGGTAAACGTGATCCTTTAGACATGTAGATCCTTTAGCACTAAAGGGGTGAGCGTGGGGATCCTTTACCGCTAAGGTTTACCAATGTGGTTATAGTATAACCTCCTTGGGTTTTCTGCGATGGTTTATAAGGTTTAGGTTTGGTTGTTGAGTTACATCTTGGAGGTAAACATGGTAAATTTAGATGATCAAATCAGAAATGGATGGGATGATGGCAATCGTGTATGTATATCTGTAGGCTATACTGTAGATGTGCTCATATTCGCGAGGTTTTAATTTTTTTTAATTTAGGCCCCATTTAGGTGGCCTAAATGGGGTTTTAGGCCACCTTTGTCCACATGTAGGCTAAAGTGGGCCAGAAGAACCTGATAAATGAGATGACACTGCCCTCCAGACACAGGATTCGAAACTCGAGCCCTGGCGGTCTGAAGCCGACCACGCTACCTCTCGGTCACGGAGGCTCCTACAATATTGAATATTCACGAGAGAGCGGGGAAGAAACTTTTTTGTTTCTTCGAAACCTGAATGCCAGAGCGGGGTTTGAACCCGCGATCCTCGACTTTTCAAGCAGGCAGCTTTAACCACTTCAGGGCTTAGCAAGAGCTTAGCAAGTTATTATATGGGAATATATGTCGCAAAGGGTTAATCTTAGCTGACGGGTTACTTTCATGTACGTGCTAAAATATAGCGGGTTTAGTGTATTAACCCTTGCGCTTCTAGGACCGAGTATCTACGGTTTGAAGCAGTACTCCCTTCAAATAACAAAACATGTCGGGTTCAGTACACGTGTACTAACCCTTCTGCTCCTAGGACCGAATATCTACGGTCTCAAGCAGTACTCAAGCCAAATAAGTTGTCACTGGAATGGTTCAATTAGTTTGTGATACCGTATCCCCGCGCATAAACGTGCATGCACTTATAAGTGAAAATCGACTGTTTTGGACATGGCTACAAAAATATTTTTGTTCGTTTATAAGTGCATTCACTTATAAACGAATACTACGTGCATGCTCTTATATTTGAAAATGCACTGGAGGTGAGAATAATATCGCTATATATTGACTTATAGAAGCCATTACTAGAATATATCCATAATAAGAAAAAATATATATAATGTTGATCGTAAACACAAACTACATTATTACTTTTATTTATTAACGGGTGGATATTAATTAGGAGATAATTGCTCCATATTGCACAGACAGTGCAAGCCATCAAAGCCATAGAGTATGGGTGTGATAGCTGAAAAGCGTTGACAAAAGAGGTGTGATATGACAGTTCATGTAGTGACAACACCTATGACCTGGAGTCCTTCCCGCAAGTTAACTTCAAAGTAACAGTCAATGATTACTAGCGTTTGCTTAGTTTACTTTGGATTGGAATCAATCAACTTATTACGATTTTAACGAATTTAAAAAAATTTAACATTTATTTTATTGTTCGAATATAAGTGCATGCACTTATTTTCGAAAACTAAGTGCATCTTCAGTAAAGATACAGTAGATGTTCAGTTAACCCTTTCAAACCTGAATTTACCATAGTCAGCTTCATCCACTACAAGCCGCGAATTGCTGTCGCAATTCTCGACTTGTAGTGGATGAAGATGACTTGATGTGTTGTAAAAATTAAAGAAACTTGCCAGGATTAATGAACCAGTTTCATGGAAATATTTATTCTAAAACCCTTGGTTGTAGGAAAATTAAGCCTGTTTTCAGGGATGTAGAATGATGCTTTAATGCATCGTGAGGGCTTAATAATAAATAAATTAATAATAAATTAATAGTAAATTTGATTTGACAGATGTCTATTTTTATTACATAGAGCTATTTTTCGTCATTTGAAGATTTTTATTACATAGAGCTGTTTTTCGTCATTTGAAGATGGAAATTGCGTTAGCTATTACAGCTTCGAATGAATGAAAAATAATAATTAAATAGTTCGGCAGCGTAACCCTTTAAGCCCTCACGATGCATTAAAGCATAATTTCACATAATTGAAAACACACCTGATTTTCTTACAATCAAGGGTTTCAGAAGATACATTTTCTACGAATACATGGTATTTTTTTTAATTTATCACAGGTCTTCCAGTCATCTTCATCCACTACAAGCCGAGAATTGCGACAGCGATTCACGGCTTGTAGTGGATAAAGATGACAACGTAAATTCAGGCTTGAAAGGGTGATAGTTACGGAGCTATCATGTCTCTCTGTAAACGAGTATGTGGACAAAGTCCTCAGTCAACAAGTAAAGTAGCACTTGACAAATTCAAAGAAAACAGGTCTTCAGAACTTCGTTTCTTCTTTTTGTCGGCACTTAACTCTTTCTGCGCGAGGACCGTCTTTATACGTTAAAATCTGACGTCCATAGACGTCAGATTCTGATTCGGACGTCTTAAGTCGATCCCCGCACCCTTTAGCCTCCATGGCTTAAATAACAATAATTCAGAGTTATAAGGGCTCAGACAAACAGCTCTGTATTTACCATATCATTAGACGAGGTGAAATTTCTAACTTATATTTGACAGACTTATGTAAGGAATGTGTACTGTATTCTGTAGCTATATTCGTGACAAATTCAAACAAAACGGTTGTTTAGAACTTCGTTTCTTCTTTTTGTCGGCACTTGATACGACCAGCTGTATACCCTACTGAATTATCGGTGTAAGAAAAAGAGGGAATTCAAATATATAGTTGAACTTACGTTTAAGTAACGAGACAGCAGACGTATGTAAGAAATGCGTATTCATGCACAAATTCAAACAAAACATTTCTTTAGAAATTCGTTTCATCTTCTTGCCGGCATTTGAGATAACCAGCTGTATTATCATCTGTTTATCAGTGTAAGACAAAGTATCAATTCAAATATGTTAATGCATGTGTAAATAGCAATATTTAAACATGTTAAAGCACTAATCACGTATTTAAACACGTTAAAGGCGTTTTTAATCTTTCTGTTGAAGAAAAGACATTTTGTCAGAGAAATGTGGATTAAAATGACAAAATTGGGAAATATTTTGATTCAAATTATACACATGTGAGTAATTTTAGCCGCTTGAAGTTGTGGGTCGCGACAGCGAGACACAACTTCAAGTGGGTGAAAAAATAAATTCTATAACTAATCACGTTAAGGTGTAGGGAAAAGCTGAATTATATAATTTGAAATCATCATATATTAAAAGCTTAGTTAGCTCTTTGCGCTTCATTTGAATATGGGTCTACGGCCGTCAGAAATATTTTAATTCTTTCAGCGCGGAGACCGTTTAACAGAGTCTTTAAACGTCAAAATCTGACGTATGCAGACGTCAGATTCGGACGTTTAAATTCGATCCCGCGCTGTGAGAGCTAAACCTCTACAGGGACCCTGTATCTGATGGTGACGTTATAATATACTGGCATCAACACATGACTTCAATTTGACTAGATTCGATTTTTTTTATAAAAATTCAATTTCTATCTGTGTATCGAGATAGAGTATACTTATTTAGATAAAGCGTTGAATAATATTTACTTTCATGCATGTTTTGTGTAGGGAGAGGGTAGTTATACATGTTATACATGTTATATATTTATGCTAATTTATTTTTAAAATACAATATAATTTTTAACATTATCTTAATACATAATCCAGTTACTGTAGCATAATTTGTATATATTTTAGGTTTTGCTATTATATATAATTAGCATGTTTTAAATAGTAGCAATTTTATCTCTGGTTTTGGTGCGGGAAACAATACGATAGACCCCTATGCATTTTAATTTTATTTTAAGGAGTAATTTGTCTTTTTGTATTATCGAAATATCCAGTGTTTATTATGGCAATGCCTACTAAACTTTTAGTTATGTATGTCATACCATGTATATTATCATATGATTTTAACAAATTAACAATCTTGTATATACATCAACATATATCTCTCTCATTTTTATGATAAATAAGTCTGTAATGATTTATTTCTGTCAAAAAAAAATACATGTTTCTCCGTTTGTGTATGATAATAAAAACATATCTGGTATAATAAACTACATTGCTAACAGCTTCTAATTATCTGCTGTTACTTGCAACATATATAGATTCATTAGATTCGCTACCGTGTTTTTTTCCTGGATGGAAGCTTTCGAGAGTTTAGCGCACGATATATGATTTTTCATTATATTTATTGTTTATTTGTCAGCCAGAGTAACTGTGTGAAGCTTATGTCACTTGTACGCTGCTTCACAATCATGAAGTGTGAAAAATACTACTACCAAACACGGGACGTTGACCCAGTGCTGGTTTGATGTTGGACCAGCGTCGCAGATTACGTAATGTATCTGAAACAACGTCAGCTGAAACATGATTGTGAAAGGTTGGGCTGACATGACATCCTTACGTGCCTACCACACAACACTGAACAGTCAGTCTATAACAGTATAAACTCATTTCGAGCGGGGCCCTAGGGTGGTGGTTAGCGCCGCTGCTTTTCACGCTAGAATTCCGGGTTCGTTTCCCGGTCTCGGCGGTTTGAAAGAAACAAAAAAGTTTCCCCCCATCCACTCGTGAAACTCAGTATTGTGGGGAGAAACCGTGAACGAGAGGTAGCGTGCTCGGCCTAAGACCGCCAAGTCTCGAATTTCGAATCCTGTGTCTGGAGTGTAGTGTCATCTCACTCATCTCACCATCCTCAGGAGGTTCTCCTGGCCCAGTTTAGCCTGTATGTGCACAAAAGTGGCCTAAACACCGCTTAAGCCCGATTTATTTTATTATATTTCATTTAAAACCTCATTTCAGGCCCTACTAGGGCCCTGTTCAATCCGCACCGATCTTAAACTGGTTTACCAATTCAGAGCGTTTAATTCGCACCAGATCAGTCAAACTAGAACCGGATTGACCAAACTATCAATCCTGCCTGCGTGAAGGTTTGGTCATTATACTGTTATAGTTTCTTTCTCTCAAACTATTTCGAGATTGGCGGAAACAGTGCTGCTATCAATTCAAGGCGTTCGTTTCGGGCATACAAACCGAAGCAAACCGGATCACTAAACTATTTGCGATCGCTGCGAATCGAACAGGGCTTAACACACAACACTGTACAGTCGGTCTATAACCTCACTTATAGGCTTAATATTCACCCATCTGCAGAACCCCAAATTACATAACACACAACCAAAACCACATTAAAATAAAAAATAATCTCAATATCAACCATCCAGCAATGATCCGTAGTATATCAGAATTGCATAATATAATAATTGCATTATGTATTTCTGGTAACATATACATGATATAGTGAGATAATATTTTATTTTGATGTGGTTTAGGGTTTGTTGTGAAATTCCAGGCTCCCCGACTACATGCATGGAGAAGGTTAACCAATGCTGATGCTTAGAAAATGGACGGTGCAATTTCTGCATGATGTATAAAAAGGAGTTATCAATACTAATATAAACATTTAATTTTAATATTATATAGGCACCTATACGTCTCTAGGCAAATGCAGTCAAATTAAATGATTTGCAGTTCTTCAGATAGGCTGCTCTAGTAAATGCAAATATCACGTTTTCGAACAAAACGATGATAGATATAAGCCGACGCATGTAGGTGAAATCAAAGTGTGTCATCTCCTTATTATTAAATTATCATATACCACCCATTGAATACTATGGCGTCTCGGGTGTGGGGTTGCAAGAATTTCCTATGAACAAGAGCGATTGTGCTTTTCGCCAGTAAATTCGACAGCCACAATAAGAACACGCTGGCATCTAAATCAGCGAGATGGGTTATAATTATACTTCCGCCTTGAGTTAGGCATGCGCACAGCAGCGGAAGTCTAATGGACAGGGGTCCCCTGGGCTTGGGGTCGTGGACTGTGTCTATATGGCGAATCGATCTGTCTTCATACCACAATGCTTCATCGTCAAACTGAATGCAAGAACCCGCACAAGATGGATCTGTGATGTTACTCAAACGTTTCAGCAATGATGTGCCAGCGTTTTAGACGCTGGCACATCATTACTGCAACGTTGTATATCTGACTTCTATAGCACTACAATAGAATCTTCAGCGTACATACAATGTGCCATGATAGCAAATTTCACATATTTGTTTATGTGATGAACCTTATTCATGTTATTCACGGTATTTGTTTCATATCACAAATAGAAGACATTGTCACAAAATTGTTTTAATGTTGGACAACCATCTGCGACGCCGGCCCAACATTAAAACAACATTGGGTCAACGTCTTGTGTGTGCCTGGTATATCTCAGCAAGTAAAACTTTATGCCAAAGTTGTTTTAATGTTGGCCCACCGTCTGCGACGCTGGCCCAATATTACACCAACGTTGGACCAATCAACGTCATGTGTCCTCTGGGAAGCAGTAGAAGAAGTACGTCAACATGTAAACTGTTCAGATATTGAGCTGCATAATGAACTGAAGGGTCCATCCGCCCTTGAGACCTCCAACCGTGCTTCATGAATAGAATTTATAACTAATAAATACAGCGGCTGCTGAGCACGCATCTTGGTGGTGGTGCAAGCTCTAAAAACAGTAACAAATATATTTTGAATCTCCATCCACTGTGGCAAAGTCTATATATCATTTATATTCATTTTATCCAAATAGGTATGTTATCACTTCAACAGCATGACTCGACGTTGACCCAATGTTGGTTTAATGTTGGTCCAACGTCTTTATACGTCGGAATCTGACGTCTGTAGACGTCAGATTCCGACGTATACAGACCATTCGCTTATTCTAAACTTCGTGAAAAGTCCCAAAATCAGAAATTCGCGAAAATTTAAACTACGACCATGTCCATGTAGGAGCCGCCACACAATCACTGTGAAGAAAGTCCGCGGTTATATGTCACTGAAATATCAGCAACGATGGTCTCCACAACCAATCAGTTTGATGTGCGCCATTGTTGTTTGTACGACATGATTTTATGATGCATATCATGATAAATGAGCGTACAAATTCAACTTCATATACCCCACCACTCTGGCCTTAAAGTTTCGAAGAAACAAAATGCTTCTTCTCTGCTCACCCGCAAAGATTCAGCATTGTGGGGAGCCTCCGAGTCCGAGAGGTAGCGTGCTTGGCCTCAGACCGCCAAGCTCAAATTTCGAATTCTGTGTCTCATTCATCCTCAGGAGGTTCTCCTGGCCCAGCTTAGCCTATATGTGAGCAAAGGTGGCCTAATAAACCCATTCATTCATTCATTCATTCATTCATTCATACAGATTTAGGCCCAGATATAAATGCCAAAAGATTATCTATATAGCATGTATAGTAAAGGACAATATCAACTCTAACCACAACCGGATCAAATGAGCCAGCGAATCCCTCTGCCAGCCACAGCGAATGCGGAGAGTACACTTTCGCTACCTCAAGGCTGTTTGTATGTTGGGCCAGCGTCAAAGACGCTGAGCCAGCATTAGGTCAACATTCGTCCGGCGTCTTCTGTTTGCTTGGTGGCCGTAAAGAAATGTCAACGGATCAGCATAAATCACAAAAGGTCACAAAATCAGGGCTTATTTCCGGGGTGTGGACAAATCAGGATTTAGATCAGGATTGCCACAAGAGGCGAGAGGTAACCATGGTAACCCTCTGATCTCCAGAGCTGGGTTTATGGATTTGGATCAACGCCATCAGTGCAGCCTTACCCAGCAGACACAAGACGTTGAGTCAAAAATGTTATGGTCACATTAAGAAAATGTAAACAAATTTAAAAAAATCGAACTAGGTTTAACAGTATAAACATGATAAACGGCCGCCATTTTGTTTGATTTTCCTCGAGTCTCTAAACAACATCCAGCTGGCGGTACCAGGTTCGAATCTCGAGTAATTTAAATTTTGAACCACTTGAGGTGTGTCTCGCTACCGCGATCCACAGCTTCAAGTGGGTAAAAATCACCCATATTTGCTTAATTTTAGACCAAATATTTATAAATATTTAAACACTATTTTCATTTCCAATATGAGTAATTTGATCAACAAATAAAACAACTTGAAAACAACAACAGTCGCACCTAGATGGTTAAAATGTCATCCATGCAAACACGAGCCGTTGAGCCATTGTTGTTTTAATGTTGGACCATCGTCTGCGACGCTGGGCCAACATTAAAACAACATTGGCTCAAAGTCTCGAACGTGTTTGCTGGGGGATACAAACATTGTACAATACAGCCTATATTATTAGAGGTAAACGTGATCCTTTAGACATGTAGATCCTTTAGCACTAAAGGGGTGAGCGTGGGGTCCTTCACCGCTAAGGTTTACCAATGAGGTTATAGTATAACCCCCTTGGGTTTTCTGCGATGGTTTATAAGGTTTAGGTTTGGTTGTTGAGTTACATCTTGGAGGTAAACATGGTAAATTTAGATGATCAAATCAGAAATGGATGGGATGATGGCAATCGTGTATGTATATCTGTAGGCTATACTGTAGATGTGCTCATATTCGCGAGGTTTTAATTTTCGCGAATTTCGCGCGGGAGACAAATTCGCAAATTCAAGAATCTCGCGAAAAATATTTTTATAATATCCCTACTAAAGAAAACTACAGTAGGCTATATAGGCCTAGACGTAGGATTATGGATCGAAAATGATTAAAGACAAAAGGCTGTAACTGTTCATTGGATAAGTGAGCAGTTATTGCTGTTTGCTTCACACACCAGTAGGCCTACAGATGTCAGACAGTGTCTCCTTGAGGGGACGGCTACCAGGTCAAATGAGAAATCAATCAATGTGACAAAGAGGCTGGGTAGTATATAAAACATGTCATGCCATCATCAATACTCAAAAATCTATATAAAACGGTGTGTATAGACCCTATTCAAACTATAATGTCCATCATTTGTTAAACGAAAAATCGCAATTAAAAAATCCTCAAATTATTTTTAATTTGTTGTATTTAGAAGTCTCAGCAATAATGGTATCTGAAAATTAGACATTAAATGAAATAGTAATAAATAAATAAATAAATAAATATATTTGCACTTAACTCAATGAACCTTCTACACTTACCTCACTCGCCTTCATCAGTCATGTCAGTGTAGTTAGCAAACACCATCCTCCACAACGTGTCACGGGAACATAGTGGAGGGTGAGATCCTTCTAACTATGTCAGTGTCTCTTTCCTCTAAATGTATGCACACCTATTTTGCTCTAAAATTTCTAGCTATCTAGTTGTCTAGTCAAGTGCAGTGTTAGCCGTGGACCAGGCGACTCGCTCCGCTTACCCGATCAACGCTAGTGCAGTGTTTATTTAGCAAGTTCTCGACCGGAGTTACGATACAAATACAGCGGTTCATCAACTCTAATACAAGTACTCCAGCTCAAATATCAATATATACACATAAAAATGATATCTGTTGTTCTCATATATCTGTAAATTCAACGGTGACCGGTAATAATACCCGTTTATTCCCCCATATTGCGGACTTGTTCGCCGCAATCTGGACGGTTCACCATGTTTGTGTCGTCTGCAGAAACTACACACTTACTCGCCAGGTGGCCTGTCATTCTCAGTCACTAGATGTCCCTGCCGGTAACGTTTGAATTCAATTTAATGAAAAAGCACTTTGGAATAATATTAATAGCATATATCTCTCTATAGCTATAATTAATAGTAAGCCTATAGCTTACTAATCAGTCACAGGCAAAAAGGACAGACAATGCATTTGGTCACACAGTAACCTTTAGGCGCTATATAACATCTGTTTCACGTTTTTATGTGTGAGTGTTATGTTTGACAAATAATACATAATGGCACTATGAATTACATAAATCTGTATGCTGATCTAGTGGAGTCATACAAATATTGTGCGCACTTTTAAAGTAGGCTACTGTTCTTCCTTGGGCTCCCATGATATCATTTTGATAACTTATCTTCTGTCTATATAAAACACTTGATTCCCAGTAGGCTATGTATGGTTATTCTGCTTAAATATCTAGATGTTCTGATGTTACTTATGTATTTTTTTATCACTTACAAAAATGTGTTTTTTACTCTCTGGTTGTTGGAAACGTGTAGCTTACAATGCTGCTTTTAACAATAACTTCATTTTAACCCTTTCAAGCCTTAATTCACTATTGTCATCTTCATACACTACAATCTTTCTTACTCCTCTGTTAATGCCAGTTAATTATACTGTAGATTGTTTATTGTTTATTGTTTATTGTTTATTTGACTTCCAGTTAAAAACATGCAAAAATGGTACATTATCATTATTATTAATTGGGTATTTTTTTAACATGTTATTTACTTTGGTTGACGGGAACAGGTCGAGACGACCTCTACAATGCCTGTCAGCCATATTAGTGAATTAAAATTATATAATAAAATAATATGACAGTATAATATAAAACCAACTGTTCACTGGCTATAGATGTTGCCATAGGCCTACTTTTCATGTAAGGCAGCGTCATATCCAGTGTTTAAAATAGCAATGTTTTAGTGTACATGCTATTTAAAAATGTACATAGTATAGATTATAAATTTTGCGATATGTACACATAAAATAAAATAACCGACAATTGTCTGTCATCTGTTTCCCGCACCAAAACCAGAGATAAAATAGCTATACTGTGCTCTACACCGTGTAGCAAAAAAGGACACTCTGAAAAGCATAGAAACCTAAGTAAAACCTCTAAATGCTTTAGCTGTTTATTATATAAAACGACATACAACTAGGGTATGTGTAAAGGGAAAATAGTAAAAACTTATAGCACTTGTAATTTTAACATAGGCCTACATACATCCCTAAATTAAAGTAATAATATAAGCCTGGAATGACGTCAGCTCATATAGCCGTCGCGCAGCCGAAAAATGCTCGTCTGGAAACAAAGGCGACTGAAAAATCACTAAAAACAGAAAAATAAAAATAAAACAGAAAAAAACAGATAATAATTTTGAGGGGAACAGCCATGTGGTAATACTCTAAGTCAGATCATGACAAGCGGGATCATGTAGAGTGATGTCGGTCTGCTCCGAACGATATCCGGCCTGAATTCGAGCCAGGCAGACAACACTCCACAATGCAACTTTCGCAGATTATCGTTCATAGGTCGATCACTTAAGGTGCCATTTGTGCCAGATAAATAGATATATATTCAATACACTAGTATAAGTTAGGCAGGGCGGTTAGTCAGCTGCCAACACATGAGTATCGACAACAGAGCCCTCCGTCCCTAGTCATGCGTGGCTGGTGACAGCTCAAATAGCCGTCTCACAGCCGATTCAAATTGCACAGGTAGTTTAAGACACAAAATATTCCGCTATATTCGACAATTTTGGCTATGGCTGTGTGCGCCTGACAGGCAGCACTTCTACCAGCTCGGTCAATTTTGTCAGTCCCTCGTCATTACAAGGCCAAATTCGCTGCCCTGAGCCCCTGTCTGCGAGTTGGAAGCACACCAGTATTTCCTAGTCAGACAGTACGTGACCTGGGTGTGACCCTTGATGCTGAAATGTCCCTCTCCACTCACGTGGGAAACATTATCCTCAGCATGTACATGCATATTAGCAGAATAAGGCACCACCTCGATGATACCACACTCGTGAAGGTGGTGATGGCACTTGTAATATCACGCCTGGACTATGCCAACTCAGCCTTGTATGGTGTTACAGACTATCTTCTGAAGAAAATACAGCTTGCACAGAACAATGCTGTCAGGCTAGTAAGGAAAGCAAAGAAATACGACCACATCACACCTGTCCTGAAAGACCTGTATTGGCTGCCAGTCAAGTCGCGTATCATTTTCAAAGTCCTCTTCATTGTCCATTCAGCCATGCACAGTGACGCGTGCCCATCATATATACAGGAACTAGTCACTCACTATGCACCTCCGAGAGCTCTTTGGTCTGTCACTGATGGTATCTGAACCATCTACTCACCGGTGCCTTGCAGCTGGTGACAATGCTTTCAGCGTTTGTGGCCCTCGGCTATGGAACGATCTCCCTCTTTCACTCAGGGAAATCCAGTCACAAACAACTTTTAAAAGAAAACTCAAAACTCACCTTTTCAATCTTCATTTCGGACCATGAACTTTTTCCAACATTTATGTGATGTAAATTTCATAATTGTCAGAATGTATAAATGAATGAATGAATGAAATCTTATATAGCGCATGTATCTAGCCGGCGGCTGTTTAGAGCGCTGTACATCGAGAGTAACTTAGCAAGGCCTGTTATCATGCAAATTCCAACTCAGTCTCCTGGGAGATATACAGCTGAGCTGCCATTGAGGCGCATCAAGCTATTTTCATTCCAAGCAAATTCGCCTTATGTGCCAAGTACTCACACATTGTGGATTTTCCGGGGTCTCGCTGGATGGAAACTGCGCCTACGTCCATTGAGGTTCTTTTACGTCCAACTCTAGGTCAGTCAGACGAGCCATCTGATTTACGTGGTTCTCTGAGCCCCACGAGTGTATACAGCACCTGGCAGTCACCAGGCGGTCACCCATCCAATTATGAACCGGGCGCGACGTCGCTTAACTTCAGTGATAGAGCCAATCACGATGAGCGAACGCCGTAAATGTATATAATAATGCGCTTTATAAGTACACTATTAATAATAATAATAATAATGATTTACACAAGCACAATCCAGGCTCCAGATACATCGATTATTCACATCAAATAAGTTTACCATGGCGAGATATAAATCTGCAAGCTACTAGCATCTCGGATAACAAAAGATAAAGTGTTCATAAGCGAGCAGTGCGATAGAAATAAGTACATTGGAACTGAACAGTCTTGCACAGAAGTAATTTGAATGGAACACCCTGTTGAGCAGATCTGAGGCCATTATGAGGACAAGCTAACTCGAAATTACTAGAGTAATCACAAAATGGTTTACCATGAAGGTAGCTGTATAAAAAACACAAGTCGATTATTTCTCGACGGAAGCACAAAGGCAAGATAGATAATGCTGTGCATCTTTCGTGATAGGGTGAAACATAATCATTGAGAATGAATTTTGAAGCTTGGCGTTGCACCCGTTCTAATTTGATCATGTTTTAACATGAGTGGGACTCCACATCGGACTACAGTACTCAAGAATACTTCTGATATGGGCCAAATATGATTAGCGTTTAACATCAATGGCGCTGTTAAAGCCAACAGAACGTTTTATCATTCCTACCATAGAATGGGCTTTTGATGAAACAGTTTTCACATTCTCACACCAAGATAATTTACTAGTGATGGTTATTCCAAAATCTTTAAATTCAGTTACTCTAGATAAGATATTATTATCAATGGAGTAGTCAAAATCTATTTTTACTTTACGGCATATCGACATGAATTTGCATCTTGATATGTTGAAGTTCATTCTCCAAATTTTGCTCCACAGAAACAGTGCATTAAGATCATTCTGAAGGAAAAGTACATCTTGTCTTGACTTTATATGTCGTCAGCATATACAAGCCGCGAATTGCTGTCGCAACATATTGCTGTCGCAACATATTGATAAATTTTGGTCCTGTACGGCTTCGTTTTTTTCAGAGCAAAATTTTTGTCATTATTATGCTTGCCGTGATGTCAGCGCCACCCAATAGGCCTAATAATCACTGACGAAAAACGATGTCATATTCACTGAAATTCGCTTATTTTCGCTAGCCGTTTTGCCGCGAAAATACACCTCCCATCGCACTTAACGTCGCCGGTCCTATCGAGATTAATTTTTTCACAAAAAATAACTTAGTTTGTAAAAAGACGCATATTTGTCTACAAAAAACTGAACGATTTATTTTTAGATCGGATCTTAATCTATTTTTTTAAATGGCGTCAATTATATTAAGTGAATTTTCGGGCAGAAAAAAAACGAAAATTAAAAAAATAAAAGATATATCATCGAAATTGGGTATTTCTCTATGCCTACACAAATTTTCAGAGGGTTTTGTGGAAATTGAGTGTGTAGAGGGCTCGCAAAATCACCTTGTTGACACAAAATAAAGATGTCCAAAAAACGGCGATATTCGCGGCTTTCAACGTCCTAATTATTATCGTGAAACATTTTTCGATTTTGTTGTAAAAGAATAATGTTTTCTTGAGCTTTTTGCAAAGTTTTATGAAAATAATAAAAAAAAAATCGTATGCATCAACCGAACGAGTTGTCTTTTTAACAAAAAAACGGCCAATATGAAAATAAAGGCTGGCTGCTTGGGGTGACTACCACAGGGGACTTCAGTACCATCCCCGCAAACATGAGACGCTGGGCCAACGTTTTTTTACTGTTGGCCCACCGTCTACGACGTTGGCCCAACATTAAACCAACGTTGGCCCAACGTCTCATGTTGCTGTGATCTGATATGACGGCGAATCGAAATTCTGTGAAACGCAGTGACGCGGTGACGTCACCGGAAACAGTTTTGAATGGGAACTTAGTGAAAATAAAGTTATATAACACCTCCTCCCACTTACTTCATTGTATTAGCTAGCTCGGTGACAAAAAAGGAGGTTAAGGCTATTGAGGTTCACAGAATTGCTATCATGGGTGTGTGAATGAATACATTTAGCATCTCACATCTAATATCTCGATGTGGATTTATTTTCATCTTATGTCATTGAAATTTAACACTTGCAGTGCGGAATCGACTTTTGACGTCATAATCCAGGATGAACGGGGGATGAACGTTATGCATTTAGTGTGTGCGACCACCTCTGCGCATATTTCCAGCATGTTAAAAAATGGGAGCGTTTTCCACGTTTGAATATAGACGCCAGAAGAACGTCAGATCAGCACCAGTGTAACGTTAGGCACAAGTAGAGCACACGCTCTAAATTCGTTGTGTTTACGTTGCCCGACGTTTGTCCCTGTCACACATACACAGCGCACAGACCACGCATAGAAACATAAAAATAAAAACATTGCGTTTGGATTGTGAAAAACGTGGCTAGTAGACAGCGTGTTTCAAATGCAAAGAGTGAACTAGACATGAATTGTGACTTTTCAAGTAACAATAATATTTGGGCTGGGTTTTATGAGTTTTTGTGGCGGCCATTTTGAATTTTGTTGGGTTATTTTTCTTATGACAGATTGATTGGAATTTCGCGTATGAGTTTTTTGGCAGCCATTCTGAACTGGGATTTTAGACTTCGGATTCAGACTTCAAATTTCAGAAGTCCCCACTGAGCTTTTGCACTTTTAAATAGATATATATTTGTTTGTCAAATGGAATCGCATTCAGAGTGCCCAGTACACACATTGACTTGTCTCTCTGTTGACTTAATGTTGTATCACTATCCCCGACGCTATCCCAACATTAAAACAACATTGATTCAAACTTTTGTGCTTGAATAGAATTTCAACTGTTATTTTAAGGTTTCAACTGTCCATACCTTATACACAATATTGGTTTAATACTGGGCCATTGTCTGCGACGCTGGCCCGGAATTAAAACATTGGATAAATGTATTTTTATTATCAAATCTAGAGACTAAAGGGTAGAGTCAGTCTGGACATAGGGGCACCCTGTTCACCCTCCTGGCAATGAATGGAGAATCACCCGACGTGTACACTATTGAACCAACATTGGACCCTATTATAGGCCTAGTGCCGTGCAAGCCACAAGGCAGATCTGCTCACTTTACAAGTAAGCAGATATTGCTTTTTGCTTTTGAAGAGCAGCATAGCGCAGTATCTGCTCACTTTACAAGTAAGCAGAAATTGCCTTTTGCCATTCAAGAGTATAGTGATACATGATTTATCCGAAAGAACATGTTGGATGACTTAGAAAAGTCATAGCACCCCTCCTGACTACCTTGGGAATGTTGTGTCAAAATTTCAAGTTGATTGGATAAAAACTCAGGGAGAAATAGCGTCTTACAAAAACGTGCCAGGAATAATAAGTTTAAAGTTCCGTTGAAAACTCAATATATTTGGGCATAGCCCAAATATAATAAACAGCAGGTTGCTTAGGGGTTGGACGCACGCAGTGCGCATCAAATTCTAGAGTACTAAATTTGCATTCTCCACACATAGATGTCGCTCAGGTAAACCCCGCTGCACCTCTCTAAGCAGGCGCCATGTTTTAACAGAAACTGCTCATTTCGAACAGTTCTGTTGTTATACCAAGTGTAAGCTTATAAACATGCTTCTGTGTCTTAGATATACATGGCAAATATAAAAGCCCACTACTCCGCCACGTATGAGTTTTCTATTAACAGAGAAATAGAAAAACATCAAGGGATTACTTTCTCTACCTAGGCGCTGCTATGAGAAGGTTTATGTTATTGTTTTCTGACATAATTTTCAATCGGGTTCAAAACACTGGAAAATAAAAATTACTGAATGACATGCGAATTATGATGGCTCAATTTATCCATAACTGAACAGAGTAAATAGCTATTACCTGCAGCACACTATTAGATTAAACGAAATAGTGAAAAAATGATCAATAATCAGACCAGGTGAACATCCTGAACTTGAAATAGTGCATTGTGCGAAACAAAAAGTGACTACAAATTAAATGTCGTTTTTCAGGGCCCGTATTCTCGTACAAGTTACGATATATCGTAGGCTTCTGATTGGTCGAGATGGCCATCTCGACCAATCAGAAGCCTACGATATATCGTAACTTATACGAGAATACGGACCCTGAGCTCTATGGGTTAAGCTGAAGAAATAACACAGTCATGGCATGTTGCTGGAGGTGTGTGTTGCCCGTGACTGCCTCACACGTGCAACGCACAGCGTAGCCGGCGAACGATAAAATGTATAATGGAAAGAGATGAAATACTAAATTTGAAACTGAAATATCTCAGAAATGGTGCGTCTGAGGCAGAAAAGGAGTACAATTTGGCCCCAAAGAGTGAAATTGCTATGTAAGCTGCTATATAAAAACATATCCCTAAATAGAAGTCCAAATTTATTATGGCCGACAAAAAGGGAAATGGCAAATAAAACGTCAGCTCTGCGTGTATCTAGTGTTAATCTGGCGTTATTCTAGTGCGGTTTTCGTGTTTCTGGCATGTATATTTATGCGTTCATATGCCCCCAATATTTCAAACATACACAAATTCCTGTGGCGATTACAGTGCGCACAAAATTATGCGTAGCGTTAGTGCTCCACGAACTAGGAACAAGTGGTGACGCATGACTGACGCACAAAAGACAAAAATAATAATTTTTTAGTGCGTGAGTCAGGCGTCGACTATGTGTGATTGACCCTTACGGCAAGAATATACCTGAAAATGCCGGCACTGAGCTCGAACATAGCGCCCATCTAACGTGTTCCTAACGCATTCCCGATGAGCATCGAGCATATATGGGGCATGCTAAATGGACTCAATGCTCTGGACTCAATGGTTTCTATGAAAATATTACTTGTTCTATGGATTGAAGATCTATCACGAACTGTGTGTTTTCAATTACAGTAACGTCTTTTTTATTTGGAAGCTTGATCTTAAAACCTGATGATAAAAAATCTGACTGCCATAGTTATGTACCGCAAAATGCTCTAAGAGTTGCGGGTATTCTCTGTGTCCACAAGAAACCCTACAGAGAATCAGAGATATTATTTGTTTATATTTAGCCCAATAATCTGCTCATCCACAATATTACGGACTTATAAACCTTTAAATAAAAACCCATGACATATTATTATATGGTTCACCAGAGCTTTATTGACATATCTTTGAACATAAATTTATATTTATTGAGGTGATGCACAGGTATTTTTCCACATAATTCACAGATTCGTTTTCACTTCTACATTGTTTTTTCATATGATGTTCAGTGCTAGCTGCTGTGTGTAACATTATAATATACATATTTTTTAAATTTCGTAAAAAAAACATGAATCCGTGAAATAAATATGAACAAGATTATGTTGTCAAGATATTAAATTATTCTATATTATATAGCTTTATACAGTTGGTGGTCTAGTATGGCTGTACATTGTAACATATCATTTCTTTGTTTGTCTTTATAAGTTACATTGTTGTCTGTAGTATATGTCAGTAAGTGATATGTTTTTTAATAAATATGTGAGATATATATCTTGTATAGTCTATTATGGGATGTTTGTTCACACTTCCCCACACACGTCATCCTCGCATCCACATTGACTGTCACTGTCAATCAGGAAGACTGGACGAGCGCAGGACGAGTAAATACAACTACACTGGAGCTGACCACTAGGAGCTAAAAAATGAAACACAACATGTCAGGAGGATAATATATGATACAGCAAGTGAGGAGGATAATATATAATACAACACGTGAGGAGGATAATATATAATACAACAAGTCAGGAGGATAATATATAATACAACTACACTGGAGATGGCCACTAGCAGCTGAAAAATAAAACACAAGTCAGGAGGATAATATATAATACAGCTATACTGGAGCTGGCCACTAGCAACTGAAAAATAAAACACAACAAGTCAGGAGGATAATATATAATACAGCTATACTGGAGCTGGCCACTAGCAGCTGAAAAATAAAACACAACATGTCAGGAGGATAATATATAATACAACACGTGAGGAGGATAATATATAATACAACTACACTGGAGTTGACCACTAGCAGCTGAAAAATAAAACACAAGTCAGGAGGATAATATATATTACAGCTATACTGGAGCTGGCCACTAGCAGCTGAAAAAATAAAACACAACAAGTCAGGAGGATAATATATATTACAGCTATACTGGAGCTGGCCTCTAGCAGCTGAAAAATAAAACACAACAAGTCAGGAGGATAATATATAATACAGCTACACTGGAGCTGGCCACTAGCAGCTGAAAAATAAAACACAAGTCAGGAGGATAATATATAATACAGCTATACTGGAGCTGGCCACTAGCAGCTGAAAAATAAAACACAAGTCAGGAGGATAATATATAATATAGCTATACTGGAGCTGGCCACTAGCAGCTGAAAAATAAAACACAAGTCAGGAGGATAATATATAATATAGCTATACTGGAGCTGGCCACTAGCAGCTGAAAAATAAAACACAACAAGTCAGGAGGATAATATATAATACAACACGTGAGGAGGATAATATATAATACAACTACACTGGAGTTGACCACTAGCAGCTGAAAAATAAAACACAACAAGTCAGGAGGATAATATGTAATACAACAAGTCAGGAGGATAATATATATTACAGCTATACTGGAGCTGGCCACTAGCAGCTGAAAAATAAAACACAACAAGTCAGAAGGATAATATATATTACAGCTATACTGGAGCTGGCCACTAGCAGCTGAAAAATAAAACACAAGTCAGGAAGATAATATATAATACAGCTACACTGGAGCTGACCACTAGCAGCTGAAAAATAAAACACAGAAGGATGCTATATAATACAACACGTCAGGAGGGATAATATATAAAACACGTCAGGAGGAAAATATATAATACAACAAGTCAAGAGAATAATATATAATATAACACATGAGGAGGATAATATATAATACAATGATACTGAAGCTGACCACTCGCAGCTGAAAAATATAATAGGGCCTACAACAGGCCAGTAGGATAATATATAACGTAATATGACTACACTTTCATGATAAATATAATAGTGATTACTGTATAAACTATGATGCTATGAATGTTACTTGTAATAGTGATTACTGTATAAACTATGATGCTATGAATGTTACCTGTAATAGTGATTACTGTATAAATTATGATGCTATGAATGTTACCTGTGGGGAGGGTGACGTCTCCATTATGTATCTCACCCAGAGCGTTGGTCAGGGTCTGACCATTACACTCTGACGTTCGGCACATACACCGCTCCACACCATTATCATTGTAACAAGTGAAGCCCACGGCACCTACAGCTGGTACATCAGTGAACTCACTAGAACAACCACGCTTGTAATCTTAAACAAACACACATATGCGTCATGTATCAATCTTCAACTGTGAATTATTTCAATTAAAAATATATTATATTCGATTTTAGTTTTCTACAAGTGGATTACAGAACAGAAAACTACAAAATATTTTGATAATAGAAATAGCAAGTGTATATAAACAAATTTATTAGCGATTTTATCAATAGGTGTAAATTATTTCTGACTGTAATGAAATCATTATTTATTGTATTACAGGCCAGTGGTGTCCGCAGCAATCCGATATAGGGGGAGGGGTCAAAAGGTAAAATTTAGAAAAATATGGGGGTTCTGGGGGTTAGCCCCCGGAAATCACCAGAATTTTTTTAAATCTGCAGCTGAAGTCATACCCCTCCGACCCCTCCCCCCCTGTGCACGCCCCTGCATAATGGACCTATGGATGACTGAATGAAGGTTATTTCACCATATATTCCTTAAACTAGACTAAGGCACTTCTCTTAATTATCAAATATGCCTGGTGCTAAGAAAAAAAAACAATGACGTGTTTTATTTCTCACACAGCCCCATTATTTCTCATAGGTTGACCAAGCTGGTCAATTGTTTAATAAATTTGAATTTCAGCACCATTACACCAAAGCCTTTGATGTACTGCTTATATTGGTATTATATGAAAAATAAAGCAGAAACACCTAACTAAGACATGTATGATAATTTCAAATTGAAAAAACCCCTTTTGTCTCATATTTTATACAAATATATTTCAATGCTTCAATGGTTCAGGTTAGCTGCCCTTTTTGAACACTTACTGTCTCCATCCCTCTGAATGTAACAGCTGGTCTCACAGTTGATTTTGTCTAGTATTACTCTGCCAACGACGTCACCACAGCCCGGTGACTCACACTCAAAACACATCAGCCCCTGTTCTCTCTGTATGGCAGCTGAAAACATAAATAATATACATAATTCTCACACTCTGCACAGTAATTTCCACTATGAGAGGTATATTGGTATCAGCCCATATCGCACTCTAGCTGTAGTTGAACTGCAATCTATGGAAATGACTTGATCGTGTGAGAAATACAAACGATGTTCTTTTGTGTGATATGGGAAAATACAGCACATATCCAATGAATAAGGTGTTCGTCTAAAGCCTCACACCTTATTTATTGGATGAGTGCTTAGTATTTTCCCATATTGCACTCAAATGTACACCTTTTGCATATCATATCTTGGCTAGTCATATGGAAATAGTAAACTTGTACATACAATTAATTTGTTAATTCAATTGATTAATTTTAAAATCTACCTAAATATACCAGTATACACATAAAATTGTCAAAGAATATTCCTCGTAAATAAACTACCTAACCCCACTTCCAATAAAGTATAATGTATAATAATTTTCACTAACATTAATTCAACTCAAATTGCCACTTTAATTTGTGCCTGGCGATACAAACAGAAAATTGGTAAAATAACATTGACATAAAACATTTAATTGAATTATTACTGCTCATTATAGAATTGTGTCTCGCTACCGCTACCCACATCTATAAATGGGTAAAAATTACTCATTTTTTAAATTTGAAAACACGTACAAATCCCGATGCTTAAACATCACATTTCGCCTCCTATATCAGGGATTTGATCGACTAACAAAACAGATAAAAACGACAATAACCATGTGATCAGCGGGATAATTAAGCTATTGACCACCCAGAGGATGCTATAACGCTGACCTGTTATGGGCAGGCTGGCTCTGCATATACATCTCTCCACGGCATTCCGTATTACTTCACTAGACATGTCACTGTAGGATCTAGCGTGGATTACATTCTCCCCTGCTATCGTCTTCCATTGTTCCTCCACTCGATCTCCCACTCCAAGAACACACACGTGCACTGACAAAAAATGACATTTTTTAAAAACAGTTTGAACTTGAAATGTACTCTTTATAAAAGTATATATTTAATTCAAGTAAAGTTGTGTCTTGCTGCTTCGAGCTAAAATTGACCAAAATTAATCTGGTTGGTTCATTTTAACATCGAGTACATGACATCTTTGAGTAGACGAATTAGAAAACAAAACAATTTCAGCAATAGACGATAAGTCCCCATGACAGGGTCTCCCTCAGGGTTTGATGTGGACCTTAGTGATGTTATTGGTAAAGATTGCTCAAGACTGTTTGATTGAAGGTTCACACACACCGCAACGACTTCCCACGATTGCCTAAAAATTGACCATCATGGCAGGTTTTAAAAATTGCAGACAATCTGATTCTATGATGGTAGCATGCCACACCAGAATGACTGTTTTCCAGCTAGCATCGTAAGTTATAGCAGCGATCTTAGTGGTGACCGTGTAAGTCACCTAGTGGGTGTTTCGGAAGCAACATTGAGACATTACGATTGCTTCACAGCACGTGCCACACCACAATGACGGCTCAGACTGGCCACGACTACGACTGAACATGTTCAGTCCAAAGGACTGAACATGTTCAGTCTTGACGAAAGCTTCTGACGCGAAGGAAACTGACGAGATGTGGTCATGGGAATAGCCACACTGCATAAGATTATCATTGCGTCCTAAGAAATTGAGGACAGTCTTTGCTCACGCAATTGGCAGTTTCAAATGAATACAATTACTTTACATTTAAAAAATAGCTGAACTTTCAAAATAGGCAATTAGTTCCTGATTTCAGATCTCCACGTGCAAATTGTGTAAATTTGTGACATTAGACATTTTGATGGTAACACTTATCTGTTAAATTTGAGTCAGTATTGTTGTTAAAATATAAAGTTAAATTCGCTTAAAAGCGTCGCCCACAATGAAAGGGGTTTTCATGTATACATACCACCATCATTACGTAGATTGTCTGCTATTCTCTTAAGATCACTCGCTCCTTGAGATTCCTGCTTCATGACAATAAGTATCACTTGATTCCCATCACCCAGGTCTATCAGACTTTGATGAGCTGTTTCTAAGGCAGTTCCAACATCACTGACCACTCCAGGCAGGAAGAAGTTGAAGCCGCTGTTGATGGCATCAGTGACATCACTCTCGCTGTGGAGGAAGCCGGTATAATCCTCAGCTCTGATGTCCATGTCGTAGGACGACACAGCCATCCTGGATTCATGGAGCTGAATGGAAATATCATATCCCAGTCTGGACACGAATTTCTTGCTGTCTTTGTAGTCGGATTTATCCAAGGCTACAGTTCTTTCTAAGAGGACATGTAAATCCACGCTACCACAGGATGATATATCAATTGAGGCTGGGGGAGCGAATACTGAAATCGAACAAAACCATAATCAGATCCAAGAACAACAGGTGCCATAATAATTCACAGAAACCATGGAAATCTAAGCATAATCATGATATTTTGCTACAATTACTCTACTAAACAGGTGCAATTATTATACATAATATAAGGACGGAAATCTAAATATGAAAGCATATATTTTTACATACATTTGTATAGATAAACATTTATATTTTACATATTCGTGACATTAAATACGGTAATATGATTAGCATGATAATTAGCAAGCTAATTTTGTATTTTAACCTTTATCTTGGTAATTTTTTCAAATACTTGAGGTCGAGTCTCGCTATTGCGATCCACAACCTCAAGTGGTTGAAAATTACTCATATTTGTTTAATTTTGAGACCAAAAATTCACAAATGTTGATGTTTAAACACACATATCTTTCCCGATAACAGGGATTTCATCGGCTAACAAAACTGCTTAAAATCACTATACTATTGTCGTGATTAGCAGGCAAAGTGTTCATATTTAGTGGAATTTTTTATTGTTTCATTGTTGTGTTATCCCAGCAGACACAAAACATTGACTCAATCCCAATTTATTGATTGCACACTGTCTGCGACGTTGGCCCGGGAATAAACCAATATTGCGTGAACATCTGGTATTGGTTAGTATATGTATCCTTACAGAAAGTACATGATTGTCCGTTAACGCCACTGTTACAGAAGCAGATGTAGTCAGGAAAAGTTGTAGGTTCACAATCCCCGCCAGCACCACCAGTACAGGGGTTAGGGTCACAACTGTCAAACGAGGGGTCAACTGTAACATAATACATTGCTGGTGTCGTTTTAAGATATAGACATGGGGCAAAATAAAACATAAATTATACTGAAAACTAAATAACATACATCAATTACAGGTAATGGACGGAGAACATCAGCCTTCACGCTTTAACCCTTTGAAGCCTGTATTTATCATTGTCATCTTCATCCACTATAAGCCGCGAATTGCTGTCGCAATTCTCGACTTGTAGTGGATGAAGATGACGTAAACCGAATGACAAATGATAAAAATATATCGTTATTATTATAACAGTTCCACAAAAAAATTCATTGTGAGACCCCTAGATTTTAGGAAATTAAGTCATTCTTCATAGATGCGAAATGATGCTTTGAAGCATCGTGAGGGTTGAAAGGGTTAACTGCTCAGAGTGTTTTAGCTATGTTTATTTGATTACTACCTTTGATTTGCTAGCTCCAGGGCAGCCCAAATCAGAATTTGCGTCATTTTATTTCAAAAATATAGTTAAACATTATTCTTCAAATACAAATTTTAATATTTACAGATGGGTGTCACGGAATGAGGTTTGCGAATTAACAATAAATTTATTTGTAGAAATGGTTCTAGAGGAAGGGCGCACGTGGATTTAGACTTACCTGTATCACAGGTTGTCCCTATGAAGGGGCTCACACAGGTACAAGTGTAACCAGATGGGGAGCCAGTCACACAGGTGGCCCCGTTAAGACATGGTGATGATAGGCAATCATCCTCTACAACAAATGATGGTAATCACACTGGTGCTCTGGCTAATCAAATCATACAGTATAGCAATGACACTGGTGCTCTGGCTAATCAAATCATACAATATATCAATGACACTGGTGCTCTGGCTAATCAAATCATACATTATATCAATGACACTGGTGCTCTGGCTTATCAAATCATACATTATATCAATGACACTGGTGCTCTGGCTAATCAAATCATACAATATATCAATGACACTGGTGCTCTGGCTAATCAAATCATACATTATATCAATGACAGTGGTGCTTTGGCTAATCAAATCATACATTATATCAATGACAGTGGTGATCTGGCTAATCAAATCATACATTATATCAATGACACTGCTGCTCTGGCTAGTGAAATTTAATAACCGAAAAAAAGAAAGTGACCAGTATCTCTCACTTTTCCATTTCGCAACCTTTTAATTGTCTTTGTTCACCACAGACTTATATTACTGTAGCCTGGTCAAATATTTGTGTTTTAATGAACAATTATACCTCGTTTATTGCTTATTGTGATCACTTACGGCTTTCACAGTTAGTTCCGATAAAGCCTGTTGGACATGTGCAAACATATCCTGGGTCGGTAAAGCCACATGTGCCACCATTTTGACAAGGATCAGAAGCGCAGTCATCAACTGTAAACCACATATCACATAGTTATAATAGGCTGAGTCATTGACTGTACATATCACATAGTTATATTAAGCGAAGGCATTGACTGCAAGCCACATATCACATAGTTATAATAGGCTGAGTCATTGACTGTACATATCACATAGTTATAATAGGCGCAGTCATTGACTGTACATATCACATAGTTATAATAGGCGCAGTCATTGACTGTACATATCACATAGTTATAATAGGCGCAGTCATTGACTGTACATATCACATAGTTATAATAGGCGCAGTCATTGACTGTACATATCACACAGTTATAATAGGCTGAGTCATTGACTGTACATATCACATAGTTATAATAGGCGCAGTCATTGACTGTACATATCACATAGTTATAATAGGCGCAGTCATTGACTGTACATATCACATAGTTATAATAGGCGCAGTCATTGACTGTACATATCACACAGTTATAATAGGCGCAGTCATTGACTGCAAGCCATGTATTACATAGTTATTCAGGGAGTGTAAAACCTCCTATCTTAGGGATACACGCCATAGCAATCTAACAATAGTTATTTAGAGAGATTAATGTGTCTGATTCTATTAATATAAATCCAAAAGAGGATACTTGTGTAATGTGCCATGGGGGAGTTACATGTTGGTCTGCAGTTTACACATGAAACCTATCGTCACCCAAACGGTATTGCTGGGGAGTTACGTAATGGTCTGTAGTTTACACAGTAATATATGCTTACTTATACAAGTGTATGTTGTATGTAGTTTTGACACAGAAATACACGTTGACCTATGTAGTTTTGACACAGCAATACACGTTGACCTATGTAGTTTTGACACAGCAATACACGTTGACCTATGTAGTTTTGACACAGTAATAAACGTTGACCTATGTAGTTTTGACACAGCAATACACGTTGACCTATGTAGTTTTGACACAGCAATACACGTTGACCTATGTAGTTTTCACACATGTTGACTTACTAGTATCACATAGTGTTCCGATGAATCCTGCAGCACACGTACAGGTGTAGCCATCATTAGCGTTAGGTCCAGTCGCCACACATGTGGCCCCGTTCTGACACGGGTTACTGCCACAGTCATCCAGTGCTACAACATACAACTAGTCAACTACACACCCTTATTTAATATATTCTTGAAATATTAGGGCCGTATCCAAACTAAAGGGGGGGGGGGGGGTACTGGACAACTATTTGGTAACAGGCGTTGGACAAAACGTCTGGGGGTATGTGCCCAGGGAATTTTGAAAAAAAAAACATGGATCTAAATGGTGCATTCCTGTGCAATCTAAAATTGACTTATTTTAATATTATTCTTCACTCATGTTGTGGTCTACATTTTTGGAATATGCAGGGGGGGGGGGGGGCGGTTACAAACACCTGAAAAAAACCTGGATACGGACCCGAATACAGTTATTGCCATTATACAAGATTCAAATCGGAGGAAAAACTGAACCCTTACGGCGCGGGAATCGACTTTAGTCGTCAGAATCTGACGTCTTTTAGACGTCAGATTCTGACGACCAAAGTCAATCCCCGGGCTGTAAGAATCAACATATTTATATTGGCCGTAAACCCATAACATAAGTATTCAAATGAATCAGAAAGAGCTAACTAAAACAATTATGATGATTTCAAATTGAAAAAAAACAACTTTGGCCGACATGGTTTTAATAAAAAAATTCAGTGCTTTAAGGGTTAAACACACATTTTGTTCCCAATAAGTATGATTTATTTATTTAATAACAGGTATAGTGATGATTAACGCTTACAGTGTCAATATAGTGTGCTATTTGTTACTCACGTGTTTCACAGTTAGTTCCAGTGAACGTTCCTGGACATATACAGTCATACCTATTGACACCGTCAATACATACTCCAGAGTTCTGACATGGAGAGCTAAAGCATTCATCGTCATCTGTGCAGTAACACAATACACATGATGAAAAGGTGGTTTTAACATGTAATGTCCAGTTAGGTGTAGTTAGGTGTTTTAATAACATTCATCATGTGTGCATGTTAGTTCCGTGAGTATATTACAATCAGTAATTAACACTGTACATCTACTTATCTGTTGTACATGTGTATATGCTAGCCATGTCAATATATTACTATCAATAATCAGTCTTGTCAGCTATATGTGTATATGCTAGCCATGTCAATATATTACTATCAAAAACTGTCTTATCAGCTATATGTGTGGATGTGTACATGTTAGTCCTGTTATGTATTATTAGCTGTACCTGTCTTGTCAGCTATACATGTACATGTGTACATACTAGCAATGTCACTATGTTACAATCAGTAACTGTCCAGTCAGCTATACATATATGTACATGTTAGCACTGTCACTATTTTAAAATCACTAGCACTGTCTCGCTATCTTACAATCAGAAATTGTCTTGTCAGCTAAATATATATGTATATATGTACATACTAGCCATGTCACTATATTACTATCAGTACCTCGGTAACTGTCTAGTCAGCTATACCTGTATATATGTACATGTTAGCACTGTCACTATTTTACATCCAATGACTGTATGTCACTACTTCACTATTTTACAATCAGAAATTGTCTTGTCAGCTATGTATATATATGTACATACTAGCCATATCACTATACATGTAATACTATCAGTAACTGTCTAGTCAGCTATACGGTATAGATCTATTTAAATAATACAATCATTCCTTGTCTTACTTTCATTGTCTGACACTGAGCGCCTGCTACACATGTACATGTGTGTTTTTCTAAATAATACAATCACTCAATGTCTTACTTGTCTGACACTGGGCGCCTGAGAATCCTGCTATACAAACACATGTGTACATGTTAGTCCCATCCACACACGTTCCACCGTTCTGACAGGGGTCACTTGAACATTCGTTGTTATCTGGGGAGACAAAACACATAGAATTATCTGTACCCTCGTTCTGATTTAAATTGTACAGATGTAAGTAATTATTAGCCACTTGAATTTGTGGCTCGCGACAGCGAGACACAACTTCAAGTGGGTGAGAATTTACACTCTAAGTGTTGAAACAGATGCTGGGCCGATGCCATAAAGTTTACTACAAAGTAACAATTACCAGATATTTCAATTGATATGTACCCTAAACATTTTAGGAGGAACTGTTTTTACACAGAATCCAAGGACGGATTCAGGAATTGACAGAATTTATACACACCACAGCTGGCACATATATGCGCTAGAGGCGTCTGGGAGCATGCTCCCCCGAAGTTATACACACCACAGCTGGCACATATATGCGCTAGAGGCGTCTGGGAGCATGCTCCCCCGAATTTATACACACCACAGCTGGCACATACGCTAGAGGCGTCTGGGAGCATGCTCCCCCGAATTTATACACACCACAGCTGACACATATATGCGCTAGAGGCGTCTGGGAGCATGCTCCCCCGAATGTATACACACCACAGCTGGCACATATATGCGCTAGAGGCGTCTGGGAGCATGCTCCCCCGAATTTATACACACCACAGCTGGCACATATATGCGCTAGAGGCGTCTGGGAGCATGCTCCCCCGAATTCATACACACCACAGCTTGCACATATATGCGCTAGAGGCGTCTGGGAGCATGCTCCCCCGAATTTATACACACCACAGCTGGCACATACGCTAGAGGCGTCTGGGAGCATGCTCCCCCGAATTTATACACACCACAGCTGACACATATATGCGCTAGAGGCGTCTGGGAGCATGCTCCCCCGAAGTTATACACACCACAGCTGGCACATATATGCGCTAGAGGCGTCTGGGAGCATGCTCCCTCGAATTTATACACACCACAGCTGGCACATATATGCGCTAGAGGCGTCTGGGAGCATGCTCCCCCGAATTCATACACACCACAGCTTGCACATATATGCGCTAGAGGCGTCTGGGAGCATGCTCCCCCGAATTTATACACACCACAGCTGGCACATACGCTAGAGGCGTCTGGGAGCATGCTCCCCCGAATTTATACACACCACAGCTGACACATATATGCGCTAGAGGCGTCTGGGAGCATGCTCCCCCGAATGTATACACACCACAGCTGGCACATATATGCGCTAGAGGCGTCTGGGAGCATGCTCCCCCGAATTTATACACACCACAGCTGGCACATATATGCGCTAGAGGCGTCTGGGAGCATGCTCCCCCGAATTTATACACACCACAGCTGGCACATATATGCGCTAGAGGCGTCTGGGAGCATGCTCCCCCGAATTTATACACACCACAGCTGGCACATATATGCGCTAGAGGCGTCTGGGAGCATGCTCCCCCGAATTTATACACACCACAGGTGGCACATATATGCGCTAGAGGCGTCTGGGAGCATGCTCCCCCGAAAATTGTTTAGATCTAAGGCCTCAAATGACGCATTCTAGACCATATTTCGGCCAAAATATGGTCGTTTTTTTGTTTTTTTTTTAACATCAAACGGGTGCGGGGTGTGGGGTTCGCCGGTCCCCCCCCTCTAGATCCGCCACTGGAATCTGATTAGTTTGCACAGATCTTAATATGAGAAGTGATAATAATATACCCGATAACGCCAGTGTTTGGTGGTTATACTTAGATAACTTACTGGTTTCACAATTGGTACCAGTGATGCCTGTAGGACATGTACAGATATACTGGTTAACCAGGTCTGTACATGTGCCGCCATTCTGGCATGGGAAACTGGCACATTCGTTGTTATCTGAAATACAATTAGTAAAAAATGAGAATTATTTAATACAGATTATTTCTAATTTGATACATATTATACTATGATATTTCATGGTATTTAAGTGACTGCCCAGCAAACATGAGACGTTGGCTAATTGTTGGTTTACCGCTGGGCCAACTGACTGTCAGCACACCTTCTGGGTTGCAGATTAGGTCAAAAAATGCATTCCATTGATCTATTTGTCTAAATAAATTACTAGCTATGACTAGTTCGTGGTAACACTGAAATGTGTGAACTGTGATAAATAATTCTAAATGGGAATTCTAAATTAATGCATGTTCTTCAACACCTTTTTAGATCAACCATTTGTCTTTCTCGTCAGTCATTTTCTAGCAATATGGTATATTTGCGAAAAATCAAGAAAGTGGCCCACTACACCCTCTCCCTGTAGGTTTTGCATTCACTCACTTGCTTAACATTGCAGGCCCACGTACATGTTCCATTTGCCTGGCGAGCCCGGCCAATTTTATTTATGGCCGGGTCGAGGGCGAACTTCTTTGTCACGTGACTTTCATGCCTGTGCTATTGCGGCCGGCCGGTGAATAATTTCCTGGGTCAAGTCATAGGAAATGCATCAGAGGAGAAATACAATACTGTGAACAACTCTTCACCCGGAGAAGTGACCTTTCGAAAATGCCTGGGGATTACCCAATTTTCATCTAAATATAGCAACTAGTCACAAACATTCGCCACTGGGGCATACCAGAGGCTACATGAAGCTCGGCCACGCCTCGTAGTGTGTCTCTGGGAGCCAGAGTATGTTCCACTACACCCTCACGCTTAAGGCTTTGTACTCACTCAACCTGTCTGCCATTGCAGGCCCACTTGACTCACTACACCCTGCACGTATGCCCCCCCCCCCCACGTTTAGGTATTCACTTACCGGTCTGACATTGTAGGCCCACATAGCCTGTTACACAGATACAGGCATACAGGTTGACTCCGTTAAGACATGTACCTCCATTCTGACATGGATTACTGGCACATTCGTCAATATCTGGAACAAATAATGGATAAATTATTATGGGATACGCTCTGGACGATTGAATGTGTCAGCTCAAGATAGATAAGTTTATTAAATCAGGTTCATACACCTGGTTTATAATCTGCTAAATGGGTAAAAGTGTACCTTATTATGTACAAAGACTACACTCGGATTAGGCCCTACACCAAAGTATGATAAACTACAAACTGACAAACTACACTATACTCTCATATGTGATATTTTATATGACTTGCTTACTCCTTGAGCATGAAACATGAAAACTTGGAAAATTATTGTACTCACAAGGTAAGTAAAAGTAAAATATCATTCTTTTTTTATTTTTTAACCATTTTCGAAATTGTAATTAGGCATTAGAAACATGCCGAGTAATTTGACCAAGAACATGAAAAAACTTATTATTGTCAACGCAGAAGGCGATGCTGCTGGAATTGAATTGACAACCATTGGGTTGTCACAGGTGTATATTATTATACAGACCAATCCTTCACTTGACATAGCGTATAAAGCTTAACCCAAATAGCGTGTTGGATGGCCCTTAACCTTTAAGGTAAAAGTTAGTGGGAATGAAATGTGTGTTTAAACATCGATATCTGCAAATGTTTGATTTCAATTTGTTTTAAGTGTTCTCAATGATCACGTTATTTACCAGTTTCACAGTTGGTTCCAGTAAATCCTGCGACACATACGCACGTGTAGACACCACCATTATCAACACATGTGCCTCCAAATTGACAAGGATCAGATATACATGGATCAGCCGGGGCTAAAAACAGACAACGTTGCATGAAATGATAGCTAGGTGTTTTCATGTCCGACATACTGAAACAATATTAAAATTTTGAGTAACCTGTAATAAGTTAAATTGTATATTTATCATGTTATCTTAAATTGCTGTTGTACAAGAATATGTATTTTTAAAATAGGTACATTTTGTCGCAGAAGTTAGATTTTTAAATTTCACGTACGTGTTTCGCATTGGTCGCCTGTGTAGCCTGTCGGGCAGATACAGAAGAACAAATCGATGCCCTGTATGCAGGTGCCTCCGTTAAGGCATGGGGTGCTGGCACATTCATCAATCTCTATAACACACGTAATAATCAGGAGTTAACTCACATGTACCATTTATCACCCATACTGAATCCTTGTGATAAAGGAACATACAGACACATACAGCACACACATTATCATAATATATCACAATAAATCACAATATCATATACATATATAATACACGAAAAAGATGATTCAACCTGTTAACATAACAACACATATTATCACAATACACCTGCATGCTGGATCTATGAATTGGAACGGCACACGGACAACGATAACGAGCCTGATTCAGATTTGCAGCCCCTCTGAGCTCGGGACAACGATGATTCAGGCGCTTTAGAAGTTTTTTTCTTTCATTTCAATATAAAATAATTAATATATTATACATATATAATATACATAAAAACCATGATGATTTAATCTGCTAACATACACAACATAGCTGAACAAAAATTCAGGTAACTAAAGTTTTCGCCTAGTTAATTTTACTGGCCATACATACTTATATTAACCCTTTTAGGCTTGAATTTACCATTGTCATCTTCATCCACTACAAGCCGCAAATTGCTGTCGTAATTCTTGACTTGTAATGGATGAAGATGATTTGATATGGGTGAAAAAGTGAAGAAAATTACCATGTATTGGTAAGACAGTGTCATAGAAATATTCATTCAAAACCCTTTGTTGTAGGAAAATTAAGTCTGTTTTCAGGGATGTAATATGATGTTTTAATGCATCGTGGGGGCCTAAAGGGTTAAATACCTGTTTCGCAGTTAGTTCCAGTGAACCCAGCAGCGCAGGTACACAGATAGATGGCGACGATATCAGTGCACGTGGCACCATTCTGACAAGGTGCTGAATTACACGCCGAAACTAGAACACAAAAAAAAACGTCAACCTGCAGTCCTGTATCTGCAAATATGCATGTAATGCTTAACAATCGTATGTCTAATTTATACTTTCCAAATGATTACAAAGTAAACTAAATGATAACTGAATGATCAGGATTATAATTGTAACGAAACATTTGTTTGCTCTTTCCGCTTTATGTGAATATGGTTTGGGTCTATGGGTCTAATTTTGTATAATTGTTTTAGTGTAGGGATCTTTTTCAGATGAGTGAAGACGGTCTCCACGCTGGATGGGTTAGAATCATCAATACTGTACTGTTGGTGTTACAAGCCCCTACTGAGTGTGTACAAGCCCCCACTGAGTGTGTACAAACCCCCACTGAGTGTGTACAATCCCCCACTGAGCGTGTACAATCCCCCACTGAGTGTGTACAATCCCCCACTGAGTGTGTACAAGCCCCCACTGAGTGTGTACAAACCCCCACTGAGTGTGTACAATCCCCCACTGAGTGTGTACAATCCCCCACTGAGTGTGTACAATCCCCCACTGAGTGTGTACATGACGCTTAGTCATTACAACGCCGAAATATTTTTGTATAAACCATGAAACCAAAGGGTTTTTTCAATATGAAATCATCATAAATGTCTTAGTTAGATCTTTCAGATTCATTTGAATACTTGTGTTATGGGTCTACGGCCATTACAAATATTTTATTTTTTTCCTCGTATCTGGCTATAATCTTCGGGCGGATTGCCAGTGGCGTACCCTGGTTCCTCCGCTCAACAGCGGAGCCAATGCAGCACCCGCATCAGTGCTGGCGCTGATGTAGGCTGTGGTAGCCTTAAATAACCGGCAATAGCGTGTTTGACATTAGGTCTCTCACGTGGGATGAATGGAGTTACCCAGAGGGAGTGATCCTTCCTATTGTTACTCTGGGGACTATCCGACCCGAGGATAGCGGAGCTGTGCAAAATGCCAAAGAGTTTCATCATTAAATTGTACAGCGAAACTCAAGTCTCCGGCCGTCTGGGCATGTCTGGGGGTATATCCCCTAGACATGCCCAGAACCCCTTATCGGGCGAGCGAAGGAAAACGCTCTCAATAACCCACCATGCCCTATCACCCCCACCCTCACATCATCTGTACATCATTCATCTCATCAATTGACTACAACGTTTTTATCGTATTACAATGTCACTTAAAAGACCTTTTGTGCCGAAAAGTGACGTAAAGCAAAGATTTACTACTACTACTGTTGGTGTTACAAGCCCCTACTGAGTGTGTACAAGCCCCCACTGAGTGTGTACAAACCCCCACTGAGTGTGTACAATCCCCCACTGAGTGTGTACAATCCCCCACTGAGTGTGTACAATCCCCCACTGAGTGTGTACAAGCCCCCACTGAGTGTGTACAAACCCCCACTGAGTGTGTACAATCCCCCACTGAGTGTGTACAATCCCCCACTGAGTGTGTACAATCCCCCACTGAGTGTGTACATGACGCTTAGTCATTACAACGCCGAAATATTTTTGTATAAACCATGAAACCAAAGGGTTTTTTCAATATGAAATCATCATAAATGTCTTAGTTAGATCTTTCAGATTCATTTGAATACTTGTGTTATGGGTCTACGGCCATTACAAATATTTTATTTTTTTCAGTGCGGGGATCGACTTTAGATATCAGAGTCAGATTCTAAAGTGTATCCCCGTGCTGTAAGGGGTGATTGTATCAGTATGGTATCAGATTACGGTGCTTACATTGGTCACAGTTGGTTCCGGTAAAGCCTGTAGCACAAGTACACGTGTACTGGTTTATTCCGTCGACACATGTGGCTCCATTCAAGCAAGGACCACTGGCACATTCATCTACATCTAGAGGGAAAATATAAAATGTGTTACCATGGTTAAACACTGGTACAATGGTCTACATCTTTGGTTACCCCAATAAAGTATAGGAGATTGAAGAATGTCTTTAATTTGATGGATCTATATTGAGTTAATGTCAAATTATTCCCCTTAAAACCCACAGTACAACTGTGCAAGCCTATAAATTCAACAATACTATTCATTGTTATACATAGCGGTATTTGCTTCAAAAATTGTAAAGATATTTGCTGTTTCCTGAGAATTCATATCAACTCGTCTTGAACGGAAATGCCCTGATTTTATAAAACAAATACCTGCCTTAGTAACGGTATACTATCTCAAACAAATGTAAGCTAAGTTGGAGTCAAAACAAGTTACATGTGCGTAAATTAAGCAAATGAGCCTACGATATTGGACCAGCATTCAACCAACACTAGCTGAATGTGCTGTATTCGCTGGGAGTACACTTGACGAGTTGGGTTATACTGACTAGTTTCACACTGCGTCCCTATGAATCCAGGTAAGCAGTCACACAGGAAATTCGAGACGTCTATATTTGTACAAGTTCCTCCGTTAATACATGGGCCGATATCACATGGCAGGCTAGCAGCTGAAAGCAAGCGAGTAAAAATAAAAACAATTATTATTTTTAAAATATGTACAGCTTTTCGAGACCATAAACTATTATGTCAATATTACTAGTCATTAAAATTTTCAGCAATAGTTTGGCTATACAGATACAGAGACAAAACAACCAGTGTGCAGCGTGTGTTTATTTCACAATAACGTTACTTTAAAATATGTGATGCTCTTGGTGAATTGTAAATCTAATAAAAAGTGGCTATGCCTCTTTTAAAAGGTGACATAACAAGAGAATTATATTTTACCATACACATAGATATAGAACCGTACTTGGCTGAAAAGTGCACAACAATATTTTATAACAAAAATGATGATTACGTGTAACCCATCGGGGTATAAAGGAATAGGTAGAAACATAAAAACCTGAAGCAAATTTTGTAATTCATAATTTAATATTTAAACATTTTTATTTGTTTTAAAGCAAACTACACTAACTTGTGTATCTAGAGGGAAAATACAAGCTGTGATTTCGATTTAATAAAGAGGTGGGAATGACTCTTTACATGGTTTCGGTTGACTCACGTGTTTGACACTGAGTTCCTGTGAATCCTGTGGCGCATGTACAGAAGAATGCTGTAGTGCCGATGTCTGTACAAGTCCCGCCGGCGAGACATGGCGAAGAACCACATGGTGTATTGTCAGCTGTAACAAAATGCAATAGTCATCTCCAGTGGTATAGTATCCAGTGGTATAGTATCATGCAATGGTTTGCAGAAAATCAACAGCCTGTGATATAGAAGGAAGTATAAGCTGACATGATATACGGCCAAGGGAAATACCATTCCTATCTGTATAGAGGATATATCCCATTGACCTGTTATTGGCCTGTTGCCTTTATGCAGATAGGAAGGGTATTCCCCTGTCCCAGGCCAAGTGGAATACCCTTCCTATCTGTATGGATGGGATTTCACACTGACCTGGTATTGGCCCATCACCTCAAGCAGATAAGAAGGGTATTCCCCTGTCCCAGGCCAGGGGGAATACCCTTCCTATCTGTATGGATGGGATTTCTCACTGACCTGGTATTGGCCCATCACCTCAAGCACATAGGAAGGGTATTCCCCTGTCCCAGGCCAGGGGGAATACCCTTCCTTTCTGTATAGATGGGATTTCCCACTGACCTGCTATTGACCCGTCGGCAATTATCCACGTGAAGGTCAAAGATGGGCAATGTGTGCCATTTTATTCATAGATGAGCTGTAAAAATTCTTTACCTGTCCCAGGCCAGAGGTAATTTTCTCCCCATCTGAGGGAAATTCCCACTGACAGATGGGAAGTGTGTGCCATTTACCCTTTACCTGATAGCATCATGGGCCATTTTTTTCAATGAGGCAGTTCTTAGAAAATGATACAGTGGTGAGAAATATAATTTTTTGAATTCTTGCATTGAAGGATAGGCTCAGCTCACGATTGTGACTGTATTCCTGGAATGGCTGTGAGTGTATTAAGGTTTGGACAATACCTCAGATCACATTAAGATTTAACTTACGTGTTTGACACTGTGTCCCTGAGAAGCCTGTAGCACATTGACAGAAGTAATTGGTGGTTGATTCAAAACAGGTGGCACCATTTTGACAAGGTCCTGAAGCGCAGAGAACGCCGTCAGCTAAAAATAACAGAAAAACAACACATTGACATGGAAACACAGAAAACGGGGAAATACCACTTTTATGAATGGTTTGATTCCAGAGGCAAAACACGTATTTGCCATTAACCCTTACAGTGCGGGGATCAACTTTAGACGTCAGAATCTGACGTCTGTAGACGTCAGATTCTGACAACTGAAGTCGATCCCAGCACTGTAAAAGGTAAACATATTTCTAATTGCCGTAAACCCATAACATGTGTATTTAAATGAATCGGAAAAGCTGAATAAGACATGTATGATTATATCATGATTATATCAAATTTAAATAAACACTTTGGTCTCTAAGGTTTTTATAAAAAAAATTCAGCGCTTTTAATGTTAAGCTTAATCTAGAAGAAATATTATAGAAAAGTACATCTCTGATTCAAATTCACCATGAGACGTGATGTCAGAATTCCTCGAATCCCCATTCAAGATGAATGAAAATGCCCTGAGGCTTATTACTCATTCTCTCAAGGTTAAAAATTACTGTAGGTCTATTATCAATCATAATCTGTGATCTTTGCAGAAGTCATCACATCAACTTGGCGACGAGTGCTGCCAACAGATGAGCTGATCTCAAAGTATGTCTGGTAGTGCAGGTCAACAGAGTTTGGGCATAAGTTTGAGACTGTGTTTGAAAATAAACTCTTGTCTTGTACTTAGTGCCTGTGAATCTTTATCAGGCTTAATTTCACAGTGAGTCATTGTCTATGATAGTCTCACTAGTTTGGGTGCTAGTCAATCATTTTCGATTCCGGTGAATAATTATCGTCATGAACTTACGAGTCTGGCACTGAGTTCCAGTAAATCCTGTTTGACACGTGCAGAAATAGTCGTTAGTCAGATCTGTACAGAGTCCTCCATTAAGACATGGAGAGGAGTCACACGGCAAAGTGTCAGCTGTAAAAAAAACACATAATTGTCTGGATATAATTATGCTGTGCTATTCTGAAAACGTTTAGTTAGTTTTTTAAGTGACAGCGTGTGAGAGCAGTTTCTGCTGGGGATATAAATAACATTTCATTCTGCTCAAAGCCAAACTTTATAGCAGATATAAAGTAGCAGATATAACGTTTTGGTTCCAGTATATATGACGTTTTTAGTTCCATCAGGATAATTTTTTTAATAGGGCAGAAAACCTGGCAGCTAGTTATTAGTATTTCCAACATACGTGTTTGACACTGTGTTCCCGAGAAGCCTGTAGCACATTGGCAGAAGTAGCTGGTGAGTGATTCAAAGCAGGTGGCTCCATTAAGACAAGGTCCTGAAGCGCACAAGATACCATCGGCTGGAACAAAATAACATAAACACGTGACACTAAAATTCCCGCAGAGAAGAAGGATTGTATATTATTTCTGAAGCACACATGTTAAAGTGAAAGTGTACACACATGAATATCTGTATCATACGCCTATGTATTGGCCCCTACATGTTAGTGTGAAGGTGTACACGCATGAGTACATTTGTATCATATGGTTATGTACTGGCGCCCACGTGTTCATGTGAATGTGTACACACACATGAGTACATCTGTATCATATGGCTATGTACTGGCCCCCACATGTTAATGTGAAGGTGTACACACACATGAGTACATCTGTATTATATGGCTATGTACTGGCCCCCACATGTTAATGTGAAGGTGTACACAAACATGAGTACATCTGTATCATATGGCTATGTACTGGCCCCTACATGTTAATGTGAAGGTGTACACACACATGAGTACATCTGTATTATATGGCTATGTACTGGTCCCCACAAGTTATTGTGAAGGTGTACACATATGAGTACATCTGTATCATATGCCTTTGTATTGGCTCCCACAAGTTAGTGTTAAGGTGTACACACATGAGTACATCTGTATCATATGGCTATGTACTGAACAGCATGCATCACAGTTTCCTGTGGTAGCCCCAAGAAACACAGTCTCGGGGTAGCCCCAAGAAACGCACTTTCGGGGTGGGCCAAGGAACTTAGTCTGTAGATTCATTTCATATAATTTGCTTGGAAGATTACTTCACTAGTACGACTACGTAAGGCAAGAGATGACATTTTTTTTAAATGCTTTTTGAGCGATCTCAGCCTGTATCACTCAAAAAAGGCGTTGCATATGCAGTTTATCGTACGACCACCCACTGATAATTAAACTTTTGAGCCTAAATTGCGTCATCATAATTCGCAATCGTCAAGTTTATAAGTGATGTCCAACAATGCTGCATGGCGAGGATTGTAAATTACTAAGCCGGTTCTTCCCATTGCCGTTTTGCTATCATCAATGAAAACAAAATAATTATATTTTTTATCAATCTTAAATTGTGTTTGGCTTGTAAAATTAGAACATGATAATTGTTTAGATCTTGTAAAAAATGCTTGAATTGCAGATGCGTTCCAATAGCAAGACCAGTGATGTAAGAATTAAACTTACGTGTCTGGCACTGAGTCCCGGTAAATCCTGGTTGACAAGTGCAGAAATAGTCGTTAGTCAGATCTGTACAGATTCCTCCATTCAGGCATGGAGAGGAGTCGCACGGCAAAGTGTCAGCTGTAAAAAACAACACATACTCAGAGAATTTAGATCTGATACACCAGCATTGGAGCATTGGAGCAAGTCGTTTGTTTGCTGGATATATGATGCTCTGAATACGTTAGTTAAAATTACAGTGTGCTAGAACAGCAGGGCGATTTGTTTGTAAATTACAGTGTACTAGAACAGCAGGACGAGCATAGTTGTTTTAACTTGTTCTCTTGGCAGGTTAAGTTACAGTTATTTGAAATGAAATGAGTGTTTGAACATCACGATTTCAATGTGCCAATGTGTCTTAAATTAAAGAAATTAGTATTTGACCCACTTTAAGTTGTGGGTTGCGGTTACTTGATACAACACCAAGTGCGTGATAAGCTAGGTAAGATAACTCAACAGAAAGGGGACTCAGCGATTTATCAGTATTTATATCATACGTGTTTGACATTGTGTTCCAGAGAAGCCTGCAGCACATTGACAGAAGTAGCTGGTGGTCGATTCAAAACATGTGGCTCCATTAAGACAAGGTCCTGAAGCGCAGAGAACGCCGTCAGCTGAAAATAAAAGCAAAGCAACACGTGAACATGGGGGCCAGAGAGCACCATTAGCCGAAAATGCACAGAAAACAACATGTTAATTGTTCTGATGATGGAATATAATTATTTATGGAATATAATTATTTATAGAATACAATATTGAATGTAAATTGAATGGTCAAGAGGGAATAATCGTAGGAACAGAAAATAATACAGATGATATAAAATAACAAATTACCTATATTTATCTATTATCTATTTATACAATATGTATCTATTTATACAATATGTATCTACTAACCAGGTACCAGCGGGTAAAAAAATGTAAAATATGGATTCAACATACTTTTATTATCCAATTGAAATAGTAGAAAAAAATATATAAAGATAGGTAAAAACGTACTTTACCAAATTAGGGGTAGGTCCACTATGTCATATTTAAAAATAATAACATGTCATCAAATTGTCACTTACATGTCTGACAAATATGACACGTCAGATAAAAACACAAGCATACATGTCATCACATGGTAACTTATGTGGCTGAAATGTATGACACTTCAGATTAAAGCAGATGTGTAGATGTCAGCACATGGTAACTTATGTGTCTGAAATGTATGACACTTCAGATTAAAGCAGATGTGTAGATGTCATCACATGGTAACTTATGTGTCTGAAATGTATGACACTTCAGATTAAAGCAGATGTGTAGATGTCAGCACATGGTAACTTACGTGTCTGACACTGAGTTCCTGAGAATCCTGTTGGACATGAGCAGAAGTATGCGGTGGATCCGACGTCTGTACATAGTCCACCGTTAAGGCAGGGATTGGATGTACACGGAGTGTTAGTGGCTGAAAGATAGTCATAATAGAATAAACATCAGAAGTTCACTGGATAGTAATGGTTGAAATATACTATAATAAATGTCATGTGTACATGGGGTGTTAATTTAATAAACATCAGATGTGGAGGCCTAAACAGGGTATTAGTGGCCGAAATATAGTCATAATATATTAAACGTCATCTGTACATGGGGTGTTAATGGTTGATACATAGTCATAATATAATAAATGTCAGATGTAGTGATCTACACAGGGTATTAGTGGCTGAAACATAGTCATAATATAATAAACGTCATCTGTACACGGGGTGTTGGTGGTTGAAACATAGTCATAATATAATTAACGTCATCTGTACACGGGGTGTTGGTGGTTGAGACATAGTCATAATATAATTAACGTCATCTGTACACGGGGTGTTGGTGGTTGAGACATAGTCATAAGATTTTAAACGTCATCTGTACACGGGGTGTTGGTCGTTGAGAAATAGTCATAATATTTTAAACGCCATCTGTACACGGGGTGTTGGTGGTTGAGACATAGTCATAATATAATAGACGTTATCTGTACACGGGGTGTTGGTGGTTGAGACATAGTCATAATATAATAGACGTTATCTGTACACGGGGTGTTGGTGGTTGAGACATAGTCATAATATAATAGACGTCATCTGTACACGGGGTGTTGGTGGTTGAAACATAGTCATAATATAATTAACGTCATCTGTACACGGGGTGTTGGTGGTTGAGACATAGTCATAATATAATAGACGTCATCTGTACACGGGGTGTTGGTGGTTGAAACATAGTCATAATATAATTAACGTCATCTGTACACGGGGTGTTGGTGGTTGAGACATAGTCATAATATAATAGACGTCATCTGTACACGGGGTGTTGGTGGTTGAAACATAGTCATAATATAATTAACGTCATCTGTACACGGGGTGTTGGTGGTTGAGACATAGTCATAATATAATAGACGTCATCTGTACACGGGGTGTTGGTGGTTGAGACATAGTCATAATATAATAGATGTCATCTGTACACGGGGTGTTGGTGGTTGAAACACAGTCATAATATAATAAACGTCATCTGTACACGGGGTGTTGGTGGTTGAGACATAGTCATAATATTATAAACGTCATCTGTACACGGGGTGTTGGTGGTTGAAACATAGTCATAATATAATAGAGACACGAAGTATACGAGGTGCTAGAGGTTTGAACATAGTTATCACATGATAAACGTATGATGTGGTTCAAACTGATTAGGGAATTAGATTATTGCATATTTCCGTTGCATTATGCACTATATTTTGAAGATTATTCATCTACTCACCTGTTTCGCAGTTTGTTCCAGCGAAGTTTGTCGCACATACACAATCATATCTGTTAGCACCGTCCACACATGTAGCTCCATTCTCACAAGGACCGCTCAGACATTCATTGGTGTCTGCAATAATACGAAATACTAAAATATGAAATATTATAGCATGGTGTATAATAAAAAATATTAATAACAATTAAAAGTTATTAAATGTAATTTATGATTGACATAAATAACATGAAAAGGATAATAAGTAGGATTATAATTTGAGCAAAATTTACTTTTGTTATTTGTAAAAGGTGATGATTATTTTGAGAGTCAAATAATAATTGTCTAACTTATTATTAGTCCATTCAATAAACTATACACATGTACCAAATTTAAATAGATACACAGTTAGCGTTTTATTCTCCTCTTCTTTATTTTATGTTTAGTCTGCAATTAGAATGATATGTCTTATACTCCAGACAATTGTAGACAGGACACAACACATCAGCTGCATTAATAAATTATTTAAAAATATAAAATGTTTGAGCATACCGTCTTGACAAATGACACCAGAGAATCCCGCTGGACAGCTACAGACGTAAGATGTGCCTAATGTGGTACACATACCGCCATTCTGACATGGGGTGGGATCACATGGGTCAGATATAACTGAAACACAAACAAATAAATAAATTGATTATCAAGATCCAGTACGTGGGTAAATATAACTATATACATCATAAATTAAATATTTTAATTCAGTATGTGTGTGCAGATACAAGAGTCAATTATAGACAAGACATAAATCAATCAATTAATCAATTATTTCAGTTCAGTATGTGGTTAAATCAAATATAACTAAAGTACAAACAAATCATCATTCAACTGGTTTGCTTCTGTATGTGGTCAAATACAGGGTTGGGAAATAATTCAAGCCCAGTTCTTATGATCCTCACCTACATCACATAAGTCTCCACCCATAGGGAATGGACAGGTACAGGCAAAGCTGTTAACCTGGTCAAAACAGGTACCTCCGTTACGACAAGGGTTGCTGGCACACTCGTCAGTATCTGAAAAAAACCCCATAAAATGAGTCAATCTCTGCATGACATCTGTCTATGAATGCTAAGCAGCGTAGACTCTTCCCTGGAGCCGTTTCTGTTTCGTACAGTAAAGAGTCTCAGCTTTGGACTTAAGTACGTTACACAAACGTTAGAAACTGCCCCCAGTACATGAAAATTTGTTTATGAGGTTATAAGGAAAAGCAACAACTGTAATGATGGATTGATTAAACCCTTTCGAGCCTGAATTTACCACTGTCATCTCATCCACTACAAGCCGCACATTGCTGCCACAATTCTCGACTTGTAGTGGATGAGATGACTTGGAGCAGGTGAAAAATTAAAGAATATTGCCATATATTGGTAAAACAGTTTCAAGGTAATTTGCATCATAAAACCCTTAGTTGTAGACAAAATAAGTCTGTTTACAGTGGTGTAGAATGATGCTTTAAAGCATCGTGAGGGCTTAAAGGGTTAATAATAATTATTTTACTCCCCGCTGTATGTTGACGGCTGTAATAATGTTCGCCTACCTATTTCACACTGCGTCCCTGTATATCCAGGTATACATGTACAGACGTATATGGATCCTATGTTAGTACAGGCAGTGCTTCGTGATGGAATACATGGGTTAGAGGCACAGGAGTCCTGTGTCACACCTGAAATATACAAGTAACAACTCATGGATAACTGGTGTGACAAGTAAATACATAGCACAATATACAAGTAACAACTCATGGATAAATCGTGTGACAAATAATTATATAGGCCCTACCACATGGGTGAAATGAGTAAACATTCAAAATCAAGCTTTTTTTGTAGACCTCGCATTGCAAACGATAAAGTTGTTCCTCATTAAATCTTAAAGCGCTATATTAGACATGCATACATTTTGAAGTTGTCTCACTATCACGACTCACAACTTACAAAAAATATTTAGTTTAATTTGCAAACACAAAATTTGCGAGTTGAATTTCATCCCCAATTACTATGCTTTAAACTGTTAATAAAACAGATTAAAAGTCGTGCTTAAGGTCAATATAATCACTTTATCGTACCCCCACAGGTGTTATCGACCATGAGACTTGTACTGATAACTTCCTGTATCGACCAAAACATGTAAACAATTCGTTTTCCGGTTGCGAATTATTTCATAATACTGACGCATTGTAGTCTAAATATATTAATTATCAGTTAAACATGTGGGTGGTCGTACGATAAAATGCATATGGCACTGCTTTTTGGTCGACACAACCTGAGATCGGTACGCCGTCGCCAGATACAGACCGAGCCGAAGGCGAGTGCCTGTATCGGCGACAAGCCATATGCATATCGTATCGTTACTGGTGGGTAGACATACATACCTATTTGACACTCGCTTCCTGTGAACCCGGTTTCACACTGACAGATGTAGCCACTAGTGAGATCTTGACATGTCCCTCCATTCTGACATGGTAAGCTGGCACATTCGTCAATATCTAAAATACAATATCTAAAATGTAATATATATGACACCTTTTTTTTGCTAAGGCATAGTGATATGTTGTGAAATCTGGAGGTTGGGTTTTTACTCCACGACCCCTAGAAAAGCAGGCATGTACATGTTGACAACACCTCTGTTTGATATTTCAGTATAAGACTAAAACCAGCCAGGCTAAATGCAAGCTATCAGGTTCATGTTAATTTATCTAGCTTGGTTTAGTAAAAAATTATCCGCCAATGCAAAAACATACTTTGAAAATTTTAATTTTTAAGAATGGTGTAAATATGTCTGAATTATTTTGAATCGTAGGAATAGTATGGTCTTACCATACAACTGAGGTGAGGTGTGGAACTAGCTCAGTACAAGTGAATCGTGATATAGTTAACCATCACTTTGCATACAGAATGTAATCTTACTTGTTTCACAGACGACCCCCATGAATCCCGCCTGGCAGGAGCAGATGATCGAGGAGCCTGCTTGTGTACACATACCTCCGTTCTGACATGGGTTAGGTGTACAACTAGCAGTAGCTGTAACAACATAAAGAGGAGTTTATGCGTATAACAAGATGTAAAAATAAATCACAGTATGAAGCAGTAGTTAGGTGTACAACTGCTGTAGCTGTAGGCCTAACAACTACATCACTATATAGGACAAGGGTTATATATAAAAGCTGGATATTCTAAATACACCACACCATGATAAGGGCTAAATGGGACAAACACATCACACAATAAAACAGTGGTTAAACGTGTAAAGATGTTGGCATCTACAGAGAGGCTGTGTGGACCTTTAACCCTTACAGTGGCGAATATGTTTATAAATACTATGGATACGAAATCTGACGCAAAAAGTCGATCCCGCATTGAAACGGTTTATTTTACAGAGACAGGTGTGCACAGGACTTTTGCTAGTTTATCAACTTCTTTTCAGAAAGTAACAACAAGTTATGTGTTATCAGAATCAGTGCACAGTGTCATTGTTCAATCTATTCCACCTAAATAGCAGTGATCTGTAGTTACCGTTTACTACAACAACTATTAGTCGAATATTGACGACAAGCCAATATTCAAAGGAGGGCCCAAGGATATCAGTGCTCATATCAGGTGTAGCACTGCTAAAGATAACTAGTGACACTAGTAGCTGCAGTGATGTACCTATTAATTCTTTCAGTGCGGGGACCGTCTTTATATGTTAGTATCTGACGTCTGCAAACGAGAGATTCTGACGTATAAACACGATCCTCGCACTGAAAGAATTGAAAGATTTATAATGGTCGAACACTTGAAACAGAACCCTTCGATTTAAGACTCACATATTTCACACTGTGTGCCAGTAAATCCAGATGGGCAGGAGCAGAAGAAGCCATTGTCCAGATCCAGACACGTACCTCCGTTGATGCATGGGTTACTCTGACACTCGTCGATATCTGTGACAGATCAAAACTATTAGTTAAAAACGAGGCGATCCTTAATCAAAACTAGTCATCAATATCTGTGCCAGACCAAAACAATCAGCTAGAAACAGGGTAGCAATATCTATGACAAAGAAAATGTTAGCTAGAAGCAAAACATCAATACAGAGAAACTATTATCGAGAAACAATGCAATCTATATCTGTGACAGATCAGCTATCATCCGGAAACAACGCAATCGATATTTATGACAAATAAACTATTAGCTAGAAATAGGACAAGTAATACAAGCGACAGAGAAACTATTGGCTAGAAAGAAGGCAACAATAAATATGGCAGACAAAATATTAGGTCTAAACAGAGGTGATCAGTTTCAGCGACAGAAACTATTAGCTGAAAATATGACATCTATAAGTGTGACAGACAAACTATTAGCTGGAAAAATGGCATCTATGATCACAGCTACTGTCATGTTTCTATTCATTTTTACTGTCATTTTTTCTATCAATTTTTACTGTCATGTTTTTATCAAATCTCATTGTCTTGTTTTAACCATTCTTATAATTAACTTAACACTTTTTACTCAATTATCTATTTACTGTTAAATCGTGACATTTTGAGTGGATTTATAACAATATTATCTTTGGCAATATCGAAAATGAAAGAAAAACACTGCTACATATAAGCCTACTACTGTTTGTATTTGCAATGAAGAATTGCTTGAAGCATTTCACTTCTCAATCTATATTATTATTTTTTTAGGTGGGAGCACATATGTCAGTGTTATCGTGTTCCTTACTTATTTCACAGAATGTTCCCACAAAGCCAGAAGCGCACAGACATCCCTGTGTGGGTGGCTGGTTGATACATGTGGCCCCGTTCTGACAGGGACTGGGTGAGCAAGTGAAATCAACTGAAACAAAAACATTATGATATATAGGTTGATAAATGTGGCCACATTCTGACACGGACTGGATGAGCAGGTGAAATCAACTGTAAAAAATACAACATTGTGAAATATAGGTTGATACATGTGACCCAGCTCTGACACGGACTAGGTGAGCAAGTGAAATCAACTGTAAAAAACAAAACAACATTGTGAAATAGCCAGCGATAACCAGCAAACATGACACGATGAGCTAATTTTAGTTTGATGTTGGGCCAGCGTCACAGACATTGGACCAACATCAATCTAACATTGGTTTGATGTTTCGTGTTTGCTATGTCCAGTCAGAAATGCACGTCTACAGTATATCATGCTAACGATATGTTTGTGTAACTACTGCTGTGTATTTGACTCCTGATGATGTATAAGAGAGAATATAGCAAAACATGATTTAGTAGAGAGATGTGCTGTATTATTGCCCGACGCAGGGACAGCAGCACGAGGTGGAGCCGAGAAATGCTGGCATCAGTGAAGGGCAACAATACAGCATATCTCACGAACAAATCATGTTATTACTATTATGATCATTTTTCCAACATGACAACGAATCTTTAAAACATATTTATGATTTGTCCACATTTACATCATAGGCCTACATGTCTATGCAGAAACTAACCACTGTGTGCTATCACGACGCACCCGTCTTGTTGGCGTGCCGCTGTTATGCAGGTGTCCGCTCACATAGATCACAAGTGGACCTGTACCTGCAGCTCGAGTACACCAGTTGTACACCAAGGCCGATTATGCAGGCAACTGCGCGTACACACAGAGAGTCTGGTTCCCCCAGAGTAGGGCTGCTAGCTAAATATTACGCCCGCATAAACAGCAATATCTCACTAGTAGCGCCCTCTCAAGTGGTAGTAATGACGTGTTATTTTTAACCCTTTCATGCCTAAATTTACCATTGTCATCTCATCCACTACAAGCCGCAAATTGCTGTCGCAATGCTCGACTTGTAGTGGATGAAGATGACTTGATAAAAATGACAGAAAATTGTCATGTATTGGTAAAACCGTTTCATGGAAATTTCATCATAAATCCCTTAGTTCTAGGAAAATTAAGTCTGTTGCCAGAGATGTAAAATGATGCTTTACTACATCGTGAGGACTCAAAGGGTTAAAGATAATTACGTGTTACGAGACTCACCTGTTTGACATTGACTTCCAGAGACTCCTGTTGGACATGTACAGAAAAATGACGTAGTTAAATCTGTGCAGGTTCCACCATTAAGGCACGGATCCGAGTCGCATGGGGTGGTTTCAGCTAGAAATATAGAAAACATATGATGTAGTGCCTATATCTGTACATGCCCCACTATTAAGGTTCTGTCCCGAGTCGCACGGGGAAACCTAAGCTATAAATATAAACCATAATATGATGTAGTGCTTATATCTGTACAGGCTCTACCATTAAGGCTTGGTCCCGAGTCGCATGGGAAAACGTAAGCTATCAATATAGATCATAATATGATGTGGTTCCTAAATCTGAACATGCCCCACCATTACGGCACAAACCCGAGTCGCATTGGGGTGATTTTAGTATTAGCAGTATACTGGAGACGAATGATTTATAATCACACACTGCCGGCTCCCGTAGCATCATAATAATCAATCATATGGCTCCTGACTGTAGTTCATCATCTGTAATTTAACATAGCTAAGAATATAGAGTTCCGAGGGTTTCAACGTATAGCACTATAGACCTACCATAATAATTGATCTGTACTTCGCCAACAATAAATCTCCATTTCCGGCTTAGAATATAGTGGGCGAACAAAGAAAGCAATGTAGTGGTGTGTCTTAAAAAGCATATATTGTTTTTACTCACGCGTATCGCATGTTTTTCCAGTAAAGCCAGTGATACATAAACAGAAGAAATCACTGTCATTGTCAATGTCATAACATTGCGTGGTGAAACTGGACACACATGGGTTGGCATCGCATGGTGTGTTGGTAGCTGTAACATAAGGTTATCTTTCATAAGAATCATGTCAACGTACTGGACACTGTGTTTTGTGTATGCTTGACCAGTAATGTTGCCCAAAGCAATTACTTCCATTTGATATGAAAGGGTGTAACTGTCACTTGATGACGTGGGAGTTACACTCTTTCATATCCAAAGGCCGTCCAGTATATAATTTGTTTAATTATATGTAACACTATCACCTCACATTACATTGCATTTACAGTTACATGATTATTGTGATAAATATTGTAGGAATACATTTAACCCTTAAAGCGATGGGATCGACTTAAGATTCTGACGTCTAATGACAAATTAAAAAAAATATAATGATCGTAGACCCAAAACATATTCAAATGAGGCGGAAAGAGCTAACTAAAACATTTATGATAATTTTAAATTGATAAAAGTCCTTTGTTCACCATTGGTTATACAAACAATATTCAGCATTGAACAGATTAAAGAGTGGACTCTTTGGTCTTTATATTCAGTATTGTATGGGTTAACCTACGTGTTTCACATCGTTGCCCAGTGAATCCTGATTTACATGGACATACATAGCTGGTGCCGGAGAGTGAGCAGGGTGCAGCCAGGTTATCGGCTACACATGGATTAGATGCACAAGGATCAGCTACAACAGAACATAACACAAGTTAAACATAAGAGAGAGAAAGCAGGGTGCATCCAGCAGCCACACATGAATTACATCAGCTAAAACAGAGCATAACACAGGTGAAACATTATCAGAACGGACCCGTATATATAGTTTTCAAGCTGACATTAAAGGCTCAAACAAATATTTTTTCTTCTTGTTTTCATTCATTAAAAGCTGGAATTATTGCAATTTCCAGCTTTAAATGATGATAAAAATATACGAAAAAATAGACAGGTGATTTTAAACAGCTGAGAGTCCGTATTCTCGTACAAGTTACGATACATGGTAGGCTTCGGATTGGTCGAGATGGCCATCTCGACCAATCCGAAGCCTACGATATATCGTAACTTGTACAAGAATACGGACCCAGAACTCTAGGGGCTTAGCCGACATTGGTTGGACGTGTGTTGTCTGATGGGTAAATGCTTACCGTCAGCACAGGTGACACCAGAGACCCCTGTTGGACACAGACAGAAGAACGTGTTTGACTGTGTGCTGTCCAGACATGTGGCTCCGTTCTGACAGGGGGTAGAGGCACACGCACTGGATATATCTACAAAACATGTAAGTGATCGTAAGCGATAAGACTTCCCGATCATCCGGACAAACCTGATAAATAGTTTTTCCCTCTAAACTGGGCTTACACATAGCAGTATAAAAGAGTAAGTGGAACACACTGAAGTTTACTAAAATATAAGTTTGACGTGCCTTTTGACTCCTCTGTTAAAAAATATGTAATTATTTCAAGCGGGAACAAATCATTTCATCACAAATCACTCACCACTCTCGCAGACGGTTCCGGTGAAGGATACTGGGCATGCGCACTGGAAGCTGTTAATATTGTTGAGGCATGTGCCGCCATTCAGACATGGTAAACTGGCGCATTCATCAACATCTACAATAAACATAAGCAGTAGAGAGTTTTGTTATGAGAGTGCCTACTGTGATAAAAACAAAGAGTACATAATCTGTACACCTGTGATATAATTACAAATATAATGCATGTTTAACCCTTTTAAGCTTGACTTTACGTTGTCTTCTCCATCCACTACAAGCTTGTAGTGGATGAAGATGATTTGATGTGGGTCAAAAAGTAAAGGAAATTGCCATGTATTGGTAAACAAGTTTCATGGAGATTTTCATTTTAAAACCCCTAGTTGTAGGAAAATTAAATCTGTTTTCAAGGATGTAAAATTATGCTTTATTGCATCGTGAGGGCTTAAAGTGTTAACAGGGATATGCAGTTTATAAAATACTTTTTGTACGAGTGTTCATTGTGATATGATGCCTATGTATATCAGTGATTATGTACACCAGGGTTGTTTACGTAGAGGCGCTTGTTAGAATACGTTGGGATTAGACCAGTTTGAATCTTTTGAATAGGGCATATATATACTGACCGTCAGTACACTGAGTACCCGTGAAGCCAGGTGGACATACACACTGGTAGATGGACCCACTCTCTAAACATGTAGCTCCATTCTGACAGGGTCCTGATGCACATGGGAACACAACTGGAACACAGGGATATAACATGATTAGCATGAGAACACGGCCGACACACAGGTATATAACGTGATTAGCATGGGAACACAGCTGGAACACCGGTATATAACGTGATCAGCATGGGAACACAGCTGACACACAGGTATATAACGTGATTAGCATGGGAACACAGCTGACACACAGTTATATAAAATGTTTAGCATGGGAACACAAGTGGAACACAGGTATATAACATGATTAGCATGGGAACACAGCTGGAACACAGGTATATAACGTGATTAGCATGGGAACACAGCTGACACACAGGTATATAACGTGATTAGCATGGGAACACAGCTGACACACAGGTATATACCATGGTTAGCATATAACATATAATATATATAATGTCAGCCTGATAGGAATATTAAGATGTAATATGATAGGCACTGGTACACAGCTGGAAATAATAGATGTAAATTGAGAAACATATGAACAAATTGGAACATATGATATGATTAGCCAAATGGTTCAATATTCTTCGATTTTAAACACATTAGTAAAACTGTTTTGATAACAACAATATTAACTGAAATTAATCCAATGTGCACGTGCCTATGTATTGACGTTTTCGTTTGAACATGGTAATGGGTGAAAATTCCCCGAGAAATTTTGAAGTGTTATGCAGCACAAGAGTTAGCATTGCGGGGTGAAGGATCTGTCAGTATTGAGATGACATACCTGATTCACACTGATCACCTCCAAAGTTAGCCTGACAGAGACACTCGTAAAATCCAGGATTGTTGATACAAGATCCACCATTGAGACAAGGAGTACTAGCACACTCATTCATATCTGTCAACACATAGTTAAAGTCAAGACAACTATACTGTCATCTGTCATCATATAAGTATATATATAATAATACCTTTCATCAAATTAGGAAGGTTCAGTTCATGTATTTCACATATAATTTTATGAAATAAATTAGTACTTTATATCTCCTTAAAAAAATAAAGACTGTTTTGTTGAAGGATGCACCTTAAACTTTAGTTAATATGTTCCCACTATCCATTGATAAGGCATTGTCTACATGCGTTTAATTCCAGGAAATTAAATCTTTGCGGAGCAAACTTCTTACTTACACGTTCTTCAGATGTATGGTTCTTTTACCAGTTTTGGTATGTATTATTGTATCAAATGTATGGTGGGTTATCTCTCTAGTATGTATTATCATAGTATGGCTGTGTTACCTGTTTCAGTATGTATTATTATAGTATGGCTGTGTTACCTGTTTCAGTATGTATTGTAATGGTATGGTCGTGTTACCTGTTTGAGTATGTATTATTATAGTATGTTTGTGTTATTTCAGTATGTATTATTATAGTATGGTTGTGTTATTTCAGTATGTATTATTATAGTATGGTTGTGTTGTTATTTCAGTATCTGTTATTTTAGTATGTTTGTGTTATTTCAGTATGTATTATTATAGTATGGTTGTGTTATTTCAGTATGTATTATTATAGTATGGTTGTGTTATTTCAGTATGTATTATTATAGTATGGTTGTGTTATTTCAGTATGTATTATTTTAGTATGTTTGTGTTATCTCAGTATGTATTAATATAGTATGGTTGTGTTATTTCAGTATGTATTATTATAGTATGGTTGTGTTGTTATTTCAGTATCTGTTATTTTAGTATGTTTGTGTTATTTCAGTATGTATTATTATAGTATGGTTGTGTTATTTCAGTATGTATTATTATAGTATGGTTGTGTTATTTCAGTATGTATTATTATAGTAAGGTTGTGTTATTTCAGTATGTATTATTATAGTATGGTTGTTGTATTTCAGTATGTATTATTATAGTACGGTCGTTTTACCTGTCTGGCAGAATGTTCCAGTGTACCCTGAGCTACATGCACAGATGAAAGCCTGGTTGTTAAAGTCAATACATGTTGCTCCATTCAGACAAGGGGTAGGGTTACACACTCCCTCCACTGTAAATAGACAGCAAAATTATTCATCATAATTATCACTATCATAAGTCAAATGATGGCTACCTTGAGATATAGGCGAGACTACAAACTCCATTTTGCAATAAAAATACATATTGTAATGATAGAGAGTTCAATGATATAGGTGAATATAAAAGTGGCCACTGTTAGGCCTATATGATAAAAAAGTCTTTCGTTTTTTTTAAATTATATTTATTACATTTTTTTCAATATTATCAATTAGTCGTTTGATAAACAATGATGTAATTATGAAAATATTTTTGTGTTGAGTTAGAGTTGCATTTGAGTTTATGGTAGGAATACTTATGTACTGACAGTCACATTGAGCTATATATAACCCTGGTGACCTGAGTTTATGGTAGGAGTAATTATGTACTCACAGTCACATAGAGGTATATATAGCCCTGGAGATCTGGGTTTTATGGTAGGAGTAATTATGTACTCACAGTCATATAGAGCTATATATAACTCTGGAGACCTGGGTTTTATGGTAGGAGTAATTATGTACTCACAGTCATATAGAGCTATATATAGCTCTGGAGACCTGGGTTTATGGTAGGAGTAATTATGTACTCACAGTCACATAGAGCTATATATAACCCTGGTGACCTGAGTTTATCGTATAGGTACTTATGTACTCACAGTCACATAGAGGTCCTGCTCTGCCAGCATTACAAGTACACGTATAACCATCCACAAAGTCTGTACAGAATCCGAAAGATCCACATGGATTACTCAGACACTCGTCAATCTCTGAAACGAAAAAGAATGCAAACCATATTACAAACAATCCGCGTCTCATACACCACTTACATGTGCGTGCTTATTCTTAAAGGTAAGTAGTTAGATCTTCAACATCATCATCCATCAGGGCCCCTCTACAATCTGCATGAGTGGCCCTCATGGATTACTAAGTCTACCGTCATCCATCAAGGCCCCTCTACAATCTGTGTGAGTGGCCCTCATGGATTACTAAGTCCACCGTCATTCATCAGGGCCTCTCTACAATCTGTGTGAGTGGCCCTCATGGATTACTAAGTCCACCGTCATTCATCAGGGCCTCTCTACAATCTGTGTGAGTGGCCCTCATGGATTACTAAGTCCACCGTCATCCATCAGGGCCTCTCTACAATCTGTGTGAGTGGCCCTGATGGATTACTAAGTCTATCGTCATCCATCATGCCCCTTGACAATCTGCATGAGTGGCCCTGATGGATTACTAAGTCCACCGTCATTCATCAGGGCCTCTCTACAATTTGTGTGAGTGGCCCTGATGGATTACTAAGTCCACCGTCATTCATCAGGGCCTCTCTACAATCGGTGTGAGTGGCCCTGATGGATTACTAAGTCCACCGTCATTCATCAGGGCCTCTCTACAATCTGCATGAGTGGCCCTGATGGATTACTAAGTCTACCGTCATCCATCATGGCCCTGTCCAATCTTTGAGAGTGGCCCTCATAGATTACTAAGTCCATCGTCATTCATCAAGGCCCCTCTACAATCTGTGTGAGTGGCCCTCATGGATTATTAGGTCTACCGTCATTCATCAAGGCCCCTCTACAATCGGTATGAGTGGCCCTGATGGATTACTAAGTCCGCAGTCATTCATCAGGGCCCCTCTACAATCTGTGTGAGTGGCCCTCATGGATTAGAAGTCGACCGTCATCCATCAAGGCTCCTCTACAATCGGTGTGAGTGGCCCTGATGGATTACTAAGTTCACCGTTATTCATCAGGGCCCTAACACTAACCCTAACCCTAACCCCAACCTAACGGTGGATTGCACTATATACTTTGATCCTTTGTTGTGAAGAAAATGTAAAATTATCAGGAACATTTCTTTGGTTTTGTTCCAGGGGGTTTATGGTTGTGGAGAATGGGGATTAGTCTATATCCCAGACCTTATACAGCTATGTTTGTTTTCCACCCATGTTGTTTGTAGTACAATGTCTTACCTGTGTCACACGTGCTTCCCATATAGCCAGGAGCGCAGTCACATGACGCTAAGGTGTCAGGAGCTGTACCAACAAGCACACAACTACCGCCATTCTTACACAAGTCTGTCGTACATTTGTTATCTGAAAATAACAAAAGAAGATCAACTGAAATAAACTGACAATTGCTGCAGAGGTATATATATCCCTGGTGACCTGGGTTTATGGTAGTCAATATATATGTCAAATTAACACTGTCAGAGCGGGGACCATCTTTATACGTCAGAATCTGACGTATAAAGACGGTCCCCGCTCTGATTTTTTTTAAAATATTTATAATAGCCATAGACCCATAACATAGGTATTCAAATTATTCGGAACGAGCTAACTAAGATATTTTTGATGATTTCAAATTGAAAACAAATCTCTGGTCCCCATAGTTTATAGAACAATAATTCAACGTTGTAAAAGTAGTTTTTGGTCTGCATAGTTTATACAACATTCATTCAGTGTTGTAAGAGTAGTTTTCGGTCTGCATAGTTTATACAACAATAATTCAGCGTTGTAAGAGTAGTTTTTGGTCTCCATAGTTCATACTACAATAATTCTGCGTTGTAAGAGTAGTTTGACCAGTATGCCTTCGTCAACTCTGAGATGTACTTACTGCGGACTTCGCACCTTGATCCGAGCCATCCAGGCAGACAAACACACACATAGCCGTTCACCTGGTCAGAGCACATGCCTCCGTTAAGGCATGGGTTACTGGCGCACTCATTGATATCTACAGAGGAAAACATCACTTGTAGTAAAATGTGACAAGTATAAATTTAACAATGAGCAGCTTAAATTAATGTTGTTCCATCTACTTATAGCTTTATTAAATGTATCATTATTGATATCAATGTATCACTATTGATATTGCCTCATATCACATAATTTGGTTTGTTTTTTAAATATATCATTGTGCAGTGCATAATTTCAAGATTTATTAAACCATTAAACAATACGAGAATAGTTCTATGATTGAACGCGTTATGCCAAATATCAGCTGATGCAATATGCATTTCTGGCACAAAATTGTCTATGTGAAGCAAGTTAAGCAAATATTGTTTTAAGTGTCCGTCTTGCAAGGCAATATCAAACTGACCAGCTGAGTGGTAGTGAAGTGGAAAGGAGTGAGTGCGATATGGCCTGATTTCACCATATATATATCACAACTGTGAGAAAGCTTCTTCCTGACTCTTATGATATTATATAATGTCATACTTACTGACTTCGCAGTTATCTCCTATGTATCCTGGTGTACATTTACATTCATACTGCAGGCTGTCAAGGGATCGTACACAGGTGCCCTGGTTCAGGCACGGGGTGGGGTCACACGAATCTACAGCCACTGAAAACAACATACACAATCAACAATTAGCCTGAACAAACAGTGTGTCACTTAGTGGTGCTTGATAATTGCAGCAATACCATTGAATATGCGCATATATCATTATATATAAACGAAAACAAAAAGGTTGTTATCACACTGAGCAGATTTAGTAGCCTTAAACCCGTGGTTCAATGTGGAATGGGCATGTGAAAGCTGGTATCTATAAATAGCCAAGACTAGGAATTTCTCCAGACTCATAAAACCAGGATGATGTAAATACACATTGATTCACGTGTAGGCCTACAGGTAAATGGACGCTGGGTTTTTCAAAAAAATATCTTCAAAATTACCTGCTACAGGCCGGGTGACAGGCCGCGAAACTGTCACCAGTGGCCTGCATGGATATAATAGGTATAAGGTATAACCTGCATGGGCTGGTGTAACCTGCATTGGCTGGTGTAACCTGCATGGGCAGATGCAACATGTGTAGTGTGTTTTTCAACCCAACGCCTTCATATTATTCATGATGCAGTATGATAGCTGACTGATTGCTAAAATTATTATAATTATTTACTCATAGATGTCGCTGAAGTATATGGAATTGCTAGGATTTAAGAACCTGCTCTCAGGGCAGCATTGGGTATGAAAAAATATACAGTATTATTGATCTGCTTGAGGACTGTGGGTGTGGCGTTATGTCATTGTGGTATAGCCACGAGGCCCTATTTCATTCTGATGTCACGTATATACTGAACAGTGGACTATGCCTTTAACCCTTACAGCGCGGGGATCGACTTTAAAAGTCAGAATCTGACGACTAAAGTCGATCCCCGCACTGTAAGAGTAAAAATATTCCTAATGGTCGTAGACCCATAACATAGGTATTCAAATGAATCAGAAAGAGCTACCTAAGAAATTTATGATGATTTCAAATTGAAAAAAATCCTTTGCTTGTTATTTTTTTTACAAATAAATTCAGGGCTGTGAGAGTTTAAATGTTCAAATTTGAAATGTTACTTACAGTCTTCACAGTGAGTTCCAGTAAAGAATGTGGTACAGGCGCAGAAGTAGGTATTAACCAGGTCAACACAGGTGCCGCCATTATCACAAGGATCAGGGTCACAGTCATTGGTGTCTGTAAAATAAAGACCACTTATATATTACCGGTTCATCATCACATGGATCGGGGTCGCAGTCATTAGTGTCAAGTTCTCACAAATAGATATGGCACTGTAATATACAATTGGCATACTGCTACTGCTGGCATTGCTGCTGGTGGTATGTCCGCTCCTACTACTACTACCACTACTACTGCTGCTGCTGCTGCTGGTTCTACTACTACTTCTACTACTACTACTACTATTACTACTACTACTACTACTACTACTATTACTGCTTCTGCTGTTGCTGCTACTACTACTAATACTACTACTACTACTACTACTACTACTACTACTACTACTACTACTACTACTACTACTACTACTACTACTACTACTACCATTACTACCACTACTACTACAACAACTACTACTACTACTACTTCTACTACCACTACTACTACTACTACTACTACTACTACTACTACTACTACTACTACTACTACTACTACTACTACTACTACCATGCTCCATTTTGTGTCAGTGATCCCATGATAACACTTGTAATACTGCCCTGTAAGCCCCAGACTGTGGAGTACTCACTGATTTCACAGTTATTGCCAGTGAATCCGGGTATACAGTCACAAACTCCGTCTCCGGCGTTAGGCTGACATGTACCACCATTCAGGCAGGCTCTAGTATCACATGGGTTCTCATCTACAACGTCAAAATCAAAACGCTATATATATGCCACCTAACCCTTTAAGCCCACACGATGCATTAAAGCATCATTTTACATCCCTGAAAACAGACCTAATTCCCTTACAGCTAAGGGTTTTAGAATGAATATTCCCATGAAACTGGTTTACCAATACATGGTATTTTTCTTTACTTTTTCACCCACATCAAATCATATTCATCCACTACAAGTCGAGAATTGCGACAGCAATTCGCGGCTTGTAGTGGATGAAGATGATAATGGTAAATTCAGGCTTGAAATGGTTAACTAGCAGAACGGATGATATTTGGCTCACAGGAGCAGAATTTTCAGACCTTAATAATTTATTCACAACATAAAAATAACATTTACTCTCAAACATTTGACAATGCAGAACCATAATATGGCTGTATAAAGGAGCCTTCATCTTTAAACATACACGTTTTCAAGCTATTTGAAAACAATCATGATAACATATGAATATCTACTGGCCTACTTCCCCTTTGTCCTGAAATGATATTGCAAATAAATTACATCGCTTTCTTCTAATAGATGATCCAGAACTCGGGGCGATGTTGTATTACATACAAGTGAGCATCCAGCAATTTAATCTAATCATTTATATGCCATGAATGTACTTACAATCTTCACAAGTAACGCCTTCGTAGTTTGTAGGACATGTACAGACGAAACCGTTTATGTCGTCAGAACAGAGGCCTCCATTAATACAGGGTTGGCTGTTACACTCGTTTATGTCTGCAAGTACAATAACAATATCAAATGTGGATACTTTACTTTTCCTAGCTCACAGCCGTCTCTGCCCAAGGCCGGACGAATGGAGTTAACACGTATCACCTTAGATATTGTAATATATGCATAAGCTTCTATGTATAATTATAAAAGGTTTGTCGCCTTAGATATTGTAATATATAGATTATCACAAGTATCACCTTAGATATTGTAATATATAGATTATCACAAGTATCACCTTAGATATTGTAATATATGCATAAGCTTATATGTGTAATTATAAAAGGTATGTCGCCCTAGATATTTTAATATTTATAAAAGCCCCTCTATATGTAATTGTGAAATAGAATCAACAAACAATTAGTTTGATCACGTGACCTTATCATTAAATTTTTGCAAACCATGTATGTTGCATTGGTTAAATTTTAATATAATTAACAAATGCTGGATGTGACGATGTCACCCTTTAAACATTAAATAAACATGCTTAGCACGTGAAAAAAATTAAACAGTGAATTTGTTCTTACTTAAATTCAGGTTATCTTTTACACAGGGACAAAACAATAATTGTTAACAACCAGAACATTTAGTTGAGATTACTACAAAGTGACGGCCCTATTCAGACAATTAGTGAATATAATCGCTGATTTAAATATAGACGGGATGGAGTGAGAGATGTCTGCCTACTTACTGCTCTCACAACGGAATCCGTAGAATCCTGGCATGCAGCGACACCTAGTGATTGATACATCATCCAGACAGGTGGCGCCATTCTCACAGTTGTTATTGGCTGTACACAGAGGTCCTGAAGGGATAAAGAAATAGACAATATACAAATAAACTTTTATAGCGCCTAAATCATTGGTGATTCAAGCTCAGAGGCGCGACAAGACATAATCGTGATTAGTCATAAATTCATTTGCGTTTGTCGTCTGGGCCAACCAGAGAACTGAGGAGCTAAAAGCCTGACCGAAAAAATATTTTCAATTTATTTCTGAAAATAATCAGTGTTTTTGCAGAGAGAATTTTTAACGGGATCTAATTCCTAATTCTAGATGCAGCATTTTCATGTTAGTATATTCATGGGCTGTAATATAAACAGTGTGTTGTGCTCTCCACTTTATCTGTATGAACAGTTACGTATTTAGAGTGATCGGCCCCTATACCCGGATGGACATTATAGTGTACGTTACCTAATTCACAGCGGTCTCCGCTATACCCGGATGGACATTATAGTGTACATTACCTAGTTCACAGCGGTCTCCACTATATCCGGATGGACATTATAGTGTACGTTACCTAGTTCACAGCGGTCTCCGCTATATCCGGATGGACATTATAGTGTACATTACCTAGTTCACAGCGGTCTCCACTATATCCGGCTGGACATTATAGTGTACGTTACCTAGTTCACAGCGGTCTCCACTATATCTGGATGGACATTATAGTGTACGTTACCTAGTTCACAGCGGTCTCCGCTATATCCGGATGGACATTATAGTGTACATTACCTAGTTCACAGCGGTCTCCATTATATCCGGCTGGACATTATAGTGTACGTTACCTAGTTCACAGCGGTCTCCGCTATATCCGGATTGACATTATAGTGTACGTTACCTAGTTCACAGCGGTCTCCGCTATATCCGGATTGACATTATAGTGTACATTACCTAGTTCACAGCGGTCTCCGCTATATCCAGATGGACAGGTACATTGGTAGTTTCCGTTCAGTAGCTCTTGACAATCCCCTCCGTTGTCACAGATACTAATATCCGTATTTTCAACCACGCATGGATCAAGCTCTGGAAACCAAGGTCATTTGAGGTCAAATAGAGAATGATAGTAATAGCAAACCTAGACATTATAAATTTGTATTATGAGATCCTTAAATATAGAATGATATATGCAAGAAAAGTAGAGCTGGTACTGATAAGCAATAGATTATTTTTGTGATTGTATTTTTTTCAGGATATTAAACATATTTATTCCAATATTTAATCAGCCTGACGTTTTTCTTATTGGTTGAAGTATAATACTCAACAATTTATTGTGATGATATGTTCAGTTGAGTGCGATATGGAGTAATACAGCACTTGTCCAATGACTGTGTGAGGTGTGAGCCTTAAGGCGAACACCCTATTCATTGGACATGTGCTGTATTTTCACATATGTCACAAAAAATGAACAACGTCTGTATTTTCTCACACGATCACGTCACACACGACATAAGCGCCATACATTGCAGTTCACAATCTATAGTTAGAGTGCGATATGGGCTGATACCGATATACGTCTCATAGTGAAAATCACTGCGCAGAGTGTGAGCAGCACATGCTAAAAGTTGTTATCAATATCAGACCTGATCACAGCAGTGCCAGTTTTGCTAGGCTGTACTCAAATGATATGATAGCTTACTGATTTCACATCTGTCTCCGGTGTAGGGCTTTAGACAGGTACACGAAAAGCTGAAATTGTCAAGTGGATTGGTGAGTCTACAGCTGCCGCCATTCTCACAAGGCCAAGGGTTACAACCATCAACCGCTGAAAACAACACAGGCATTGATTAGGATTATAATATAACATATACAAGGCCAGGGGTTACAATCATCAGCGCCTACACAAAGCACATCATTAGTAAGGATTATATTACAATATGCTTCTTAGTTATTTATTATTTGTTTTATTTTTGAGCTGTTCCAGCTTTTAAGAAAAAACAACACAACGGTAGAAAGAATAATAATAATAATAATCTTAAAAGGGATAAAACTAGATTAATGTAATCATTCATTTAGCAATGCAAAAAATTACAAACATTAAAAAATATTGCACTTGCAGAATCATTGTCCAATTTAAACAACCCTAATTTGAGTAAATCGTGTATAGGAAAAAAAATTATGTAAGGTTTCATCGTTGAATGTAAAGTGTTTCAATATAGAAAATATAAAAAACATAATTTGTTGATTTGGAGAGGGCGACTAGATAAATCTATGTATTTTTACTTTTCAGATTTGAAAGAAAGAAGCAAAAAACAAATTGAATTGTGTTTCTTAAATCACAATAATTCAAGAAAGGACGATGCACCCCCTCCATGATATTCAGTTGCATTATGTTAGTTAAGCATGAACAAAAGTATCCCAGAAACGTCGAGATACGTGTACAGCATTATTCCTACTGTACAGTGTATATAATGACGGCTTCACAGATTTACTGTATGCGTCCCCAGTGTATTATTGTGGTGTTCAAAGATTGGCTTTACGCATCCATAGGGACACATATGTGTGTAGTTTCGGTGTACAGTATATGCTCGCAGTTTTCACAGATTGGCTGTACACATGGGGACAAATATATGTACAATTGTACTTTACAGTATATACTCACGGTTTTCACAGATTGGCTGTACACGTCCAGGGGGGCACACACATGTGAACTGACCCAGTCCGTTCACACATGTTCCTTGATTCAGACACGGGCTGGACTCGCATTCATTCAGATCTGCCAACATACACAACACCATATTAGGTGAATATTGATTGATTGATCGATTGATTGATTATTTGATTGATTGATTAGCATAATTTGTACAGTAACCATGATTAATATAATATTTAATTACCAGTGATAGTGTGGTGGGATACATTAGAGACAAAAGCTTTTTTTACCTAAACGGCTCTGGGGGGGGGGGGGGTGAATTAAATACAGCAACTTGTACAGTAACCATAATTATTATAAGCAGGGGCATCATTAAGAGATCTAGGGGATTAATTAGAGACATAATCGTGTTTTTACCTATTGAGCAGTCAGAGCCTACAAATCCTGATGAGCAGCTACAGTAGTAGTCCAGGTTTCCTTGGTTATAACAATCACCTCGTCCTGAGCATGGATCTGGCTGGCAGACATCCTTCTCTGTAACAGAACAATGTATGTATGATCATCAGACATAGCATGCAGTATATCAGTCATCTGGCTATATCATAATTATGAGTGCATACACTGCTCTCTTTGGGCCCTTCAGCGGATATTGGCAAATATAACACTAATAACAATACACATCCACCTGGTTTCAAGTTGGTTATTGAATAAAGCCATTTATTTTTGGTGAAGATGTGGCGAAGAATATAAAAGGTTGAACTCTGCAGGCCGCTAAAAGGGCGAGCAGTAAGTGAGATTAAATTATTGATTTTTTACATATTGAGCATTTTACACTTTTGAGTAGAGTATTAGTGGATACTTACGTATTTCACAGTTGGCTCCTTGATAGTACTGGTCACAGGAGCAGACATAAGAGACTGTACCCAGATCTGTACATGTAGCACCATTCTCACATGGGTTGGAGTTACAAGGTAGCACTGAAAAACAAAGAAAAATTAGAAAATATATACATGTTATTTATTAGTCTTTATTTCGTTATTTTCTTTAATTAGTCTTACATTTTATTAGTGTTTAATGAAATAAAAATCAAATGCAGCTAATCCACATCTGCTATCTACCAAGTAGAATTTTACACATGGACATATTCATCTTTTTCTTTTCAATCAATTTGTGTATTATACTAATATTTAATCAGAGTAAAACTACGTTTTTTACAGGATCAATTATCTTTTTTTCGCAATTTTTTTACTTGAAGGTGGCTCACACTCTCTAGCAATGATTTAATTAGCTAAGAAATTAATTATTAACAATAATAGTGGTGCTTAGCACTTTAAGCATTAAACTATTGTTAAATAAGAATAACACTGACCAGATTCACAGTTACGTCCTGTGTAGGCTGGCGGGCAGTCACAATCATATCCTACAGGTGAACGAGGATCACATAATCCTCCATTCTGACATGGGTTGCTGTTACAGGCTCTACGCTGGTCTACAAAGAACAACACACATGTTTAAACAAGTACAATCCCAATACATTATCAGTGGTAGTTCATGTCCTGTAGATGTGTTCGTTTATATCGAAGACTCTACTCTTAACGCATACATCGTTTACAAGACTTAAAATTCATAAGAAGATCAGATGACTTCAATCAACCCCTAACATATGGCGGTACAATTCTCTGAAGTGATGGCACTTCACACCTCAATAGATAGGAGCTTAGACGTTTAAATCCTTATAACACTGATATCAGTAAAATAGTTGAAACACTGATATTTGTTGAAGCATAGGTTCCACAAATCACATACATTTTCAGTCACTTGAAGTTATGTATCGCAGTAGCGAGACACAACTTCAAATGACTGAAATTTAAATTGAATAGCTAAGTGTTCCAGGGTTTAAGAAAGGCAATGGGTGGTTTAAAACTTTTTATGAAGCACGTGCTCACCAATTTCACACCTAGATCCTATGTAGAAAGCTGCACATGTACATCCGTATCCGTCTATGAGATCTCTACATTCTCCTCCATTAAGACAGGGAAAGCTTGTACACTCATTCAGGTCTGTACAAAATAGTCAAATATGTTATATTTCAGAAACTTATCTATTAACATGCTGAATTGTATTGGGAATTTTCCACAAAAAAAGAAAATAATTGTGCTAGAAATTATCACTAGATTTTGTGTAATTTACATTTTGTCAATTGTGGAATTGATTATTGAATAATCGAAATGACAATAATATATGTGATATTCGTAGAAAAGTACCTATAATAAAAAAAAAATTGTGATAGTTTAGTGGATGGAATTGAATATCAAGGTAGTTCGGCTCAAATTACTTTCATTATATCATTTCGTCAAAATGCAACGGGACTTAATGACGGCTGTGCTGTAGTCGGGTGGAGTACGAAACCTGGGCTAATGTGTTCAGATGACTTACCTAGCTCACAATTCAATCCTCCAAATCCTGATGCACAGTCACAGACATAAGTGGCACTGAATGCCTCAGATAGACAAGTACCTCCGTTAACACAAGGGTTGCCATCACAGGGTGGTGCTGTAAACAATCACATATTGTGGTTAATCCTTATAATAAACTAGGTTAGCATTAAAATCCATAACTTGCTTGATCATGCTACGATCGAAAAATACAAGAACATCTGAGACATACCAGACATAATATTATACTTTAATATGTTGTATATTTAATATACTTTATCTTTAAATGCATATATTGACGTGGGTATTCAGAATTACTTAGCGACAGAAAAGATTAACCCTTACAGAGCTAGGATAGATTTCAGTCGTCAGATTCTGCCGACTAAAATCTATCCCGCGCTGTAATAGTAAAAATATTTCTAATGGCCTTAGACTCACAACATAGGTATTCAAATGAATCAGAAAGAGCTAACTAAGACATTAATAATGATTTCAAATCAGAAAAAACCCTTGGTCTCAATATATTTGTTTGGCCCTACAAATATGTCAGCGCTTTACGGATGAAGGTGTATAACTCACGTTCTTCACAGTTGAGTCCAGTGAAGCTCCCCACACATTCACATAGATAGCCTCCATAGTAGTCATAGCATCGACCATTATTCTGACATGGGTCACTTCTACACGTCTCGTTGATCACTGTATGACACAAACAGCAATGTACAGGTCTTCATGCACGTATAACCATATGTTGGAGGGATCATTGGACATTTTATGACATTTCAAACATTAGAAAATAAAATATATATAACCATTTTTACTTTAAATATAAGCTGTGAAATATATGTAATCATTACTATATATATTTATAAACTCCAGCTTGCATTCAAAGATTTAGTTTTTTAATGTAGAAATAAAGTAATTGAATTATTAATAAAGTGATAATGTAAAATCTCTACGATCGAGGTTGTCAACGTGTTATATTAGCTTGTAACTTACATAGTCCACATGTTTCTCCAGTGTACAACAACGGACAGTTACATTGGAATTCGCCGATAGAGTTACTACACTGGCCACCGTTCTGACAAGGAGAGCTCAAGCACTCGTTAATATCTGTAACAACACGCATAACACTAGTTAATATCTGTAATAGCATACATAACACTGGGTAATATATGTAACAGCACACATAACACTGGTTAATATCTGTAACACACATAACAGTGGTTAATATCTGTAATAACACACATAACACTGGTAAAATATGTAATAACACACATAACACAGTATAATGTCTGTAATAACATAAATAACACAGGTTAATATCTGTAATAACACACATAACACAGGTTAATATATGTAATAAAAGACATACCACTGGTTAATATATGTAATAAAAGACATAACACAGGTTAATATATGTAATAAAATACATAACACAGGTTAATATATGTAATAACACACATAACACAGATTAATATATGTAATAAAAGACATAACACAGGTTAATATATGTAATAACACACATAACACTGGTTAATATATGTAATAACACACATAACACTGGTTAATATATGTAATAACACACATAACACTGGTTAATATATGTAATAACACACATAACACTGGTTAATATATGTAATAACACACATAACACTGCTTAATATATGTAATAACACACATAACACAGGTTAATATATGTAATAACACACATAACACTGGTTAATATATGTAATAACACACATAACACAGGTTATTATCTGTAACAACAGACAAAACACTGGTTAATATCTGTAATAATGCACATAATATGTAATAAAAGACATAACACTGGTTAATATATTAATGACACACATAAAACTGGTTTATATAAATCAGTTAATGAATAATAAAAAATGACATACCCAGTTCACAGAAGAATCCAGTATATCCAGATGGACAGATACACTCGTACTGATCGGGTTGTTGAAAGCCAACATCATTACAGGTTGCTCCATTCTCACAAGGTGCAGATGAGCAAGGCGGTCCTGAAACGTACAGGGATTATATATCATCATGGATAATGAGAAACATGGGAGCTCCTGTTCGGCTGGCACTAACAGGCAACATTACATCTAATTCAAAAATCTCACTTTTAGTGCTTTTGTTTTATAATATACAGAGTAATATCATTTCATTTGCAAAGTTTTGTTAATAATAGTCAATCTCTCGTCAGAACTGGAGGCCACTTTTTCGTATTGACCATCAATTACCTGTCAATAACACTACTCTTCATATAGTCAATACTTGGTCTAAAGGGGGTGTTTGATTAGCTTACCAAATTCGCAGCTGTTTCCTTGGAAGGGTTGTTCACAGAAACATAAATGACCGTCGAGTAGCTGATCACACGTACCACCGTTCTGGCACGGGTTACTTTGGCAGCTCAAGGCTGGGTCTGCAAAACATACACAAATATCATCGTAGTTGTGAATTTTGAAATCATACAATAATGAATGAATGAATGAATGAAATCTTATATAGCGCATGTATCCAGCCGGCGGCTGTTCAGAGCGCTGAACATCGAGAGTAACTTAGCAAGGCCTGTTATCATTCAAATTCCAACTCAGTCTCCTGGGAGATATACAGCTGAGCTGCCATTGAGGCGCATCAAGCTATTTTCCTTCGCCTTATGTGCCAAGTACTCACACATTGTGGGTTTTCTGGGGTCTCGCTGGATGGAAACTGCGCTTACGTCCATTGAGGTTCTTTTACGTCCAACTCTAGGTCAGTCAGACGAGCCATCTGATTTACGTGGTTCTCTGAGCCGCACGAGTGTATACAGTACTAGGCAGTCACCAGGCGGTCACCCATCCAATTATGAACCGGGCGCAACGTTGCTTAACCTCAGTGATAGAGCCAATCACGATGAGCGAACGCCGTATTACGTATGATAATCAGATAATGACAACTCAGGTGCAAACTTTGGTGAATCCATAATTGAACCCATACATGAGTTAAATATTTACAAATTATTTCCTGATACATCAGTATTTCGGGTGCACTCACTGATTTCACAATGTGTTCCCTGGAAGTTCCCGTCGCACACACACTCGTACCCGTTGAACATATCGAAACATCTACCATTGTTCAAGCAGGGATCACTCTCACACTCATCAAAATCTGAAATAATGGAGGGATGTTAATACATACTATTTACCTTTATATCAATTATATTTATTATGTATATATATTTAATTGTCTTATGATTACTGCCAAAACCAAATTACTTATATTTAACTCTAGAGTTTAATTATTTCCGTGGAATTTACCCTTATATAACTGTTTGTTAAACTATTCATGTTGTGCATTTATGCGATAGAAACACGCTATGTAGGGTTATAAAAAAGTTTGAAAACTAATTAAATACCTTAACAAACACAAAATGCAATTTTTGACATATTGGAAATAATGCTATGTAGTGTATATTTGCCATGAATAAACACTCATGGTTACTAAATTTCACTTTACCTCGTTCGCAGTATACTCCAATCCTCGGAGGTTCACATTCACAGATAAACTCATTAGCTCCATCGGTACAGGTTCCGCCATCAAGGCAGGGAATACTGGCACATTCATCAAAATCTGAAATAACGAAGTGCGGTAAGTTATATTCGCATGTATATCCATTGTTTGAGCTGTTAACCCTTTGAGTGCGGGCGACGCTTTTAAGCGCATTCATACTGTTTTTCCACAACTAAAATTTGACAGAAATTGAACAAATATGCATGTATAAATCTTGAGTAAAGCCCCCATTGTGAAATTTAGCAGGTTTAATTTTTAAGTGAGGAGGTATTTTCCTTTCATTTGAAGTTGGCAATTGCGTGAGCAATGCCAACTTCAAATGAAAGGAAAATGTTAAGTAGTAATGAAGCACTTAAAGAGTTAAGGAATCCGCATCTACAAAAATGTACATTATGTTGGTTGATATTGAAATTATACACTATCCTCTCTCTATTCAATATCTTATATTAGTCAATAATTATCAACAAGGCCGTAAAAAGTGGCGGTAAATTTAAAATATAAGCATGTTCCTCTATATTGGCCACGGCTAAACGCAATGTAAACACGCAAGAAAAACATGCTCTTGATGTGATAGGCATTGACCTGCATTGATTTCTAATCATAGTAGTATAATATATTAGGCCAGAGAAGTATGTTAATTTGTAATTAGAGACCTGAATGGGAAGATTTGGGCACTACTAGTGTCATTTTCTCAGGCAACTATCAGCCGAAAATTATAAAATTTAGCAAACATTATTTTCTGGTCTTACGGCGACCAAGTTGGGAATTTAAAGAAAAATTTATGTAGTTTAAAAGGGTAGTCACCGTAATATTTCCGAAGAGTGCTAACATGGAATTTGATAGAGAATGAACTGAGAAATCAGCAAAAAACACCTAACGCTGGTGGAACCTCTCAACAAATCTTGGGGCTAAGTGACCCTTGTAGGTATCAGAGCTGCCAAGTTGCCAAGGAGGATATCAATTAACACATTACCTTGGAGCACGCTCTGTTGTTATATTTACCTATTTCACAGTTGAGGCCCATGAATCCCAGCTCACAAAGACAGACGTAGTTAGCGAACCCGTCTATACAGGAGCCGTCGTTCTCACAGGGGTTACTGGCACACTCGTCTATCTCGTTATCACAGTAGCGACCGGTGTAGCCGGGGTTACAATTACACTCAGCTCTACCAAACAGCTCCGTACACTGACCGCCATTCATACATGGGCTGGTAAAGCAAGGTGGAGGTGCTGAAAACAAAACATATTGATATAAAAATATAGATATAGAATGTAGAAGCAGCAAAATACTCAGTTGGAATTGAACCCCCTTTACTTGCGAGTGAAATTCTTTGTGGGCCTATCGAAGCATTATGTGGGCCTTTTCAGAAATTTTTGTGGGCATGGTTTATAGAGGCATTTTGTAGTCTAATGTGGGCCTATTACATCTGGGCCTAATTTAAGTACACTTCTATATAAAATGATACAACTCATTCATGGATATAAAATTTCGTTTTGATATCTTGAACTAATACATGCCAAACGAGGACGATTTCTCACGTGTACTCCTCATTTTGATTTGGAATACCACCTCAAGATAAACAAAATTTCGATCAGCAGTTTTGATATACCCAAGTACACTATGTAAGACTCTTCATTAGGATAGAATATACGATTTGAAAGGCTTATAATGACTGCTGTACATACCGACTTCACACCTGAATCCGCTATATCCTGGAGCACAGGCACAGTTGTATGTTCCCGGATAGTTTGTACATTCTGCTCCGTTCTGACATGGGTTGTTCAAGCATTCATTCAAATCTTAAAAAAAAACAAGTCAATTAGTTGTTTAACAACAATAAAGGTACCTTCAGGTATAAGTTTTTTTTGTTAATTTAAGTAACTTCTGTCTTGAATTGCGGGGCGGTGAAGCTTCTAGGGACTTGTTATGTCCACTGCTAGCCAGAGACTGACACGGTTTTATATTGCTTTGTGCATTTTGACAGGGCCCTGTACTAAAAATTGTATACTTTTTTAACAGGGATGATGTTCTTAATATTACCATAAAAAAATGTTTTAAGTACAATATATAATGGCTGCCAGATACCCACTTTACCAGCTTGACCGTGATTACAAGGAGGGCCTTAATGCTATATTTTCCAATATTGCACAGAAAATGAACATTATTTTTAGATTAAATCATATGGTTTATATATATATAGTCCTTCTAACAAAGCTAATAGAATTATATTTTATTAAAAGCCCCTACACAATTGGTTGACGCCGATATACCTTATATAATATATATATATATATATATCTTTTTTTACTTATACTGATATATATATATATATATATATATATATATATATGTCTTATTATTTTGTAAGCCGTTGTATGGAGTATGAGTGAACCTGGTACACCTGTCAGCTTGTACTTACCTTCCTCACAGTGTACCCCACGGTACCCAGAATCACAGGTACAACGGTAAGACAGTACAGACCCAGTGCAGGTTCCGAAGTTCAGACAAGGGGACGATTCACAGCTATTACCGGCTGAAAAATAAAATAAATCATAATGACGTTTTATTGAACATAATCAATTATTTATATTATATAATTAATTATTTATATTATTTTTTAGAGTATTTTTAAATAACAGCAATAGCTAGCAGTAGGCCTATTAGCAGTACATATGATAGAATGAAATAGTATCCAATTAACCAATAGTAATGAAATGGTCTGTTTGCTTGCTTGATTTATTGTTTTTTTTTTATGTGCTCATTGATTGATTGATTCATCAATTAATCAATTCATTCATTCATTCATTCATTCATTCAATTATTCATTAATCATTCATTCATTCATTCATTCATTCATTCATTCACTCACTCACTCACTCACTCACTCACTCACTCACTCACTCACTCACTCACTCACTCACTCACTCACTCACTCACTCACTCACTCACTCACTCACTCATTCACTCACTCACTCACTCACTCACTCACTCACTCACTCACTCACTCACTCACCCACTCACTCACTCACTCACTTTATTCATTCATTCTTTTATTTATCATATTTTTATTTATTCACCTGTTTCACAGTTGATTCCGTAGACTTCAACAGGACATTTACAAAAGTAGCCGTTGACGTAATCCACACATGATCCTCCGTTTTGACACGGAATGGAAACACACTCATCCACGTCTGTGGGAATATAATCAACTTTATTGTAATATGAACTAAATGTTAACCTGGTAAAATTAAACTTCCACTGGTTCAGGAACACATGCATCAACCTCTGGGATAATCTCATATTGGAACCACTCACTAATGTAACCGACTCAAATTCCAAACATGTCTGATCTACTGGTGTTATCATACCCACAAAAATGGTCAGTGGATCACACAATATGGAATCTGCACATGACATTTATTCCTATTTTGTCGTTTTTTATTAATTAAAAGTGCTCCTTGATATAAGCAAGATTGGGTATTATGACATAAGGAAACACTACAATAACATATGTAAATTAAATGTCAGAAATATATAATATCAGTCATAGAGTAATAACTGCACTTGATAATTAATGATTTTATTTGATATTTTTCATGTGTGTTACATACTTATATCACAATGTGCTCCTGTCCATCCATCTCTGCAAGAGCATGTATAGCTGTCTCCAGCTGGGTTACATGTGGCAGCATTCCTACAGGGGTTACTGACACATGGTGTGCTACCCACTAAAAAAGAACAACATATACTATAACGAGAGTATATATAGCAAATACTGACACATAACAATGTTTACAAGGGTTTTACATCAACTACTAACTTAATTTTTAAGGTAATCTTAGACGATCTTAAACGATTCACATCAAATGAGGTAGTAATAGTTAAACGTCTCAGTCCTTGCATAAATGTACTGGTCAGCATGGCTTTAGGTGTTGTGTTGACACGTAAGCTTGTCATCAAGTTTTATTGAATTACTATATAGTCATGTCAGTTGTTAAATGATTTATATAAATGTGTGAACACCCAAGTTTGATTGTATTACAATAAGCGTGTCAGTTGTTAAAGAATTTATATAATGTGGGAACACCCACGTTTAATTGTATTACAATAGTCATGTCAGTTGTTAAAAAAATTAGAGAATGTGGGCACGTGTGATTGTATTACAATAGTCATGTCAGTTGTTAAAGGATTTATATGATTGTGTGTCCCCCACGTTTGATTGTATTACTGACCGTATGAGCAGTGATCTCCCCAGGTATTAGATGGACAGTCACAGTAGTAGTTGTCTACCTGATCAATACATGTGCCTCCATTATTACACCTTACTCCAGCACAATCATCAACGTCTGCCAGAAAAAAAGAAGAATATATATATATAGTGATATCAAGAATTGTTGACTGGGTATTTTAGATTTAACATTATTATTCCACAAACCAATGTTATGTTGGATTATTCCTGACCTGTTTCACAGTTTACACCAACGAATCCTTCAGGACAGGTACAGGAATATTCCCCGAACGTCTCCTCACAAACTCCCTGGTTCTGGCATGGTGCGCTATAGCACGGCACAGCAGCTGTGGGACAAAATAGACACATTTAACCCTTTGAGTGCGGGCGACGCTTTTAAGCGCATTCATACTGTTTTTTCACAACTAAAATTTCACAGAAATTGAACAAATATGCATGTATAAATCTTGAGTAAAGCCCCCATTGTGAAATTTAGCAGGTTTAATTTTTAAGTGAGGAGGTATTTTCCTTTCATTTGAAGTTGGCAATTGCGTGAGCAATGCCAACTTCAAATGAAAAGAAAATGTTAAGTAGTAATGAAGCACTTAAAGAGTTAAACATAATGTAAAATATGTCATTAGCAATCCTAAATCGTTTTTATGGTTTTTAATTGCTCATTATAGATCTACATTTTTCCCCTTTAGAATAAAAGTCACCTTAACTGAACTGATTCATCAAAAACTCGCTGTTTAATTTTAAGGTCAGCTGAATGATTAAGCCTACTTTGATCATCACAGATCCACTGAAAAATTGCATGATGAGCACATGTTTGAATTAAACTTACAAATTTTAGATCACTTTTAAGAAAACTTACTCAAAGTCAGTTGAATGTTTTTGTAGCATTAATCTGACTTTGACTGTGTCTTCTGAAAGAAATTATTTCAATCAAAGTAATCAAAAGTTTTCGGCTGATTTTAAACATTGAATTAGCTTGCTTATTTTCAATGGACCTGTCCAGATTTAGATGATTGAAGTAGACTTGATTTATTAACTTTGAACAAATAAACAGCGATTTTTTTGATAAATCTGATGAGAAGTAATATAAAACTTTACTTTTCAAAAAATCTATAATGACCGAAGCAGGCTTGATCTTTAAGCTGACTTGCAAATGGAAAAGCGTTATTTTCTGAATTACTCTGTTTAGGCTGTCTTTCATTCCAAAGGGACGATTAGCTCTGTAATTCCATCTAAGGTACTTACATGTAAAGCAATCGTCAGCACTCAGATATGGATAAGGACATGTACACTCAAAGTCCGTGCTGGACAGTGGTCTACAGCTACCTCCATTGAAACATGGCTCACGGTCACACATAGCTACAAATACACAGAAAGATATCATAAGGACATGTACACTCTAAGTCCGTGCTGGACAGTGGTCTACAGTTACCTCCATTGAAACATGGCTCACGGTCACACATAGCTACAAATACACATAGATAGATATTATATGGACATTAGAGAGTCTACAATAAAAATGATATCCCATTGAAACCAGTATAGTGATATGTTTATATTCAGATAAGTGATAATTATAGATAATGGTATAAAGGGGTACAAGTAGAATAAGCATTCACGCGATGGCGTGAAACATTAGCGCAATAATTTAAATCAAGACGGTCTGCCGATCACCAATAAACATAACGCTATCATTGGGTCTTATAATCAAATTGAAAAAAATAGTTGTGGTCCAACAGATTCTGATAAATAAATCCATCCAGATAGTTGCGGTTTTTAAATATTTCAAGTTGTGAAATACACATGATCTTAATTACATTATTTCAATAAGGTCCGCTTTATGATATTTTATCAATTTCAGTGACATTGGCTACACAATATATTTATGCCGCATAGCAAGGTATACAACTAGATTGAGTGTCTTACTTTCTTCGCATGTGATACCATAGTAGACACCTATACATTCACATCTGAAGTCTGTCAGTCCCAATGTTGTACATCCGCCTCCATTCTCACACGGAGAACCGTCACATCCTCTCGCTGTAACACAATACATCATAGTAGTTGAGGTATTTTTTCAGGCATTTTCCACTAGTTGGGTTTTATATTCAATGTGGGGATCAATTTTTGTGGTCCCGTCATTAAGATAGTTGCAATCCCCGATGCATCCAATATAAGCAGGCTATATGTGTTACATCCCAATGTGGTGAAACATGAAATTTGCCATTATGATATCCTATATGCGAGAACAGGTACAATTCATAATAGTGACCCTTTTCATCACAGTGATGCTGATCTTATTGCTGGTACACAACAGGATATGACAATATCTTATTGATACAACCATTCCAACGTCACATCGGATACAAATTACCAACTTTGAAACATTGTGTTATTATTACTGGCATTACTCTTATCTTACCCAGGTCAATCTCACAGTTGTCACCAATGAAGAGAGTTGAGCAGATACATGTGTAGCCGTCAATTTCGTCCCTGCAGGCTCCGTTATTTTGACATGGATCGCTGTCACATTCTTGAAAGTCTGGACAAAAAAATGAGATACTTAAAACTTGTATCTGATTGGAAGCTATTATGTCAGTATTAACAGTCAAGCAGCATTAACTCTCAAACCAATAAATTAAATAACTTAAAGTTAAACAGATTACAAACTACTATAGTCACGCACTCTACTGTCTCGAGCCACAGACCAACCGAAAAAAAACAATTCAGATTGACTTGTCTGGAGATCTGGAGAATACACCACAAATTGAAGACAAGGCATTGACGTTAAAGGTAGGCCCCTATTATGCCTTTCGTAGATGACTATATAAATGCATACTCACTGGTTTGACACTCGTCACCAACAAATCCTGATGTACAGTCACATTCGAACCCTGTAGCCCCAACAAGTGAACACGTTCCACCATTAAGACAAGGGAATCTGCCATTCTTTACGTCACATCCAGTTCCTACAACCACAAGTATATATTGAGCAAATTAGTATATGCATACATACCCAGCATGATCGCATATCTTTTTGTTATTTTAAAGCCAGTTATGCATCTATCAGTTTTTATGACAGTGATCTATGAGTATTTTTTATGTGTGACTCCACTTGATCTTCGCTGTGATTTATATGACTGATAATATGACTGATAATATGTATGTGTGATAATTTATATGTGTGACAATTATTATGTGTAATCATTTATATGTGTGATAATTCATATGTGTAATAAGTTATGGGTGTGAAAATGTGTATGTGTAAAAAATCATAGGTGTGATAATGTATGGGTGTGATCAGGTTTGTGGGATAATGTATATGTGTCATAATTTATAGGTGTGATGAGGTATGATAATTTGTTTATTTGATAATTTATATGTGTGGTATTTGTTAGACCTATGTGTGATAATTGTTATGTGTGATGATGCATATGTTTGATTATTTATAGGTGTGATAATAATAGGTGTGATAATTTATAAGTGTGATAATTTATAGGTGTGATAAGCTATATCTGCTGTTCAAGTATCTGTGTATGTACACTTACGGACATCAAAATAGTACTATGGACCAGAAATTTTAGTATATGTATATGAATACTTACTGACATCCAGCTCACAGCGCTCTCCATCAAATCCTGGAGTACACATGCATTCAAACTCCCCAACTCTGTCAAGGCAAGTACCTCCATTGAAGCAAGGCTCGAACTGATCAAAGCATTCATTCACATCTGAAAATCAATGACGTGTGTGTATATGTGATTATTCTCTAATCAAGTTCATGATTATTTTTGCATTATATTTCGAAAATAAATATAATACGTAATGTGTTTCATTGATATAAACGCAAGTATCAGCTACAAGCGAATGCAAAATATTACTAGTTGAATATAAAATAAACGACATATTTTTTTCAAAATATATATGGGTATGACTATGCTAAATGACCCATATTCACTGGTCAAATGATCCAAAATTCCACCACGTTTTATTTTGCGACCTTTCACTGACCTGTCTGACACTTGGTTCCTGCAAAGCCGACAGGGCATTCACAGTAGTAGAGTGTTTCACCGAATGGTACACAGGTTCCTCCGTTGTTACAAGGACCGTTAACACAACCAAACTCTATATAAAACACATTACCACAGATGTCATCATTAACCCTTAAAGCGCTGAATTAATTTGTAAAAAATATCGCAACCAAATGGATTTTTTTCAATTCAAAATCATCATAAATGTCTTAGTTAGCTCTTTCCGATTCATTTGAATACCCAAGTTATGGGTCTACGACCAATAGATATATTTTTCACTTTTTACAGCGCGGTGATTGACTTTAGGCGTCAGAAGCTGACGACTACGAAGCTGACGTCTACAGACGTCAGCTTCGTAGTCGTCAGCTTCGTAGTCGTCAGAAGCTGACGACTACGAAGCTGACGACGTCAGATTCTGACGACTAAAGTCGATCCCCGCGCTATAAGGGTTAACATACTAAAACTCTGTTGATACAATAGACGAAGTTACATTACAGTTACAGTTCTTGAGTTGTTATAACCTCTAGATGCACAAGCGTCAGGTATTCGGTAAGTACAATATGTTATCTGTCAACTGGTTACAGCTACAGTTCTTGAGTTGTTATAATCTCAGTTACACAAGCGTCAGGTATTCGGTAAATACAATATACTATCTGTCAAATTAGTTTTAGTCAAGAAGGCCAGACTTGTACCGTACAATTACAGTTGATAAATTATCATACCTAGATTTTTTTTCAAAAACTTCATATAATTAGCGCTTGATATCCCCAGCAACGTTTGACTAATCCTTAAATTAGTACAGGCTGCTCCGTCATTGAACATAATGTTCACAAACAACAGTTAATATTTAGTTAACAAAAAGACAGTTATGGCTCAGATAATGATGGCTATGTGAAGCCAAAACTGCGATACTTCCCACTAGAATTCTCAAATTTAGATTGTCTTGAACTTTCTCTCATTTTTTTTAGAAAAAGTTAAGAGGATCTGAACTTTTCAAATAAGAGAAAGTTGAGATAATCCTAATCTTAGCATCCTTTTTGGGATGGTCCCCTGTTTATTTGACAACTAATCATCTCCTGATAACCGTCTTTGTATGATGGTATCTACTTACGTGTTCTAAATTCACAGTTTCCGTTATCAAAGAATTCAAAGCTGCAGTTACATCTGTAACCAGATGGTTGGTCAATACAAATGCCACCGTTTCTACAGGGGAAGCTGGTACACTGATCCCCGTCTGAAACATTACAGCAACTTAATATATCCTCTATACAGACTGGACGGGGAGATGATCATGGTCATACACGGTTAATATGCTTTACATATATGTGATCCCTAGCTATAGGCAAGTATGTTTATGTGGTTTTCATTCTTATGTAATAAGCGATAAGTATGATTATTGAAATGTTGCAAACAGTTTTTAATGTGGTATGTGAAAATACAGCATTAGTGTAATGACATGATTGAATTATCCCATAGTGAATATAAATATGTAGCATACACAATTATCACACAGTTTTAATGACTATTTTAATATACAGCTGACTACACTTTGAAACAGATATGTTTTAGATAAGCTGTTTGTTAACCTTGGAATTCACTGCAGAAGACTCCCACATAGTTAGTAGGGCAGATACATTCTGGCTGGCCGGAAACATTAATGGTGCAGGTTCCGCCATTTTGACATGCGTAGTTTCTACATTGAGCTGAAAACATAAACCCAACAAAGACACATTATTATTATTATTATTATTATTATTATTATTATTATTATTATTATTATTATTATTATTATTATTATTATTATTATTATTATTATTATTATTATTATTATTATTATTATTATTATTATTATTATTATTATTATTATTATCGGTAGAAGTAGTAGTAGTAGTAGTACTATTATTAATATTATTAGTATTATTTTACTCACAGATCTCGCATAATGTACCGCTATACCCTGCATCACAGCTACAGAATACGCTGGTAGCACTCCTCCTGCTACATATACCATTCTCACAGGGAGCAGGGTTCGAGTCCGTACAGGCGTCATCGGCGATGGTATCACAGTTTGGTCCCGAGTAACCGTTAGGACACAGACACTCAAATGATCCTGGTTGGTTAATACACTCAGCCACGGACGGGCACGGTGGAGGGAAAGTGTTGCACTCATTCACGTCTGTAATACAATAGAATAATAATAATGAGAAGAAATTAACAACATAAGCAAAATATTTCGGCACATATCGGGTATGAACAAATGGATACGTGGTAAATATAAAATATACCTCAGCATGTATGCATCCCGTTAGATAAACCCTTTATGTAGTAGTGATCTTTATATATTTATATATACACACATGAATCTGACATATTAATAATAAATTAAAAAAATACTCATTCAATCAGTGTAATTTGAAAGCAATATGGGGAAATAAAGCTCATTATCCAAACACGTCATTCATTGGATGTGTACTGTATTTTCTCATATCGCATGAAAAATGAACAATGTTTGCATTTTCTCATACGAGCATGACAGATATGGCCTAAGTTCAAACAAAATATCACGAGAATAATTGAGTGAATGTTTGTGTATTACCTATGTCACATGAGGCCCCTGTGTACTCGTCGGGGCATTCACAGAAGTAGACATTGGGGGTCAGGATGATACACTCTCCGCCGTTTCTACACGGACCAGATTCACAGATCCTGCCTGAAAATAACATGACATCAGACGACTATAAGGTAAATCCTTCACTGGATATAAACATTATCATCAGTATCAAAAGAAACAATATTTTTAATGAAAAACCAAAAAATTCCAATTTAAAAAAAAGCCAGAGAACATATCTAAAAGTGTGATGGTGTGGGCTAAGTAACCATATATACAACGATGCTAACCCTTGACCTGCGAAGTTGTTTATACGAGTGGAAGGATCAACAAATTATAATATTTGTTTAATTTGAGACTGAAGAAATAGCAAATCTTAATTTTTAACACACTGATGTCATTCCCAATAACAGTTATTTAATCAGCTAATAAAATGGATAAAAACACGTTCGTAGTCTTGCTTGGTGATAATAAGTTTAACTCACTGATGAGTTCTTCACAGAATTGGCCGATGTAATTGTTTTCACAGATACAGACGAAGTTGTTGCGTCCATCTATACATTCTCCCCCATTCTGACAGGGAAGGCTCAAGCAATCATCAAGATCTGCACAAACATTCACCATGTATAACTTTACAGAATTTATTTTCTGGTTGTATATTTAAATACAAAATAAACAACTATTTACACAATATTTAAGTGACAGATGTGAAAAAAAATTCATCTGTACTTTATAAAATAGCAGACTTGCACCCAAGTTGACGACAATCTGTTGTACTTATTTACCCCTCATTTCTGAGCAGACCACACCAGTGTACAATGGTGGACATGAGCACATGAATCCATCAAGGGTTTGTGAGCAGGTACCACCGTTAAAGCAGGGACGGTCGTCACATATGTTAATCTCTGAAGCAAAAACAAATTGTTAGACTCTCACTTATATTATAAAAATGTCGAAATAAGCATGAAAAGACACTATCAAGATATAGTTGATAGCATATTTATCCTGATTTGCCCTCATTGAATATTATAATTCAGCGGTGGATTCAAAATCTGAAGAAAGCAGGTAACATGCATTTTAGAGTAATAGTTCAGAAAAAATTTAACCATGGTAGTGCCTTTTTCATGGAATTTGAATGAAAAATATGGGAGTGCGCACCGTCCGCCTAGATTCGTTCATGTCATTTAAAGCTGGAATTGCTAACGTCATGACACAAATTACTTTTTGACAATGAATATACAGTTATGAAAAATTAACTATTTGATCTGAGCATTCACCAGCTATTCCATTTTCCAATTTACGCTACTGTACAGTCCTAGTATATGTCTATTATACTGATCACTAACCGGTTTGACAGATCTCTCCTTCATATTGTGGAGTACAATCACAGCTAAAGCTATCACCAAATGATCTGAAACAAACACCTCCATTCCTGCATGGTGCGGTGTTAAAGCCATTACATGCTGAATCTGAAAACATAGAAATATGTTATATATAAACAAACACTTCCATTCCTGGATGCTGCCTTGTTAAAATCATTATAAGCATGATCTTAAAATATGAAAGCTACAGTTTTATTATACACATGCCAATAATAAACTAATTTTCCGGTTGAACACATTGTAATAGTATACGTTTTTTTAGGATTTGTAATTTGTACAGACCTATATTAGTGTAGATGATTAAATATTACATATATAAGTGATTGTATATAATAATATTTGATGCTTTTGTGAACCTCGTGTGTATCTCCTTTTATTCAGGTTCAAAATAGCAAACAATTACAAGTATACTGCCATCTAATTGACGTCATCAGTTCCTGGTAAGATCTTAACTCACCCAGTAGTTCAGAGCAGGTAGGTCCTGTCAGACCAAACGTGCAGTTGCATTCAAAGGAGCCGAATGTGTTGAGGCAATTACCCTCTGGCCCGCAGATATTATTCACACACTCGTCCTCGTCTGTGGAAAGATAATGAATAGTTTATTGCCAGCCACTTCAGGTCATCTTCGTCCACTACAAGACGAGAATTGTGATAGCAATTCGCGACTTGTAATGGATAACGGTGGCACTGGTCAACTCAATAAACGAAAGGGTCAATCAAATAATCCAATTTGGGAAATGTCTTATTCGTAGCATCATTAGTTACCAGTAGAATATAGCATTCTATAGTGCAACATGATATCAGATGAATGCAATACAATAACTATGCTTAGACTGTAGACGTACATCTGATGATCATACCACCTCTCAACGCGTAACAGTAGTATGGATTTGCCCTCAATGAATTGAGCAATTAAAAAGAAGGTCATCTCAATACATTTCTTTAGAAATATAAATTCTAGGTCATCCACTAGTAAAGCTTTGTGTTGATTAATGATATTGCCCAAAACGTATTGTACCGAGACCAGTCTTGTTTAAATATTGACAGTACAAAAATCTGATAATTCAGAAACAAATCGTGTGGTTCATAACATTCAATATTTGATATGTCAAAATTCAATGCATTGTTTACCATTAACCCTTACAGCGCGGGGATCGACTTTAGTCACCAGAATTTGATGTCTGTAGACGTCAGATTGTGACGACTAAAGTCGATCCCGCACTGTAAGAAACAATATATTTCTAATAACGGTAGACTCACAACATACGTATTCAAATGAATCAGAAAGAGCCAAACAAGACATATTTGATGATTTCAAATTGAAAAAACCCTTTGGTTAGGATGTTTTTTTACAAATTATTCCAGCGCTTTTAGGGTTAAAGATATGAAATTCAACGTGTTGACCACTTGAAGTTGTGTCTCCGAACTTCAAGTGGGTAAAAATTGCTTACTTTTTTGAATCAAACATATCGTCCACTTGGATATGAAAGGGTGTATCTGCCACTTTGCAAAGTGGCAGATACACCATTTCACATCCAAGGGGACGATATGGTGAAGCTCATCATTGTTTGAAATAATTAATGTAGATGTGATTACAATTAAGGCTTACCTATGTCACAGTTATCTCCAGTGACGCCATCAGCACAAGCACAGAAATATCCCCTGGTGCTAAATGGATCGGGGAAACAAGTACCAAAAGCTCCACAAGGAGCAGCTTGACAGGTGATATCTGGAAAAGACGATCCCATGATCAAAAAGGGGTTACAATCAAAAGGGGAGTACAGTCGGAATCTTTACGACAGCATGTGGTAGCAAGTAAAATGTCATGTTCAATTTAATTTCAAAATATCATAAAAATAACGTCTGGGAAAAAGGCACTGAAAATATCAGGGAATAATTTCAGTTGGTAAACCCCACGTGTTTCTGTATTGTTCAATAGTTTAGTCCCAAATATCGTGGTCCGTAAGAAGAGACTGTGATCTGCAAGTCTGTAATCGTTGTCATTTGAAAAGATGTGCTGCAAATTATACTTGTGCCACCAATCGATTGCGCAATGAAGTAAGGCATCATTGTGTAATCCTTCTCTATATTATCTGATCATGAGAAATTTACATATTAATGGAATGGTGTATTAGCGCTTGATTTTAGCTGCCAGTTATCATGGTTGAATTTATCATTTATCAATTGAATAGGGTTATTGTTCATTACATTGTTGATCTCGGTGTACATTGTCTACCGGCATACAAAAACACAGCTTTTGCTATGCGTTCAAATCTGACTACAATATTGAAGCCTTTTAGGAAAGAAATAGGGTAAGTAATTTTGGTGGTTTATATTTGGCAATAACTCACTTCTTTTATTGAAGACTGGTTGAGGTGTAGTTTTATTTTGGTTACAGCTAAGTGTTATAACTGTTTTTAGAACGCACCCAGTAAACATGAGAACTTCAAACACAGTTGGTTTAATGTTGCAGCACGTCAGCGACGTAGATTCAACATTAAACCAGTTTTTTATGCTTGCCAGGCAGATGAAGTGTTGTGTATCTTGTCATGACTAGCCTTTCCTACCTGTTTCACAGAATGTACCGGTCCACGGGTTTATACATTCACACCTGAACTGATCGTTTCCAACTCTCACACACGTGTGATCATTCTGACATGGAAGAGATGGTCCACCACGACAGAAAAGATCTGCAAAAAAATGTATGTCATATAAAGCCGTGAAAGTATAATCTGTATAACGATATGCAAAATATGTATGGCATATATGGCCTTTAAAATATATGCAGTCTAATACACCAAACAATCAGAAATAACGTTGAATTCTGATGAAAATTAAACAATTATGATTATTTTAACCACCTGGTTGAAATTTAAAGAATTATGATAACTTTACTGTTTTAAATGCTCACCATCTAATGTGTCACAATCTCTGCCTTGTAGACCAGGGGGACAGATACACTCGTAACTACCCCGGGTGTTTATACAGTCCTGAAGAGGTCCACAGACTGGTACTGTACTCTCACATTCATCAATATCTGCAACACATTTACCAGAAAATGTCATTGTTATCTGCACAAAATGATAAAATATGTTGAACAGAAAACAACAGCAATCCATTACTAATCAAAATAAAAACTCCACCAAACTAGATTTCGTTTCGCTCACATTCTTACAGCATGCTAATTTTTATAGAATGTTGCTTTGGGTCAATGTAAATTATATATCAGAAGAGATACGTCAGGCTCAATCTATTATAAAAGCCTGACACTGTTGTATCTCAAATAACAATACAGCATTTAAGTCCAAACAGAAAATTCCCATTTAAGACATGCATAATAATTATTTATGTTATTTATGAACAATAGGCTTGATTGACTTATATAAAAAAAAAAGAAGTATCAAATGTTTCCAGATAGACATAAGGTGTGTGTAGTATTGATTATGACGTTACCTTGGTCACAGAACTGTCCAGTGAGTCCTGGGTCACAGACACACCTGAAGGTCCCCACAGGGTCTCTCACGCATTCACCATTATCTCTGCATGGGTCACCAGCACAAACAATGTCTACAAAAAGTAATGTGGCAATGTCAAGTAACGGTCATTATATCGGCACGAGTCAACAGCACAGACAATGTCTACAAAAAGTAATGCGGCAAGGTCAAGTAACGGTCATTATATCGGCACGAGTCATATGCAAAGACAATGTCTACAAAAAGTAACATGTCAAAGTCAAGTAACATACATTATCTCTACACGGGTCACCACCACAATGTCTAAAAGATAAAGTCTTATTTAAAAAGCATCTATGCAAATTCACCACATATAATAAGGCACATGTGAGTCACCAGCACAGACAATGTAGCTGGCCAAGATAAAGTAACTAGTCATGTCCACAGTGTGGAACAGTTTGGAATTTGTTACAACCCCGACTAGCATTGGGTGGTGCGCTACTCCCTTTAATATATAGATTGCACATTTGACCCACCTGTTTCACAAAGCTCTCCGACCCAATCAGCAGCACAGTCACAGAAGAAGAAGTTGGATAATCCATTTCTGAAGCAGAGACCATCGTTCTGACATGGTGCGCTGGGACGACCAAGAACACAAGCTCCGTCTGTAATATCAACATAATGATCATGACCCTTTTAACCGTTTAACCGCCGGTGCCGAATATATTCGGGTTGTCATTTTTTATTAGCACATTAAGTACCACCTTTTAAACATGTTAAAGATAAAATGTGACATCAATCAGCAATATTTGTAAACAGTTGACCTCCATTTTGTGAAATTTGAATAATTTTCACTCAACTGAAATTGTGGATCACGTCAGCGAGACACAACTTCAAGTGGGTGAAAATTAAAAGTTAATAATTTGGTGGTTAAATGGTTAACAGCATCACATGGTGTATTTAAAGTCATTTTATTATTATGTCAAGATAATGTTAGAATTCACAAAATACTTTTTGAGAATAACAATGAAATTATTTAACACCCATAGATGAGAATACCCATAGATGAGAATACATACAGATCGTCTGTGTGTATTTTTGACCAATGCGTAAGAGCACAAGGACACATGGAAGTTATTATATTACTTCTTAACATCAAATAAACACCTTATCCCGAAAAGTAAACAAAATAGAGTAAACAAGCATAAAGATCTAAATATCTAAATTTAGGATATTCAGCAAAATTAGATAATAGGTTTTCTGAAAATTGAAATGTTACCTTGTATGACGTCACAGTTGAATCCCGTGAGACCCTCTGGGCATCTACAGATGTATGAGCCTACTGTATTCACGCAATCCGCACGGGGGCCACAAGCATCTATGCCCATGTCACATTCATCGACATCTGTAAAGTAAAGTTAAAAATGGTTATAACAACACACAGCACGGGGACCGCAAGCATCTATACCCATGTCACATTCATCGACATCTGTAAAGCAAAGTCAACAATCGTTATAACAACACACAGTACGGGGACATCAGTCTTCCATATGCATGTCACACTCATTTAAAGTCAACACTCAGCACAGGGAATACAATCACCTCTTAGTTTATAGTTTCACATTATCAAGTAACAAACAAATCCCATCAGTGCCACTGTCCAGATAACACTAGGTCGTATGGTGTCATTTTTGTTGTTTCGACCTTGAAGACCCAGTAATCAATTGATATCGAATCAACGCCTCATGTATGAACAATAGTGTAATATGATTGTGAATCATACATCACACAGCAGGAACAGCTTATCTAGTTCAGGGAGTGTCAGAAGATTGTAGATGATACAACAGTAACAGCTTATCTGATTCAGAGAGTGTACAATGATTGTAAATCATACAGACGTAACAGCTTACTTATTTGATAATAGTAAGATAATTGTAATCCATACATCATCTATCAGTAACAGTTTACCTGATTCACAGTTGCTACCAGTATGAGATAGAGGGCAATCACAGAAGTAAGTGGTTCTATCATTAGGAGATCCAGCACAGGTTCCGCCGTTCATACATGGGTTAGTACGGCAGGCAACATCTGTAAAATAGTTATTTATATTTATCATGATTTGCCAAATAGCAGCATACAATACTTTGTGCAATGATAGAAAATTCAACAATACTCTTGGCTAGGACATGGCAGCAGATGTGCAATAACTATACTAGGCCTGGCTATTGTTGCTGTATTTTACCTGTGTACATTTTAGTCACTAACAGCAGAAATGCATAATACTTTTAGTGACAGTTAAATTATTGACATCGTGTGATTTAACCTATTGTAGGCGATAATATGTGCTATACTGACGTGTTTGGCAGATGGTTCCGGTGTAGATTCCGTTGAATCCTGAGCATTGACAGTAGAAATCCAGAGATGACAGTCTGTAACACTTGCCGTCATTCAGACATGGTGGGCTCTCCTCACCGAAGTTATTACATACACTAGCTATAAAATAGAAATACAACCTCTATATATTAGTATTAAATAGTGTAACTGTCGAGCCGCGATCAAAAGCACTAAATTACATAAAATACCATTTATTTATTAATCATGATTTATTTATGTATTTATTAATTTGTTCCTTCATTTGCTCGTTCAATTGACCTTTTATTTGTCAATTTCATTTTTCTTTTATTTTTTGTAAATAGATTTATGCATACATATATGGATTGATTGATTGATTTATTGACTGTCTTATTGAATTTTTATTACATATAAGACATTGTACACTGTTCACTATATAATATAACTTACGTATTATGTAATATAACTTACGTATTAGGTCGTCACAGTTGACTCCTGTCAGACCTACTGGACAAATACAGACAAACGATCCATATGTATTCTCACATTCTCCTAGTCCCGGGCAAGCATCAAATCTCTCCGCGCATTCATCAACATCTGTATTGAAAAATACAAGGTATACTGATATAAGGTGTAGAAAACGGATCATCAAATGTCTGTGCACTAGTCAATTTTGGTGTGGACAAATCAAACAACTTATACTGAGAACATATTGATAACATTTAATGAATACTCCCGTCGACAATAGTAATCCGATTGTGTTTTTTTTAGGTTAAATCTGTGTTAAACGCTCAAACGCGCATGCGCGGGCCAGTGTTTGTCGGTTGTCTATATATTGCATCATGTGTAGGCCTATACACTGGGCTACAGGTTGATGCACACTGGGTCTACGACTATATATTCAAAATCACCTACAATCGGCAGGGTGCAGGCCATTAAACTACCAAAAGTGGCCTGATTCTGTCTGCATGGGCAGCCGCTCGTATCAACGCCATATCAACGCAAGAGGTGTACAACATAGATATTACGACCTAATGTCGCCAAAGACCATAACTAAGAGAAATATCATCAGATTGTAGCTGACTGTTGTTTTAGTTTTTACCCGTAGATGTCGCTCAAGTATATTATCTCACTGTGATTTAAGAACTCGATATGATCTTGTTTCAGGACTGGATCACTTTGAATTGTGGGAGTGCAGTGTCCCCAAATAATCATCAGTTGACTATGGTTTTAAATTACATCTGTCGCAATGATAAACTTTACGCTTAAAATAAAAAAATCAATTTTACTTCGCATAGAGTGTGAATTCTTGTTTGTTTACCTTCTTCACAGTTAACTCCAGTATATCCTGCTGGGCAGACACACTCATACTCGAAGGACTGAGGACTACCAGTACATCTACCTCCATTAAGACAAGGCCTACTTACACACTGCTGCACTGAAATAGAATGCAAATACAAATATACAAATACATCATCATATTATGACTACATGTAAAAAGTCATCAAATATTAACCCTTGTCCTGCTGAATTGCTTCAATTGTATTTTTCGTCATTTGAAGCTGGAATTGCTAACGCAATTTCCAGCTTCAAATGACGAAAAATATAGATATTTTTTGAAAATATACATCTTCTAAATTGAGTTCTTTTACTAACTGAGCATCTACCACAAACTGTATTGTCCATTTCACTGACATATTATTTGGCTTAAAATATGCTTAAAACCGTATATATCCGGGTCTAGCAGGACAAGGGTTAAAGATTCCACAATGATGATCTGACGAATAGTCAAATTTTTTTTTTACATTTTGTGTTGTCCAAAGTTATAGAGTATGTATATTGTAAGGATATTATGGATGTAGTGAAATTAATGGCACCTGACCAAATATATAATAAAAGTTTGTTTACAGTGTGGATTTTAAATAGTGTAATTTTGTCTATATTACAATTACAGTATTGAATGAAATATACATGTTAGTGTAGCTGTGGTTACTTTGCGCTTACCTAGTTCACAGAATGTACCGCCATAGGACTGCGGACAAATACAGAACACCTCCTCGTTAAAGCTCAGCTCACACTCTCCGCCGTTCTGACATGGGAGCTCGTTGTTTCCACGGCATGCAGTAGCTGCAAATAAAAAGAGAAGCTATAGCCATGTACTGCTAGGTGATATATAGTGTGGGGAAGATAATGTCTCTGTTTCAACACCCCAAAAACAGTGTAGTCTATATCTATATAGTGTCGCTCCATGTTAAAGATATGTATCATTATTGTATGGCATCCTAATTGGGAGGGAAGTGAGATTCACAATTACAATCAATCAAACCAGAATCTGTATAGTGATAGTTTGTTGCAAGGTGATTGTATGACTATATATAGCTAGAAGTGATTGAATTTCAGAGCTAAGAGTCATATGTTTTGTTCATTGAATCCATTATCAACAGTTTGATATACAATTTTTGACTTTTATTACTATGGTACCAATAGACATACCAGACTTACGAGATGGGACTTCACATATTTGTCCGGTAAATAAGATATTATTATGATACCAATAGACATATCAGACTTACGAGACATGACTTCACAGCTTTGTCCCATAAATGTAATATTATTATGACACCAATATACATGACAAATGTATTATTATTATTATGATACCAATAGACATTATATACTTACGAGATAGGACTTCACAGTTTTGTCCCATGAATCCATCTATACATCTACAGATATAACCACCAGGTGTGTTCTCACATAGAGCCTCGTTCTGACAGGGGCTGAACACACACTCGTTGATATCTGGGGAAATAAAACATTAAACTCTTTATCCACTCATGCATTTCATTTAGTATATCTATTGTACTTCTTATATCATCTCAACTCAGTATTGGCATGCAGCCATAGTGTTGTATGTTATATATATAGACAGCCAACAAGATTGTTGTAGAATGATTATTTCAATGATTATTTCAACGATAGTTTTCCTTTTTTTGTATGGCTATGTATTTTTGCCATTTTGTGTTACGTACCATCAGTACAGCTGACTCCGGACCAAGCTGCAGGACAATCACAAACAAACACACCACCGAATGCTGAGCAGCTGCCACCATTAGAGCATGGGCCTGAACGACACTCTGGAGCTGCAAGCGTATAACAATAAACATTGTAACATTATAACATAGGACTGAACCACATTTGCAATCATTAGAGCATGGGCCTCAACGACATTCTGGAGCTGAAATCGCATAACAAAGAACATTATAACATAGAAATAAACCTCGGCTACAATCATTAGAGCATGGGCCTCAACGACATTCTGGAGCTGAAATCGCATAACAAAGAACATTATAACATAGAAATAAACCTCGGCTACAATCATTAGAGCATGGGCCTCAACGACATTCTGGAGCTGGAATCGTATAACAAAGAACATTATAACAGAGAATTAAATCACAGCTACAATCATTAGAGCATGGGCCTCAACGACATTCTGGAGCTGGAATCGTATAACAAAGAACATTATAACATAGAATTAAACCACAGCTACAATCATTAGAGCATGGGCCTCAACGACATTCTGGAGCTGGAATCGTATAACAAAGAACATTATAACATAGAATTAAACCACAGCTACAATCATTAGAGCATGGGCCTCAACGACATTCTGGAGCCGGAATCGCATAACAAAGAACATTATAACATAGAAATAAACCACAGCTACAATCATTAGAGCATGGGCCTCAACGACATTCTGGAGCTGGAATCGCATAACAAAGAACATTATAACATAGAAATAAACCACAGCGACCACTATTGGAGCATGGGCCTGAACGACGTTCTGAGGTGCAAGCGCATAACGATACACAATAAAACATCAGAGTGAACCACATTGCTATAAAATATATATAAAAGTGGAAAACCACGAGAAAATAATTTGTTACATAGTGAAACTACAATAACAGTAATATTCATTGATAGCATCCCTTGCAAAGATAAGGTGTTGAACTTATTTCATTTTAATATTTTTCCTACGTCTGGGATGCTGGCCCAAAATTAAATCACAATTTCCTCCACATCTTCTATTTTCTAATTTCCATCGCTTCTGTGTATACTTACGTATTTCACACCTTCTGCCTGTGAACCCTGCAGTCGCGGTACAGTCACAGAAGAAACCACTTCCACTACGACGACAGAAACCTCCATTCTCACACGGGGCACTGTTAGTGTTGGAACAGGCGTCAGCTGTAAGAGTAAACAAAAACACCACTAACACTTGTAGAACAGGCAAAACGCACAGTGAATACACAGTACAAGTACAACAACAAACACAAATCACAATGAAACCATAAGCTGCAAGAGTCTTTAGTGACTTCAAATGTGTTTCTTAATCCATTCCAATATTGAATTCTTCTTTTGAATATATAACATTAAATAAAACACACAAATGCATAACCCTAGTATCTGCTTAAGTAATTAAGAAGTATAAGTCAGATTGTTAGATAGATGGTTACAACCTCTGAATTATATTTTTTATGATTTTGAAATTTGACTTGAATCAATGTCAGCATAATCAATGTACCCATGGTATAGCCTTGAAATATGCTGTTAGCATATGATAATATTGAACTTCTCTGGTATATATTTGCACTTTTTATGAACCACTGTGGTATTTTTTCTGACAAATTTGATGTATCACAGGACAGGCAGACAAACCTACAGCTAGAAGGTTAGAACCCTTACCTTGTAGGTCAGCACAGTACACCCCAGTGAGGCCCACAGGACAGGCACATGTGAAGCTACCTGGCTCGTTAATACACGGAGCGTCATTCTGACAATTACTGTCCTCACATTCATCAACATCTGAAACAAGATAACAAGGCTAATGTGAAATATTGTAGTATTATTTGAAAATAAATGACCTGATGTTAAGCTCCGAAGCATACAACATGTCAAACTCCTAAGCATATAAGATGTTGTCTAGCAAAGTAAAACAGGGAATTGCATTACAAATACAAGATATTCTAAGATAAAGCAAAAAAATGAAACAATAGTTATGTTATCAAGATAAATTTATGTTGTCTACTGAATTGAATAATTTTGAAGCGCAAAATCTAGGTACAGAAACATAATTCAAAAACGAAAAACTATAAATTAGCTGGCTTAATAGCAAAATATGTGATGTGATATGGGTGTACCAGATGAGTATTAGGACTGACCATCAGAGCATAGAGGTCCAGTGAATCCCGGCGGGCATGTACAGGCAAAGTTTATATCGCCATCAGCTCTACACGAAGCCCCGTTACCGCATGGGTTGTTAACACACTGAGGAGCTGCAAAAAAATCAGCAGATATATAATTAAAACTTGAGGACTATCATACTTTGGGGAGTAAATGGTTTATCCAACACACTGTGATGTGATGTGTCAATGATGATGTTAAAATTTGTTCCGTTAGCTGTTACAATATGTAAAATACCACCACACATATATTTGTCGGGTTCAGGAATATGCTGCTAGATATAGTACATTTGAAATAAAATTACCTGTATAAACACAGTTATCTAATTTTCAAGGTGCCAACACAGATATTTTCAGCAGTTAACAGTGCCTTGCTCAATATAAATTATTAGAAATGTGTTGATTTCTTAATTATCTCACCTATTTCGCAAAATTGTCCTTCAAATCCATTGATACAATCACAGAAAAATTGGTTGTTTAGTCTTCCACAGAACCCATTGTTCAGGCATGGCAGGTTGTTGGTTCCCTGGCAGGAAGAAGCTGAAAGAATGAGAAAATATTTAATTACGTAAAACACAAGATGTAACAAAAATACATATACAATTGACACGTTAGTATTTATATTTTAAATACCTGTACTGCAAATTGACTTGTGTGCATCAAACCAAAAAAAAATCATAGTTTAGCTGGTTAGAGTAGTTGGCATCGATATATGTAATTATGCAGGGGACACTGATCCAGCTGACCCAATATTGGCTTAATGTTAGATCACCGCCTGCGACGATGCACTAAAATTAAGCAGCGTTGGGCCAGGGTCTCCTCATTGCAGATACTACCAACACAAATAAAGCAACTTAAAACTAATGTAATGATAAATGTAGACAGGTTCTACATATGGATATAATATAAATATTGGTGTATCTGAAACCACACAAAGTGGCAGATCAAGATAAATATACATTTGAGCTTGTAATGTGTTATTCTTTACGGTTAAGGTCTTCATAGAAGACTCCTTCCTTCAGTGCACGTGGACAGCCACAGCTAGGGTTAGCATTATATAATATATATTTGTGCTTGTAATGTGTTTTCCTTACGATTGAGGTCTTCACAGAAGACTCCCTCCAGTCCCCGTGGACAGCCACAATTGAACCCTCCTGGTGTATTAGTACATGCTCCTTGGTTCTGACAAGGGGATGTCTCACACTCATCCACATCTGTACATAACATAAAACAACAAGTCATAGCTTTATCTCAGAAGGATGGTCTATTTTACATAATAAAAAACAATAAAGAATCACCAATATGATAATGCTTGATTATTATCAAGATGTCTTCCATTAAAACTTAAAGAGTTGTTATAATGGCAGCACATTGTTACATATTCTCACTCAATTATCATACACGATATTGATGTTGACAAGAAATCTATTTGTTTATTCATACATTCAATGTAGAAATAATTGTATATACATAGTTTGTTTATGTACTTGGCGCAAGAGTATAAATTGAATGACTGCCATGACAGCAACACAAGACAAAATAAACACATATTTTCTAGGGTGAAAATAATTCTGACAACATTACCGTTAGATGATATACTCATATATGCCTCATATTTATATCATCAAAAACAATCTTTTGAAGAAGGTTTTTCAAACAAATATTACCATTTTCACAATTCACCCCGAAAAATTCATCTGTACAGAAACATCTATATGATCCCACTCCATCACGCAGACAGGTACCCTCGTTGAGACAAGGAGCAGTACGACATTCAGGAGCTAAAGTAAAAAACACACCGTAAAGGCATAAGATATGGAACATTAACATCTATGTGATCCCTCTTTATCCCGCATAAAGATAGGCTTACTCCCGATAAGATAGAGAACAGTATTATCATTCTAGAGCTAAAGTGAAAACACATGTCTGAATTTGAATGCAGGCCTATGTCATTCAAAATAAGTTACACATGACCAACATTATTCAAGTAAATATTTAGTTTTCACTCAGTTTGTCCCAATGACTAGAACATATTTAACCCTTTGACTTCCAGGCCGGGGTGCATGCCAGGATCCAGATATACTGGTGTAGGAGTTCTATTTTTCGTCATTTGAAGCTGGAATTGCTAACGCAATTTCCAGCTTCAAATGACGAAAAATACATGAATGTAGTATATATTTGACGAAAATTTGTGTCATTTTATGGTTACGTTCATTGACGAATGACGACGGAAATTTCCGTCATGTATGGTAGTGAAAAGGTTAAGCAACAGCGGGCCAATGTATGAATATATATATATGAATTAATCCCTTTAATCCCTATTATTATATACAGATACGCTGAACTGTATCTGACGAATGGTCCGTTATCTTAAAGGGACTGGCCCAGGCTAAAATCATAAAAAAATCGGTGATTTTATTTTGGCTTCTTAATATGACCATATGATGTAAACATGTCCATAGACTAGAACTGCAAAAGTTTTTTAATTTGTCTGCTGCGCATTCACCAGTTAGACTAGATATAGATACGAAATTCCCGTATTTCCTATTTTTGACTTGGTTGTCAATAATTAGAAATCGGAGATTTCGTATCTATATCTAGTCTAACTGGTGAATGCGCAGCAGACAAATTAAAAAACTTTTGCAGTTCTAGTCTATGGACATGTTTACATCATATGGTCATATTAAGAAGCCAAAATAAAATCACCGATTTTTTTATGATTTTAGCCTGGGCCAGTCCCTTTAAAAAACAAGTTCTTGAAGATTACTTGCTTTATAATAATATGGAGAGAGATACCACATGTATATAGCTGGTATGTATATGGTACCTCCCTCTATGTTACTACGCAACAAGAAAGCATGTCAAACTGCAAGTTTTGAAACAACCGTGTGAATGAGTAGGGCCACTTTTGCAGGTATATAGGCTAAATTGTGCCGGATGAGTAGTCGTGTGAGCTTACCTATTTCACAGAGCAGACCAGAGAACCCGTCCACGCAGCTACACATGACATTATCTCCGATGCGTGACACACACTGCCCGTTGTTCTGACACGGCTCATTGTTACCGTTCTTACACGCCACAGCTGGAAATAGGTCATCACGGATCAAAGGTCAATAAATAGTACCTTTGCATATGGAAGGGGGTATCTGCCACTTTGTAAAGTGGCAGATACACCATTTCTTATCCAAGGGGACGCGATAGTATCTTTATATTTTAGTGTTGTACAATTAGTTGGCTGAGTAGCTCAGACTTGATGCAATAATATATTTGTTATAATATATTTCCTTATGAAAATCACAAAAATAATGTATTATTGTTAGCGTAACACATGGATCAAGTCAATTGTTTACCTGCAACTTATTTTTTCTGATAAAATAAGATTGTTACGCTGAAACAAAATCTGTATATTGTAGTCAAGAATCATTTATCAGTACATAATATGATTATCTCTATTCAAGAAAACAGCTAAGTGTGTAGAGTCACAAAAAAAGACTTAAAAGCCCTATAAGTGAGACATTTGTGTGGTTTTTTTAACCCAGCCAACGTCTCATTGGCAAAACATTGGCTTACTGTTGGCCCACCGTCTACGGTGCTGACCCAACAGTGAGTCAATATTGAGCCAACGTCTCATGTTTTCTGGGAAGACACTAAGCCTTAGGTCTCTAAATCATACATTACCCTATTTTAGGAGTGTGAGGATTAGGTACTTACGGCTGAGGTACTCGCAGTTGGCTCCTATGTACCCTTGTAGACAGATACAGGTGTAGGAGCCGTCAAGGTTGACACAGGTACCAGAGTTGCGACAGGGACTGCCGAACTGGCCCTTACACTCATCCACATCTGCAGCAAGAAAAAAAGATGGCAGATTTGTATATGCATAGCATCTCCTTTTAAAGCATAAACTACTAATACTTCCTTTAACCATAGCATCTCTGTGGATTAACGGGTCTGTAACCTTGTAAAACAGAAGCTACTAGTACTCTAACACTTATCCTTCTAGGTTAATTTATTTAAATTTTCAAGCACTTGAGGTTGTTTCTCGCTATTGCGATCCACAACCTGAAGTGGTTGAAAATTACTCTTGTTTGTTTAATTTGAGACCAAACATTTACAAATACTGAATCATTTCATTTGCAGCAGCACAATCGTATTTTATGACTTTAACGCGCGTAGCAATTTTTCGGCTTTGTGTTTCACATCAAACCAGAAAAAAACGAGCATTAGATTGGCTAGAATAACATTTGTTTTGATTCACATCGGGTATATTTGGGTTTATTTTTCCCACTTGAAGTTGGTGTTTAATATCTTTAATAGCTCATATATTTAGTAATAATCAAATACAATATCATAACAATATAAAAGTTTACCGTCCAGGCAGGAAACTCCGGCTCTTCCAGCAGGACAAGCACATTCTAATGTTCCAAAACTATTTCTAACACAACCGTTCCCCTGACATCCCAGTGCAAAACATTCTGTGGCTATAAAAGAAACAAGTAAAAACACGTGTTACGATAATTAAAAGTAATGAAAATATTGAAAAATGAAATGAAACATATAATCTCCAATTATATGTTCAAACCTTTCAGCACGGGGATCGTTCCTCGCAGAATTAAACTATTTATAATGGTCGTATACCCATAACATAGATATTCAAACGAAGCGGAAAGAGCCAACTAAGACATTTATGATGCTTTCAAATTGAAAAAAAACACCTCTTGTCTCCATGGTTTTTACAAAGATATTTCATGTTTGCAAGAATCACCTAAAAATCTCAAACAAAATATTCAGCAACTTCAGTGATAATGTATTTTGTTTGAAACTTGCTTGAATACGTTTCACCCAATAAACTGATTGTTCGAAAAAGAAGATCGCAATACAAACGAATAACTTACATGTTTGGCAGAGAGCGCCGACAAAGTCAAATGGACAGCTGCAGAGGAAACCGTTAGTTCCAAATGATTGACAAGTTCCACCATTCTGACAGGGTAGGTTGTTTCTGATGGTGGGGTTACAGCTGCCAGCTGAATGCAATACATATGTGTAAACTTTTACTATTGCCGTTAAATTACTACTAGCGAGACATGTTTGGGATTTCTGTACAAAGAGTTCAAGAAAGATTACAATAATTAACATAGTGAATAATTTAACAGAATAGAAAATAATAATGATCACAGATGAAAAATATCTCAAACAAGGATTACGATAACTACTGTAACTTAGAAATATAATTTTATTGAATCAGTTGTATGTGGAGTGATCACAAAGAGCTAACAATGTCATTTATAATTATTTTAATTGGAAAAAACCCTTTAGTCTCCATGGTTCATACAAAAGATATTTCAGCGCTTTTAAGGTTTAATATAGATAACCTACGTTCTAGGTCTTCACACTGAACACCGGCTAGACCTCGTGGACATTCACATTTGAACACGCCGTTAGGAGCGTTACAGGGCAGGTCAAAGGGACAACTGGCAATCCCCGGCTGACAGTCAGATGTTTCTTAAACAAAACGTATCCCGGTTAAAAAAGTAACAAAATAGTAATAGTCTGTCAAATCTCTTGCACGAATTCACGCTTGTATAAAATACTTAAATGTGTGAAATAATATGCACAGCATATATTGTTATAGATTAAAATACCAAATGCATGTATGTTACAGAGTTTCTCATTTGCATGTCACTAATTTATTGAACCAATATTTAATTGCCCCAATAACTCAGCCAATACCTGACACTGACCCAGCATTGGTTCAATGTTAGAGCAAATGTGACGATGCTCTTTCAACTTTAAACCAACACTGGGTCAAAGTCATGTGTTTTTCTCAGTCAGAAATGGGGTTGGCAGTTCTAGGTTCAAAGTAAGAGACGTAAAGCCGGTAGGCATGGATGTCTAGGAGTTTATAAGGACTGCATACCTGTTTCACAAAATGGTCCTTGGAATCCTGGTAGACATGAGCAGTCGTAGTTGATACTATCAGTGGCTGTACATGCCCCAGAGTTAAGACAAGCCTCTCCCAGACAGATCGCAGCTATAATAAAAACAATACAATGCAATATACACGAATGTACATGATCCAGAGTTAATATAAGCATCTCACAGCCAAAGGGTGGCTATAATAAAAACAATACAATACAATATACACTAATGTACATGATCCAGAGTTAATACAAGCATCTTCCAGACAAAGGGTGGCTATAATAAAAACAATACAATGCAATATACACTAATGTACATGATCCAGAGTTAATACAAGCATCTCCCAGAAAAAGGGTGGCTATAATAAAAACAATACAATACAATATACACTAATGTACATGATCCAGAGTTAATACAAGCATCTCCCAGACAAATGGCAGCTATAATAAAAACAATACAATGCAATATACACTAATGTACATGATCCAAGGTAAAGACACGCCGCTCCCAGATAAATGGGAGCTATATTACAACAATACAATACAATATACACTAATGGTAATAATCCTGAGTCAATACAAGCATCACCAGAATAAGACAATGTACCCTAAGGAAATAACCCCCTTAAACAGCTACAAAACCAAACAGTACACCTTAGTTAACTCTCCATAGTAAATACCTTCAGTTATTAAGTGCTGATACGCTAATACTGTTCTAAACGTGAAAAAAATATATATGAAAACTCACGAGTTTCACAAAAGGTGCCTCCAAATTCTGCTGGGCAAATACAACGCATGCGCAGAGTGCTAGAAGAACGGAAGCAGGTGCCGCCATTTTGACAGGGGATGTTGTTAAGTCCGGGGATACACACATCATCTATCAGAAAAAAAATCAACAATAAATAAATACCCTTTACTGGACCAAATAAATCATACCTACTTTGAGAAATCCTTTCAGCGCGGGGACCGACTTTAGACGTTAATACACGTCAGATTCTTAAATCGATGCCCACACTGAAAGATTTAAATATTTATAATTTATAATTCAATAGGTATAATTGAAATTGAAAAATCCCTTTTGTCCATTGGTTTATATAAACACATTTCAGTGCAAATTGACTTGTAAATTCGCAAAGGCCAACTCTTTTTTATTTTTGCAAAGCACAGCTAATAAATTAAGAAATTGTATTCGATTCCTTATTAAAGGGAATAAACTAGCTAAGAAGAATCGTTCTACAGTGGAATATTTTAAAAATCTACCATTAAGCTGCTTCAGAACTGTATACTAAATTACTGTTTATTTCTAGTTTATAGTTTATAGTTTATAATTGACTATCAACCAGTAACCAGTATATCTCTATAATCAGGCTAAGTTGTTTTATTTATACCACTATGAGAGGGTAATGTCTTACCGAGTAGGTCTCTACAGGCCACTGCTGAGTCATAGCCCTCTGGGCAGTTACACACGTAGCTGCCTTGTGTGTTCACACACTCACCATTACCACACAGGTTGTTATTCACACATTCGTCAATATCTGACAAACAAAACACATACAATTATACTGCTCTTCCAACTGAAATAATGATTTATAATCCAAAATTTATAATCCAATGAGTCTGGCATCTTTTGATATTAGTTCAATTTAGCTCTGGCTACGACGTGGATTCTGCAGAAGGTCTTGGTTCTTGCATTGTCTCAAGGAGCGCATGTCCAAGGAACGATACATGACATATGACCCGAAGGAGAGTATGGCAGATATCATAGGAAGTATTGTGCAAATATCAAACAAGACATGTAAAGACGACAGAATTATGAAATTTTAACCATATAATATACACTGTCGCATGTATACATTAACCCTTTAAGCCCTCACGATGCATTAAAGCATCATTTTACATCCCTGAAAACAGACTTAATTTTCATAAAACTAAGTGTTTTAGAGCGGATATTTCCATGAAATTAGTTTACCAATACATAGCATTTTTCTTTAATTTTCAACCACATCAAATCATCTTCTTCCACTACAAGTCGAGAATTGCGACAGCAATTCGCGGCTTGTAGTGGAAGAAGATTACAATGATAAATTCAGGCCTGAAAGGGTTAAATGAGGTGTTCTTAATATACGTCATTGATTAAAAACTGATATAAAAAAAATGCTGAGTTATTTGATACACTCTTGGTATTTTATAAAATATTTATATTTTATTTCACGTTGAGGGAGGAATAGCGGGAGAAGTTCCCATCACAAGATATATGGAAACGGTGCCTGAGGCTAAGAGGGTAACCCTTAAAATGCTAAGTTGTAAATTAAAAATGTTCACCCATTTGAAGTTGTATCTCGCTACCGCGATCCACAACTTCAAGTGGGGACAAAGTACTCACATAATGGATAATTTGAAGCAAAACATATGTCAATCAGCAAATGTAATGCTCATTCCTGATACAAATTGTCTTGTTTGAATCAAAATTAAAAAGGCTCAAACAGCTATAAGGAACGTGATTGCCACTTTAAGGGTCAGAATAAATATTTTCAATTGCCTGATCATAAAAATGAAACCATTTAAACATTTCTTAAAAATAAATTATCTGTGCTATTATATTGTTATTTAGTTTGTAGTTTAGTCGTACATTATCAAGATTATAAAATGGCTTTGTATATTGTTCTACACATACCGTTCTCACAAGTGACGCCTTCTGCGCCTGTTGGACAGCTACATCTGTATCCACCACGACCATCAGGGATACAGGTACCTCCATTCTGACAAGGTACGCTCAGACAAGCCATATCTACATCAATAAAAAACTCATATTAATTACAGGGTACACTCAGACAAGCCATATCTTCGTCAATCAAAAGAAGATTCATATCAAATACAAGGTACACTCAGACAAGCCATATTTACATTAACCGGAAGAGATCTCACATTACGTATAAGGTACAATGAAACAAGCCATGTCTAATTCATTCCTAAGAGGTCTCATAATAAAGATACCATCTCAAACGCATGTCCTTGTATATTAAAGAGTGGTTGAGCAGAATTTTGAAAAAAATATGTAAGTATAATAATATTGCGGCATCTATTTAAATAAAAAATAATCCTCAGATAAATTGATGACTGAGCTCATACAAGTTTTATAGTGGCAAAATTCTTACATTTTTTTTTTTTCGTTTCAGTATGACCATTATCACACTCATGAGTATCAATCATCACCCGTCAATATGTAATCAGCTGACACGTTCGCTATTGAAACGTGTATTTTAAATGAGTTTGAAGTCTCCAAATCTCATCTCATGTTATTCATATGACCACTTCGAGCAAACCATGTATACTGCCGTTAATTACCTTACGTACGGGTTACCATCTAAGTTTGTAGCTATCATATATCATAGGAGTTGATCTTACCAGTTTCACAAAGGTCCCCAGTAAAACCGGACGCGCATGCGCATTGGAAGCTGTTACCCAGGCCACGGAAACATCTGCCGTTATTCAAACAGGGTCGACTGATGGTACCACTAACACATGCACCAGCTGTGATAAAAAAAATAGTATGACATGGTTAGTTTCCTATTCGTTAACATTTTAACCATTAAAGCGCTGAATTTATTTTATATAGACCACGGAGACCAAAGTTTTTATTCAATTGGAAATAATCATAATTGTTTTATTCAGCTCTTTGTGATTCATTTGAATACTTTAATGTTATCGGTCTACGGTCACTATACATATTATCAGTCTTACAGTGCTTGGATAAACTTTAGACGTCAATATCTGACGTCTACAGACTCAGATTCTGATGTCTAAAGTCCATTATCGTACTCCCACAGGTGTTATCGACCACGACACTTGTACTCATAACTTCCTGTATCGACCAAAACTTGTCAACAATTCGTTTTGCGGTTGCGAATTATTTACGTTTACTGACGCATTGTAGTATAAATAATTTAATTATCAGTTAAACATGTGGGTGGTCGTACGATAAAATGCATATGGCACTGCTTTTTGGTCGATAAAGGCTCAGATCGGTACTTGTCGCCGATACAGGCACTCGCCTTCGGCTTGGCCTGTATCTGGCGACGCGTACCGATCTGAGCCTTCATCGACCAAAAAGCAGTGCCATATGCATATCTTCCCGAGCTGTAAGGGTTAATAAAACATACTAGTGCATAATTGCAACATTTGGCGAACTCGAAGTGCATATTAATAACAGTACATTTTAATTAATTGGACAACCGCACTATATAGGCCTACATTTATTAATAATTTTATCAAAATAGAGACCGGCCATGTTCATAATACTAGCATTTCTAGAATGGTAATATATTTTAGTTTATTAGTATTTTTATATAGAAATACAATACACCAGTTATTAAAATAAACAATTGGTTTATTATTAGTTGTCTATTGTATGAATATAATGTACCAGTGACTTAACAACAAGCCATATTACATATAGATCACTTACATGTGAGATCTTCACACTGCACACCAGAGAGTCCTGTGGGACATTGACAGGAGTACGACCCGGGAGTGTTAATGCAGTTACCGAAACGACCACAAGGTTCCTGAAGAAGTGTACACTCATCGATATCTGAAACAAAAAAAAATCATTTACTCTATGGTGTGATATAGATAGTATATCAGATATTGGTCCAAGGTTACACCATCAATGGGTGATTTTTGTTTTTCAGTAATGTGATTAATAGTAATGTGATAAATTGTTATATAAAACGTATGCCTGCTATGTCAGATTATGACCATATATTCATGCCTCAAAATTATTTTCTTATTAAAATATTATTACCCTTTTTTATTAATGCCTATTCCATTTCAACTACAAGTAACGGCCCCTAAGAGTTTTATTTACATATAGTAAAGGACACGTTAGAAAATAGTCAAAATGAATAAGGAAAATAACAGTATTACATGTGAAACTTTTGGCACATTTTTTAAAATGATCACATGTAAATTAAGCGCAGTTACTACTTTTTAACATGGTGGTTAAATTAGTGTTAGCTCACCTTCAGTACATGAAGGACCGGTGTAACCATCTGTACACTGACAGAAGTAACCTACAGGATTATTGACATCAGGGAGACAGGTACCTCCATTTCTACACTGAATCACGTCACACACAGTGCCTGATAATGAATAAAATAAATTGTCATAGCTAAAAAGATACTTTGAATAACGTCACAAACAGTAAATGAAAGAGAAAAAACAGGAGAAAACACCGATTTTAAAATGACATACACTAAATGACATAACAGACAGTGTCTGAGAAAATACATAATATCCTAACTAAATAGAGTACACATGTATTACCTGATAAGACACAAAGAACATGCATGGATTGTCATAGCAAAATCACATAATGGGGTTAACATACATAGGCCTACTTTCATTTTCTTAAGTATTATTATATTGTTGAATGCCTCATTTTAGGATAGTTATATTATGGCCACTGCAATGCACGATCCAAAAATTAAATTTCGGTAAAAAAATTCTTGTATATGTGATAATTAAATAAAATGTTTAATTGTAGAAATGTGGAATTATCTGCATGTAAAATGTGACAAAAATGTTATGATGTGACATACAAACAAATACTTATCATACTTACTGGTATCACAGAGAAGTCCTTTGAAGCCGGTCGGGCAGATACAGCGGAACCCGGGGCTGGTGGTCACCCTGATACACTGACCATTTGCACATGGCTGGTCATTCTGACCATTACATACAGCATCTGGAAAAGAACACCACAATACACAGTAGGCATGCAACAAATCAGATACAAAATGAAATGAATCGGGCTTTAGGCCACCTTTGTGCACATATAGGCTAAACTGGGCCAGGAGAACCTCCTGAGGATGGTGAGATGATTGAGATGACACTGTCCTCCAGACACAGGATTCGAAATTCGAACCCTGGCGGTCTGAGGCCGAGCACGCTACCTCTCGGTCACGGAGGCTCCCCACAATACTAACTACAAATCAGATACAATCACTGACATCTACAATGTGAGATAGTACTGATACATTAACCAGGTGTATCTATCTACAGCTTTTGTACATACATAGTAAACACACTACTCCATTTATATATATTTTTTTATCTCATACCTACATTTTCAGTAACAATACTGGGCATAGACTATTGTCTGACTTGATAATGTACCCCTTATTTTAAATTATATATATATATTTAAGCTGTACATACCAGTGAGATCTTGGCAGAGTGGACCCTCAAACCCTGGCACACAACTACAGAAGAAGGTGCCCGCGACATTGGCACATGATGCACCGTTAGCGCATGGGGTCACATCGGTTCTTGTACACTCATCAATGTCTGAAGCACAACAAAGAACGTCAAGTGAATATCTGTATTTTGAAGAGATATATAGATGTAATGGTAAGAGATATATAGAGATAGAGAGATAATTTATATATATAGATCCTGTGTTAGTATATATAGTCATTGCGTCTGGATATACAGAAGTAAGTTTTCTGAGCGATTATTACGTAATAGTCACGTTACTTACAGTTATTCATAGTACATGATGTTGTCTTATTTGAAGGAGGCTTCGATTGTTATTTGAAATAGATTTTACACGTGATTGTTTGTATATGTATAATTAACCTTGCTGACAGTTATGCATAGTATTTGATTTGTTGTATTTGACATTGATTGTACAAGTGTTTACTATGTATGTATAATTCACCTTGCTGACAGTTATGTATAGCATTTGATTTGTTGCATCTGACGTAGACTTTACAAGTGATTATTTAGTATGTATTATTCACCTTGCTCACAGTTGGTTCCTTCCCATCCTTCCTTACACTGACATCTATAGGCACCGTTAGCCAGAGCCAGACAATCACCATTACCTCGACATGGATCTGATGTACAAGCTGAGAAAACAAAAGGAATCAACAATCAGTATCGGTGTGAAACTTAATCTTTTCAACTCGTGGATCGACGACAGAATCCTGAGGTGTAAGACGGTCTCCGCATTGAGAAAAAGAAAATATTTATAATGGCTGTAAAAAAATCGGTTGAATAGCATTTTAGCCAATGCTACAAGTGTTTCGCAAATGTACCGATTTCATATAAAGATGGCTTGACTTGACAATGTGCTAATTTCACCCTTAAGGCAACTAAAGTGGATCCCCGCAATGTAGGAGTAAATTAAATTTGTAATGGCAGTAGACCAATAACATAGGTATTCAAATGAATCGGAAAGAACTGACTAAGACAGTTGTGATGATTTCAAATCGAAAGAAAAACCTTTTGCCTCCAAGGTTTTATTTTTTTTTAAATCAGCGCTTCAAGGGTTAAGGCAGTTTTTGTACAATGCAAGCCGTACCAAGTGTTGGAGCCCATCCCATTAACAATCTCCACATTAAGATCATCACTTTTAAACCACCACATTAAGGTCACCAGTTTCACGCAATCAGATTAGAAAAGTTGACATAAATCTTAACTTTTCTAATGGGAACAAGAGAAAGATAAGATTATGTTAATTTTAGGATTATCAGTGGTATGGGTCCCAGGAAAAATAACCCTCTTGGGCTCGTATTTGTGGCTCATATTAATTTGCTCAGTCAGTGTCTTAAATGAACACATTAGCATCCATTACGATATGGTTATATCAGCTATAATCATGATAATAGATGTCTTACCCAAAGCAACCTCACATAGGGTTCCAGCGTATCCGGTGGGACATTGACATGTGAAACTACCGTCAATGTTGATACACGTAGCTCCATTCTGACATGGTAGACTAAGGCATTCATTCACATCTACAATCATTAGAGATATAATATATAATACAGGTCGCTCCATTCTGACATGGTGCACTAAGGCATTCATTCACATCTACAATCATTAGAGATATAATATATAATACAGGTCGCTCCATTCTGACATGGTGCACTAAGACATTCATTCACATATACACTCATTAGAGATATAATATATAATACAGGTCGCTCAATAATGACATGGTGCACTAAGGCATTCATTCACATCTACAATCATTAGAGCTATAATATATAATACAGGTCGCTCCATTCTGACATGGTGTACTAAGGCATTCATTCACATCTACAATCATTAGAGATATAATATATAATACAGGTCGCTCCATTCTGACATGGTGCACTAAGGCATTCATTCACATCTACAATCATTAGAGATACATAAAATATATATTGAGTAACTAGTAACCTGATTATGCTGGATCAGTTTGCTTGTATAATATATTATAATAAATTAACTAAAACTGCAGTAAATCACTTAATATGTCAATTACATACGTCGATTATTCTAAAAAATAACGCATCAAATGCCGCAAAAGCAGTGTATTGCATAACTTTGTATATTAGTTTTACTCTGGGGACTATCCGACCCGAGGATAGTAGACTTTTGCAGATAGTAGCCACTTTTAAACAAAACATTGAGTCTCTGGTCGTCTGGACATGACTGAGGATAAATCCACTAGAGATGCCTAGAACACTTGATTTTAAATTGAAAAAAATACTTTTGGTCTCCCTGGTTTATAAACACATATTTCAGTGTTGTAAAGATTACTGTGTTAATATTCTGCTGTTTCAAAAGCACAGTATTGTAATACTTATTAGTGCTACTCCAGAGACTATCTGACCCGAGGAAAGTAGAGCCCATCTCGAACAATTTCACTCACCTAGGCTGTTCTCGCAGAGGAAACCATCAAAAGATCCTCTACAGAAGCACTGCAGGGTATTAGTGCTGGTGATGAAGCAGAATCCGTTATTCTGACATGGCAGGGGGTTACTGGAGGTACAGAAACCAGAACCTAAACACAATACAAGGCAGAGGGTTAAAACTGACATATTTTATTGTATTTACATGACATTGCATTTACAGTATGGATGACAAGGGGTGTTAGGGTGTCCTAACCTATCACAAATATTTGTTTGTCAAATAAACAAATGTCAAATAATCGAATTCTGAATAATGATGCTATAGTCTAGGCCCACTTACTGACAATGTCACAGTTTTTGCCGGTGACACCTTGAGGGCACTGACAGACGTATGTACCCACGGTGTTAAGGCAGGTACCTCCATTACGACAGGGCTGCTGTAAGTCACACTCATTGATGTCTGCAACATGACATAAATATAAAAGTGGTAAATAAGTAAAATATTGGAAAATGACACGTCAAAGTTTTTATATAAATGATAGTACCATGTAAAGAGTGTAGCAATAATTTTTATTTTTCATTTCTTATTACATTTCATTACTTTCAAATTACGATAAGCATTTTATAATTTAGAACTGATGAGTTATTGCAATCTAGATCTGCATGTTTGTTAAGTTCAAGTCAACATTTCTGTGATGAAATTTAAAAACACACATAAAAACGGGTTTCCGACAATGTTGGGCCTGTCGTACTTACCTTCTCCACACGTGGCACCTATGAACCCAGGTGGGCATGTACACCTGAAGTCAGTGGCTCCCTCATTAGTGCAGGTGGCGCCGTTCTCACACCTGTTTATCAGACAACCGGTTCCTGGAAAAGACAAGTGGTAGACGTGACTAAATGGCTGGCATCTTAACATAAATAGCATGTCACAGTGTCTAATGTACCGTGCCCTACACTCAGTATGTGATTTTATTGAACTAGAAAGAGATGATCATTTTGTCACATTTTCAGGATAATACTATTACAAATCATATTTTGCAATACACAACGTTTTTGTACATGCAGTTCAAGTAAAGGATATCTAGTGATATTTGTTACAGTTTACATGTTGACACAATGGAATGGGACCTGACAACTTACCCATAACCTCTTGGCACAGTACACCCGCATAGTTAGGCGAACATTGACACTGACTGACAACTTACCCAGCACCTCTTGACACAGTACACCCGCATAGTTAGGCGAGCATTGACACTGACTGACAACTTACCCAGCACCTCTTGACACAGTACACCCGCATAGTTAGGCGAACATTGACACTGACTGACAACTTACCCAGCACATCTTGACACAGTACACCCGCATAGTTAGGCAGACATTGACACTGACTGACAACTTACCCAGCACTTCTTGACACAGTACACCCGCATAGTTAGGCGGACATTGACACTGAAAGCTGGCGATCCCATCCCTACAGGTGGCACCATTCTGACAGGGGGTGCTGGAACACTCATTGATATCTGAAAAAAAAGATATATGTATTGCGTATATATGATATGATGTCTCAAAGTTGCACCTACTGAGTTATTTATTGTATAACCGTTATCACTAATATTACACAAATAAATTTCACTTACATTCATATTCAACACGAGATATGCTTATATTTGAGTGAGTGAGTGAGTGAGTGAGTGGGTGAGTGAGTGAGTGAGTGAGTGAGTGAGTGAGTGAGTGAGTGAGTGAGTGAGTTATTACTTACTCTGTTGACACTCGTCTCCAGTATACCCTGTCTGGCAGAAGCAGTAGTAGCCTTTAGTGGAGCCTCTGTACACATAGCAAGGTGCGTTATTTTGACACGGGCTTGGGGTGCAGGCGTTAGCTAAAACAAAATAGTTATCATATCAACATAGAAATTGCAAGAAGATCAGAGGAGAATGTGTGGTGATATTCTTAATATTTTATTTCGAATCAAAGTAAATATGTTTTTTAAATCACAATTATATTTTCAACTACAACCAAATTACATAGATAACAAATTCCAATGCTACAGAAGTTTTTAAAAAATCGTTTAAATGAACCACCTCTAGTCAATGATGAGCTATATTTGCTAATTGAATACTAGCACCTGGGGATATAGAAGGGATTTAACAATGTGCTCACTAGACACACACGTTTGTACCTGGTACAAGAGGAGCTTCAATGAATACATTTTAGTTTAGGCAGGGTTTGGGTTAGGGTTAGGGTTACGTCTAACCCTAACCCTAACCCCAACCCCGCCTAAACTAAAACGTCTGTAGCATTGGAATGTCTTATCCATGTAAAATGGATTAGAGTTGCAATTATTATTGTGATTTAAGAAAACATATTTACTTCGATTCAAAATGTATGTTAGAAATAGGTCTAACCCTCCTTGTACAATTTGCAGTTAGCCCTCAAATTACTAATCACGTCTACAACCGTTTTCAGCTGTTTTAGTTAGTTCCAAAAACGAATATCAGGAAACATATTGTTATATTAGCATGTTTTAATTTGAATTCAGCAAATGTTTTCACAAATTAGGACATGAAAACGTGGTTAAAAATGTAAATTTTAAAACTCTAATGGTTAAAAGAGACATCATAATCAATGCCTTACTTCCTATGTTTTGTTCACAGTTGGTGCCGGCGTAGTTGAGAGGACATGTACATATGTAGAATCCATCCTGATCTTGGCAGGTACCGCCATTCCTGCAGGGAAAACTCTGGCATTGGTTAGGGTCTGGTGGAAAAAATAATACAATTTTATGATGGTGTATATACTACAGGGATTGACCAGGCACCGGTTGGGGTCTGGTGGAAACAATAAAACAATGTGACAATGTGACAAGATTAAAAAAATGCAATGATTGGGATTTGGTGGACAAAATAGTACATGTAGCATTTGTTAACGCAATATTAGGATCTGATGAAACAAAAAAAGGAATATTACTGTTATGCTGATAATTGAACAGAGATTGCAATTTATGATACTCATCGTCTAGACATAAACAGTTTTGTGCATTTTCAATAACAATATAGGAAATATAGGAAAACAAAGTATAATACACATTCATTTGCAGATAATTTCCTAATTCAAGCTAGTTTAAAAATACATTCATATTTTAATAGCATGCAATATTATAACACTAAAATAAGATATACTATGAGATACCGTGTTTATTTGAGATTGATATGGAAAAATACAGCAGTCGTGCAATGAATAAATACCTTATTCATTGGACGAGTGCTGTATGAACAAAGTTTGCATTTTCTTACACGACCAAGTCACACATACAGTGCAGATCCAACTACAGCTAGGGTGCGATATGGACTGATATACGCCTCTTACTATGCGAAATATATCGTTTGACGAGGACCCACCTATTTTTGTTTCACAGCGTGTACCGGCGTAGAAGTCAGGGCAGTTACAGCTGTAGCTGTTGAATCCGTCTTGACAGGTTCCTCCGTTCAGACAGGGGTTACTACCACACTCATTCACAGCTGTCAACATAATACAAGGGTTACTCCCACACTCATTCACAGCTGTCAACATAATACAAGGTTTACTACCACACTCATTCACAGCTGGTAACATAATACAAGGGTTACTACCACACCCATTCACAGCTGGTAACATAATACAAGGGTTACTACCACACTCATTCACAGCTGGTAACATAATACAAGGGTTACTACCACACTCATTCACAGCTGGTAACATAATACAAGGGTTACTACCACACTCATTCACAGCTGGTAACATAATACAATGGTTACTACCACACTCATTCACAGCTGTTACCATAATACTAGGGTTACTACCACACTCATTCACAGCTGTCAACATAATACTAATACTGTAGATCTGGTAATATTCGCAAGGTTTTAATTTTCACAAATTTTGCATTGAGAACAAACTCGCGAATTTATGAATCTCGCGAAATTGTTATTATAATAGTGCTACCTATCATCGAAATTGATAATTCGCTAATTATAGCCTTCGAGAAATGTCCTCAAAATCACAAATTCGCGAAAATTTAAACACGCAAAAATTACCAGATCTACATTATCGTCAAACATGTCCTGCTCAGACATTAACACTTAAAGCGCTAGAAGGATTCGGTAAACCATAAAGACCAAAGGGTTTCAATCAGTTTCATAATCAGGTTAAACAACACTTATTGGGAAAGAAATGAGTGTTTAAACATTAATATTTGGTCTCACAATAATAAACAAATGTAAGTAATTTTCACGCACTTGAAATTGTTGGTCGCGGTAGCGAACACAACTTCAGGTGGGTGAAAATTTAAATAGATGGCGGGTAAATTGTTAATATTGATTAAGATTAAGATTAAGATTGATCCCTAGAATATTTCTCACTCTAGTTTACTTACGCTGTTCGCAGTTGGTTCCGGCGAAGCCCGGGTTACAGACACAGATGTAGATGACGGAGCCAGTGAAAGAACTGGTGACGTAACATGTGCCTCCATTACGACATGGCTGACTGTCACAAGCAGCAAGGTCTGCAAAAACGTAACGTTAAAATAAAGACTGTGCTGTGCTGTGCTGAGCTGTGCTGTGCTGTGCTGTGCTGTGCTGTACTGTACTGTACTGTACTGTACTGTACTGTACTGTACTGTACCGTACCGTACCGTACCGTACCGTACCGTACCGTACCGTACCGTACCGTACCGTACTGTACTGTACTGTACTGTACTGTACTGTACTGTACTGTACTGTACTGTACTGTACTGAGGGTCCTTTTTAAAATCAATATTATTTTTATACACTATATGAATTTAGTAATGTATTATACGATATAAATGAGACTGTGCTGACTTACTTGACTGGCAGTTGCTTCCATAGTAGTTATTCGGACAGCTACAGTAATATCCACCATTGACCTGGCGTGTACAGGTACCGCCATTAAGACATGGTGAAGGGGAGCACGCATCATCTAGAAATACAAACTACATTAGCATGACCATTCCAGAGAAACTTGAAGCGGTGATCACAATATTTGCAATTAAATGGTATCACTAGATGTCCTTCACTGCAGCTGGTGTATTTTTTAAATGAAAGAATGTGTGCGGGGACTGTCTTTATACGTTAAAATCTGACGTCTGTAGACGTCAGATTCTGACGTATAGGGACGGTCCATACACTGGAAGAATTAAAATATTGATAATGGCTGTAGATTCATAGCATAGGTATTCAAATGAAGCGGAAAAAGGTAAATAAGACATTTATGATGATTTCAAATTAAAAAACCCCATCTGGCTGTAAGAGTTAAAATATCATTTTTTAATCTGTGTTTTGTCAGACAATGTGTAGGGCTCAAATGGCACAAAGAGGGCTTCACATTAACCCTTACAGCGTCAAAATATTTGTGTATAAACCATTGAGACCAAAGTGTTTTTATCAATTTGAAATCATCATAAATGTCTTAGTTAGCTCCTTCTGCCTAATTTGAATACCTATGTTATAGGTCTACGGCTATTATAAATATTTTCTTCTTTAGTTCGAAATCGATTTGGGTTCAAATTGTACAAAAAGGCCTTCAAATTAATCCTTACAAATGAAATGTGTTTGTTTAAAATATGGAGACTAAAGGTTTTTTTTCAATTTGAAATCGTCATGAATGTCTTAGTTAGCTCTTTCCGCCTAATTTGAATACCTATGTTATAGGTCTATGGCTATAATATTCTTTATTAGTACGGGATCGAATTTATACGTCAGATTCTGAAGTCTAAATTCAGTCCACATGCTGAAGGGGTTAACCCATTAACCTTCAAACACATACTAACCCTGAGAGCACTGAGCTATTCAATTAAAATTTTCAGTCACTTGAAGTTGTGTCTCGCTACTGCGATCCACAAAACTTCAAGTGACTGAAAATTTGTGTGATTTGCAAAATGTAAGTCCTAACATATATCAGTGTTTCAAGATTGAAAGCATATTTTACTTTTACCAACTGATTATACAGGTGCTAATAAAACACATAATGTCTACTGTAGTCGATATCGGTGTGCTAAGGGTTAACCCTTAAAGCGCTGAAATACTTTCAATAAATCATAAAAACCAAAGTGTTTTTTTTCAATTTGAAATCATCATAAATGTCTTAGTTAGCTCTTTCCGATTCATTTGAATACCTGTGTTATGGGTCTACGAACGTTAAAAATATTTTTATTTTTACAGTGCAGGGATGGATTTTAGTCGATCCCCGCGCTGTAAGGGCTAATACTACATGTATGATATATTTCATGGACCATCACACTTACTAGAGGGGGGCACTTGGCAGTTAGTTCCTGTATAACCGTTCAGACAGGTACAGTCGTAGCGGCTGGTCCCGTCAAAGCAGATACCACCGTTCTGGCACGGAGAGCTGGCGCACTGATCAATGGGGTTCTCGCACAATGTCCCCTGGAAGTCCAGGGCACAGGAACAGAAGATCTGGTTGACACCTTGGATACATTGGCCTCCATTACGGCAGGGGTTATTACTACAGTTATCTTGTATTGTCTGTGTCTCGTCACATTGAGTGCCTGAGAAGCCGGTCTGACAGCTGCAGAAGTAGCGTCCCACCAGGTCCACACAAGTCCCCCCGTTCCTACAGGGATCGCTAATACACTCGTTAATATCTGTGAACAATCAAATAGATTACAGGGGTTTATATCACTATATACATCTCATTGGTGTCCTATTAACCCTTAACCCTTTAACCGCCGGTGCCGCATGTATTCGGGTTTTCAATTTTTTATTAGCACATTAAGTACCACCTTTTAAACATGTGAAAGATAAAATTTGACATCAATCAGCAATATTTGAAAACAGTTGACCTTCATTTTGTCAAATCTGGATAATTTTTACTCACTTGAAGTTGTAGATCGCGTCAGCGAGACACAACTTCAAGTGGGTGAAAATTCAGATTGAATAATTTGGCGGGTAAAAATTGCTAAACTATTTACTATCTTAAACCTATCAAATATACAGGGACACACATAAAACAATTTATCATTAATAAACTCATTAATATCTGAAATCGATCAAATACAGGGGTTACCAAAAAATATCACATTTTCAACTTCCCATTTCAAATTCATTTATTTATGTTTAAAGTAAATTTTACAGTGTTATAGGTTATGCAAGAGACCTACAAAAGATTTTTAAAAAGCTGCATTTATGCAGGCCACTATATAATCGCTACACTCAATACTCTATGCAACCAATCAAATGTAGGGGTTACAAATAAATATTGCATCATTGACAAAGCAATGATACACTATACTGCTTACCACTTTCTCAGCAACATGACACATTGAAACAATTTTGGGTTAAAGTTGGCCCACCGTCACGACACATTGGAACAATATTGGCTTGATGTTGGGCCAACGTCGCAGACAGTGGGCCAACATCAAGCCAACATTGTTCCAATGTATCGTGTTTGCTGGGTTCACAGTTGACGCCTATATATACTGTAGCACATGTACACACGTAGTTAGCTTATTGTTTTCACAGTTGGTGATTGTATATCAATTATGTAGCACGTGTACACACGTGATCAGCTTACCATTTTCACAGTTGGTGCCCGTATATCCTGTAGCGCATGTGCACACATAGAAGTTACTGCCCACCGCCAAACATTGGCCGCCATTTTGACAAGGTGACGAATCACAAGAATCTCCTGCAATAATAAATAGCAATTTGAACTCAATACTGACAAAAGGAGATACACATGGTTTATAGGTAAAATTTATCACTTACAGTAATAATCCGCACTCAGTTTACTTCAATTATTAGATAATGATCTTTACAGTTCAAGGATCGACTTTAGACGTGAGAATCTAACGTCCATGCCGTCTAAACAGGATCCCCGCACTGTAAGAGTGAAACTATTTATAATGGTCGTAGACCCATATAAGGCATTCAAATTAATTGGAAAGAGCTAACTAAGACATTAATGATGATTTCAAGTCGAAAATAGGTTTTAATAATTTACACAAAAAATTGCGAGAGTTAAGTTATAAATGCAATAGTAGGCTTATATAACTGGTCTTTATTAACACCGCCCATTATAATTCCAACCCACAACTTCAAGTTGGTGAAAACTACTCATACTTGTAGCATTTGAAACCGAAAATTTGCAAATCTTGATGTTAGGCATACATTTCGTTCCCAATATCTCTGATATGATCGGCTAATAAAATTGATGCAAATAGCTGAAGCTGCTTCATCTCTCGTGCTGCAATGTATTGTTGACTAATTATAAGATACCTTGTACGGCATCTCCCAGGCGTGTGTCACGAGCAAACCACGCAGTGAAGACACTGAGAAGCTGTTTTACTATTGTTAAGGAGGAAACTCTGTTATGATTCATTTCTCATTTGGTAATCACCCAAGTTAACATATAGTTAATGTACACACACATAAGCATGTACATAAGCACATATATGTTTAGTGATCACAGCCTGAAGCCATATATGTACAACAGCTACATCGGTAGGAAAAACTAGACGACACAGCATGGTTGGTTTCACTTAATGGGATTTAAGCTTAGAATTTATTTGAAGACGGAAACTGAATTTGGTGAAAACTGTAGACTTCCTCAAATATTGTATATTATGTGTAGCGTGTCATTTTGCTCTAAATAATTTGAAATTGTGGTTTATTTAATCGCTTTTAAAATAATAAATTAATGTATAACGGTCATTTTTAACTAAACTAGGTCATTCTTACTTAAAAAACAATGCATTTAAAACACTTTTTGTTCGTTTTTAGGGGTCTGCCTCCGAGAATCTGATATATATATCTTTTAAACACCAATGGTCTAGCTTCCCCGGTCATTTAAAATAAGATATTTTTGACCTTGCTGAAATATTGTTTTAAATTAAGAATCTAGCACTTTCAATATATCAGGCATAGTATAGTAAATAATAATCGTTGCCAGCCTTTTGAACTTTCATCATGTAAATTTTTCATGAGATATCCCTCCACGAAACCTCACATTTATAGTACAATATCCACCTACTATCTTGTGTGATTAGATATAGTATTAGCAGCAATTCCGCTGTTTCTATTTTTTCTAATCACATAAAGGTACACATTACATACAAGACACATCTGGGTAGCTTTGAAATCAATAATGTTAGATATAGCTGTGATATATCCAGTAGTCTTAGAGATGTGCTCTGAAAGCAAACTGTATTGGAAATGTTTGAAGTAGGCCATAATACTGTACTATAAGTAGTCCAAAAACGGTTTTCTTAACCCTTTCAAGCCTGAATTCACCATTGTCATCTTCATCCACTACAAGCCGTGAATTGCTGTCGCAATTCTCGGCTTGTAGTGGATGAAGATGATTTGAAGTGGGTGAAAAATTAAAGAAAATTGCCATGTATCGGTCAATCAGTTTTATGGAAATAGGAACATTAGGTCTGTTTTCAGGGATTTAATATGATGCTTTAATGCATCGTGAGGACTTAAATGGTTAAATGAACATAATGTACGTCCGACAGGTTATGTGTGACAAATAAGAGGTAAATACTGTAAGCTTGTGCTGTTTCCGCTTATGTTAAAGAGGCGAGAATTTTCATCAGACAGAGGAAGCATGATTGCATTTCCCAGAGGTGTGACGGAAATTCAAAGCGGCAATACGAACAACAACATTTGTCTGTATTTTAGCCTGTATGAAAGAGTGTGTTTTTGTATAGTTGATACAGCATGCAGCATACAAATTAGCATTATCCTATTATAATTTTCAAATAGCAATAAATGTGAAATCAGGCAGTACAGTGGTTCAGTCTATATTGTCTCTAGCTTTATATGTTGTAAATAGAGCTAATCATAGGCTATCGGAGAATTCTGGCACACAGCTGTAGACCTACCCCTCATCTGTAGATCAAGTATTGTCACTTTTTTGTAGGATGCCTCAAAGCCCATCATTTGGGTCGTGAGCAAATTGCTTGCACAGAGGGGGCAGTAATAATCCATTATTATTTATAATGCCTGCATAAAACTTATTTGTTAAATACTTGTATTATTCATCTTCACTACAAGCCATCATAAACCTATACTAGGTATAAAGGTATAATAATGAATTAAACCCTTACAGCTCGGGGACCGACTTTATACGTCAGAATCTGACGTCTACAGCACTGAAAGAATTTAAAAAATTATAATGGTCGTCGACCCAAGACATAGGTATTCAAATGGATCAGGTAGAGTTAACTAAGACATTAATGATGATTTCAAATTGAAAAAAACCCTTTGGTTTCTATGGTTTCTACAAAAACTTTTCAGCGCTTTAACCTTTTAAGCCCTCGCGATGCATAAGGACATCATTTTGAATCCCTGAAAACAGATTCAATTTGTCCAGCAAATTAAGGGTTTCAGGACAAAAAAAATTCATGGAACTGCCTTAATAATAACGATTTTTTTTTCATCAGCCATCCACTTCAAGTCATCTTCATTCACTACAAGTCGAGAATTGCGACAGCAATTCGCGGCTTGTAGTGAATGAAGATGACCTTGTTAAAGCAAGGGTTGGGCCTGCAAACTACCACACATAGCCCCAGGTATTACTACTAGCACAAATTGTCATACAGATACTACTATTATATATCTTCTCTATGTTGTCACGAACAGCAACCATGATATTGTTGAAATATAAATACATTTTGTTTGATATGTTAGGATATTTCATTTCACTATATTTCATTTCAAGACTGTTTGGCCAAAATAGCTACTTAATGTAGTGTAACAATAATTCTTGCCTATGGAAAATATGTAATTTAAATCGGCTATTGTAGCAAATTATAAAATAATACATGCACATGCAACATGCAATACCTATTAAAGTATGACTGTTTAAAGTATGTGTTTAAAGTATCACAGCATGTGTAATACCTTATAACAATGGTATGTTCCAAATGCATTGTTTTGGTAATTAGTGAGCACGGTGAGCATCGAGAGGACGTATTTTTTTAATTTTTGCATTCTTATATTAATGCTCCCAACTATTCTCTATATCGGCTCTTCGTGTGAAGCTGTACAGTGTATTATTGTCTGTTTTTTTCAGACTTTGATACTTTTTATGAATATTCATGATATGTTACGCGCTAAACCACCAGCAGTATCGTATATATCTTGATAAATGATGAACGTGCTTCACAATAGTAAATCTTATTTTACCACCCACTAATCTTATTTAAATTTCCACCCACTTAAAGTTGTGTCTCGCTACCGCGACCCACAGCTTCAAGTGGGTTATTTAGGAAGCAATGCATAGTCTCCTATATAACTAACTGAAGCTGCCATTGAGAAACGGCACATCCAACATTTTTTAATATCAACTCTGTTTTAGTAGCAGGTTAGAATGAAATGAGTGTTCAAACATCAAAATTGGCAAATGCTTAATCTTTAATTGTTTTCACCTAATTGAAGTTGTGGGTGGCGCTAGCGAAACACAACTTCAAGTGGGTGAAATGTAAACAATATATATTTGACTACAGCTACATGTAGACCCCGAGATTGCTTTATAAGTATTTAGCAAAAGTTAAATGTAGACCCTGAGATGGCTTTATATGTATTTAGCTATAGTTATATATAGAGCACGATATGGCTTTATAAGTATTTATCTTTACTTATGTATTTATTTAGTTAATGTTGTATCTGTATAATTACCTATATTCCCTGGCATGGCTTTATAAGTATTTAGCATTAATTATTTAGTTATTGTTGTATCTGTGTAGTTACCTATATTGCCTGGTATGACTTTATAAGTATTTATCTTTACTTATGTATTTATTTAGTTAATGTTGTATCTGTATAGTTACCTATATTCACTGACATGGCTTTATAAGTATTTAGCATTAATTATTTAGTTATTGTTGTAGCTGTGTAGTTACCTATATTGCCTGGTATGACTTTATAAGTATTTAGCATTAGTTATTTAGTTACTTAGTTAATGTTGTATCTGTATAGTTACCTATATTGCCTGGTATGGCGTCACACGTGGCGTCAGACAGGATGTTAGTGAGTGTAGGCAAGGCGTCAAACCCTGACACAGTATGCACGTAGTTATCCAGTGGTCTGCTGCCTATGTAGTTTAGTTCAGTCCTATTCACAGCCAAAGACACACCAATGACAAAGATCTCTAGAGGGATGGCACGAGCGTCGGCCGCCATAGCCTCCAGCTTATCACTGTCCCTGTTACTCTCCCCATCTGTGATCACTATGGCGATGTTAGGTACCCCGGGTCTGTCCCCTGAGGCCGGGGTGTAGGTGGAGTCAATCAGTCTCCACATGGCACCGCTAGTATTTGTCGCTTGGTCCTTCCACGGTAGCTCATTTAGCAGCTCTTGGAGTCTGGCCTGGCTGGTCACTTCAGAGAAGGTCCACTGGAGCTTGGCATTGTTCCCGTAGTTGATGAGAGCTACCTGATATTGCTCGGCCCCCGGACCCAGACTGGGTAAGGTCCTCACTACACTCGCCACGTATAGCTTGACCTTCAACCAGCTGGCCTGACCTATACTGCCGGAGGAATCCAGGACAAAGGTCAAATCTGCCGCACGACAATCTGAAACAAACAGGGAAACGATTCTAATATCATACCACCACAGCAGAGGTGTTAAACGGTTATATATGAAATGAATAGGGTTTTTAGGCCATTTTTGTGCACATATAGGATAATCTAGGAAAGGACCCAGCAAACACAAAACATTTGTATAACATTTGTATAAAGTCGGCCCAACGTCTTCGACGCTGGTCCAACATTATACAAATTTCATACAAATGTTTTGTGTTTGGTGGAGAAAACCTCCTGAGGATGGTGAGATGAATGAGATGACACTGCCCTCCAGCCACAGGATTTGAAATTCGAGCCCATATAAGTCTCATAGTGAATATCACAGCACAGAGTGTGATATGGGCTGATAACGATATACGTCTCACAGTGAAAAACATGGGCCGTTACAGGTATACGTCTTATATTGAGAAACACAGCACAAAGTATGATATGGGCTGATAGAGATATAAGTCTCATAGTGAGACAGCGCAGAGTGTGATATGGGCTGGTAGAGATATACGTCTCATAGTGAAAACCACTGTACAGAGTATGGTATGGGCTGATACCGATATACGTCTCATAGTAGAAACCACTGCACAGAGTGTGATATGGACTGATACCGATATACGTCTCATAGTGAAAACCACTGTACAGAGTGTAATATGGGCTGATACCGATATACGTCTCATAGTGAAAACCACTGTACAGAGTGTAATATGGGCTGATACCGATATACGTCTCATACTGGAAACCACTCTACAGAGTGTGATATGGGATGATTCGAATATTGGTCTCATAGTGAAAACCACTGTACAGAGTGTAATATGGGCTGATACCAATATAGATCTCATAGTGAGAACCACTGTACAGAGTGTGATATGGGCTGATACTGATATACTTCTTTACAAAGTGTGATATATGCACTGGACAAAGTGTGATATGGGCTGATACAGATATACGTCTCATAGTGAAAATCATGGGCTTATAGAGATGTACATGTCATATTGAGAAACACAGCACAGAGTGTGATATGGGCTGAGATAGATATAGGTCTCATAGTGAAACCACAGAACAGAGTGTGATATGATGACCTATCGCTCACCGTATTGACAGTTCTGGCCGTTAAATCCTGTCTGACAGGAGCACTGATAGCTGGTGAATCCTATAGGGGTACATATTCCATTGTTCTGGCATGGGTTGACAGCACAGGCCGTACCTAAAACATAGAAAATAACGAAACTAAGCAATAATACTGACAGCATGTGGAGTACATGGAAAATGAAGGGTCTGGAAAATAACTATGACAGGTGTTAAGTCACAGTGTATATCTAAAACACAAAATCTAAGGAAACTGTTTTTATTTAATTTGATATTTAATTTGATTTGTTGTAGAATAATTTCATATTTAGCCCTTGTGTGCTGCTAAATTGTTTGCTTCTATTTTTCATCATTTGAAGCTGGAATTGCTGACGCAATTTCCAGCTTCAAATGACGAAAAATATTAATATTAGAAAAAATAGACTGCAGTATTGGCTCAACTAAGCATCTGTGACGCTGGCTCAGCATCAATACCCTATATGTTTGCTGATCTGTCGCTGAGAATATAAGTGTGACTGATAATAGATAGTGCTACGTATATGACAAATCCCGAGGTGCTCTACATTCTTAGCTACATTCTTAGTACGCCGAAGGCCTAGGCCTTTTTCACAGTTAAGAATGTAGAGCTCCGAGGGCTTTAACTGACTTAAAACACATCTGACCATAATGAGGATCCCTCTGATAAATGGTCTGCATTTAGTCAACAATAACTCTCCATTCCCAGCTTAGAATATGGTGGTCGGACAAATCAAATAATGTAGGCTAGTGGTGTGTTTTATTATGAGAGAGAGTTTGTGAAGTCTATGGTAGGATGATATTTCCTTACCTGATTGTCGTCTTTTCCTGCTGTGCTCCATCAGGTCTGAGGCTATGTCGTCATCAATCATGTTCCGCTGAGGTCTGTACGAGATGACAGCGAGACCTGCCAGTAACAAGACTGGCAGGAGCGCCATCATACCCACATGCCGCTAAAACAGAGAAAAATAAAACAAAATAAAACAGGGCAGCGCTAAAACACAGAGAAAATAAAAGCAGGGATTGGATGACAGCGATACCCGCCAGTAATAAGACTGGCAGGAGCGCCATCATACCCACATGCCGCTAAAACAGAGAACAATAAAACAAAATAAAACAGGGCAGCGCTAAAACACAGAGAAAATAAAAGCAGGGGTTGGATGACAGCGATACCCGCCAGTAATAAGACTGGCAGGAGCGCCATCATACCCACATGCCGCTAAAACAGAGAACAATAAAACAAAATAAAACAGGACAGCGCTAAAACACAGAGAAAAAAACACAGATAAAAACAGGTGTTGGATAACAGCCGGCAGTATTTCGTTGAGACCAGATAAACCTTTTTGGCACCAAATTCTTTAATTAGAATTTGCCCCCACTTGAAATTGTATTTTCAAGTGAGTGATAATTGTTCAACTTTCACAAAATGGAGGTAGATTATTTTTAAGTCATGCTGATTGATGTCACGTTTTACCTTTAACATGTTTAAAATCGCAATTTTTAAAGTTCTAATAAAAGAAATAAAAAAATATATAAGCATCCGCGGTGGTTGTCCTAGTCGATTTGGTTTCCGTGATAATAGAGGTACTACATTCGCAGCCGCCTTATTTAATGATGTAACCTCATATTTCCGCCATAGAGGATCGCCAGTGTACACAATCATGTAGTTTAGATGCGGAAAAATGTTTTGATTCCATATGGCACAATGCGCTTCTTTATAGGCTAAGGGACAAGATCCCAACTAGTCAATGGCTTATAATGTACATGTGGCACTCTATGCTGAAAACCATATAGGATAAAGCCCGAGGAGCTCTCCATTCTAAGCTGTGAAAAAGGTCCGAGGCCAAAGGCCGAGGCCTTTTTCACAGCTAAGAATGGAGAGCCCCCGAGGGTTTTAACTGACTTAAAACACACCAGTCCATAATGAGGTTCCCTCATAATCAACAGCTCGGTCACACCTGACCGATTCTAGTACCATTAGACCTACCATGATAATTGATCTGTACCTGGTCAACAATAAATCTCCATTCCTGGCTTAGAATGTCGTGGTCGAACAAAGAAAATAATGTAGTGGTGTGTTATAATCAGTGAGAATGGACGGCTAATAGAGTAGGCCTAATAAGTTTGATATCACACGAGGTACGCGTCAAGGTAGTGTCTTAAATAGTTTGCTTGTTGATCTTGAATGTAGTAAAGCTGGCATTTGCATTAGATCTGATTCATCATTTACATATGCTAAGATATTAATTTATTTAGACACAGTGGGTTACCTCCAATCAGTCATTGATACCTGCCTTGCATATTCGAACAAATGACGGTTTAATTTTGGAACGACCAAGTCTAAAGGCATGATTTCAGGAGCCGAGTTATTATGTCGTCAACTATCTTGGTACTTGGGCTCTCAACGTATGGAGAACTCCGCCGAATTAGATGGTATTATATTTACCAACGATGGCAAGAGTGAAAAACATGTGCAAAAAAAATACAGAAATGTAGACAAGCATTTTACAGTTCCTCTGGTATGAGCTATTAAATTCCTAATTGAGCAGTCACTTGGGCTCAGTAAGTAGTCTCATCACAGTAAAATTCTGACAGCGTTAAATGTTTCTCGGTGCGTCGAGACTATCGATAATTGTAGAATTCATCTGCGGAGGATGATTTTCAAAGTGGACTCACCACTACGTAATTTATGTTGTTATTTTGCTGGCCGATATATTGGGCATGGTGATATATTTCCTCAAACTTTGGCAGCTAACGTAATTAACATGGGGACTCCACTTATTTTGAATGCATTTAAATGTAAGCACCACAGACAAAATGTAGTCAAAGACAAAGAAGATGGTGTTGTGTACACCCTCAGAGTACTATTACATAGTTATGACTATGGCCTTAGACACTCCAGACCACACACTCTAGTCACTTCTTACTAGATTTTAGAATATTTTATTATGCCAATTACATACTACATTTTAGTATATTTTTATTTCGATGCTGTTATAATATGTTGTATTTGTATGTTTAATTCCTCCATCTATGGAGGTGCAATAAATAATTAAAAATACCCCTGGGCGATCCTAAATTGGCTAAACATCGATCGTCGTCAGAATCTGACGTCTACTGACGTCAGATTCTGACGACTAAAGTCGATCCATGTAGACGTCAGATTATGACGACTAAAGTCGATCCCCGCACTGTAAGTGTTAATGCTGGGACAGCGTCGCCAGTTCTCTGATTGGACAAGGTGCATATGATGTTGCGATATTTAAGAATCACGTGTGTTTCCGTCTGAGATTAGCGTGCGATTAACCCTTTCTTTGTAAGTCGATCCCCGCGCTGTCAGAGTAAACTAGCTAAATAAGATAACTGCCCAACAAAGCCAATAAATTAACCCAATGTTGTTTTGACGTTGGCCAACGTCGTATACGATGGGCCAACAACGAAACCAACGTTGAGTCAATGTTTAAGGTTTGTTGGGCAGTTACCGCGGATTGTCCGGGCCTCAAGACTGGAAAAAGGCTTCATATCGTTTACTCTACGGGTGAGGGCGTGGGTCTTGGTGTAGTGGTTAATGTTGCCGGCTTGGAAAGTCACAGATCGCTGGTTCGAACCCCACTCTGGCCTCCAAGTTTCGAAGAAATAAAATTTTAAGCCTCAGACCACCAGGGATCGAATTTCGAATCCTGTGTCTAGAGGACAGTGTCATCTCATTTATTTCACCACCCGCAGAAGGTTCTCCTGGACCCAGTTTAGCCTATATGTGCACAAAGGTGGCCTAAAATCCCATTCATTTTCTTTTTACTTTACGGGAGATATACTCTTGGATTTCGATTCTTTCCCCTGACTCACGCACTTGAATCAGATTAATTTTTTAACCATCGACTTATCTGATCGTGCTCTAACAACACAGTAATTTTGAATATAGTTTAAAATATTTAAATGTAAGCGAAAACTTTAAATGGCTTTAAAAATGGTAAATATATAGTCTCTCATGAATTAACTGTGAATTTTTCATCAGCACAATAAGTACTACATTTCAAACATTATATATAAACTATAGGTATAAAACGTGACATCAATCAGCAGGATTTTAAAACAGTTAACCTCTATTTGACTCACTTGAAGTTGTGGATCGCGTTAGCTAGGCACAACTTCAAGTGGGTGAAAATTCCAATTAAATCACTTGACGTTCAATGCATCGAGGGCTCCACATGCCTTTTTTGGGAATATTTACACCGTACATCAATATCCTTTGAGAAAATGTCCTTTCTAAGAGCATGGTTAGACTAAATTTCATTCGAAAAAAACGTGCCTTTTGTTTCACTCCTTGAGCGGTCTAATAAAATGTCTGAGAATGCCACCATGGCTCATTAAGTTATACAAAGTCATGTAGTTTTGAATATTTTTACGCAGTAACCCTAGAACTTAACATAAACTTATCATAAACTTACCGTAGAGTTTTCAATCAATATCATTAATATGGTGCTAAACAGTACAGTCTACTCGATCAGTACATCAATAATAAAATAAAATAAAATAAAATAAGCGTAAAAAAGAATTAGGCCCCTAGTTGTGAATTGTAATTTTTTATTTATAATTCTTGGTAAAGGCGTAGTCCACTTTGTACGAACAGCGGGACACATCTGTACCCAGAAAGCACCATGCTGATTACAGAGGTAGAGGCTACTGGGGTACAATTAAAAACAGAAACGCAAATAGAGTGGTCTATTGTCTTAACGTAACTAAATAAATAATAATAATAATTACTTGTACTTTGTTGATGGAGGAGCCATTACAATTTTTATTTGAGTTTTTTTTTCAAAAGTTATCAGCGCAATTAAACAGATAAACACTTTTTATATCTATATCAGTATCTTTATTCGTACCTTCTCCATTGCGATTTTGTGTTAACTTTACGTAACCTATTTCTATTCGTGATTTTTCTTTTTTGTTTTATCTAAATAACTAAATAAATAACCATTATATATTGATATGTTTATCATTATTTGAATCCGTACCTTCTCCATGGCGACTTTGTGCTTGTAAAGCAAGAAATGTTTTAGTTCACCAAACTACAACCAGGTGGAGTATTGTATCCAGTGAGACAGATGCCAGACGAAAAAAAAGTTATTTGTTCACAGCGGCTACTTGTTCTCTTCTCTGGCGAAAGATAGAATAAAGACAGAAGACAACCTAAACTACATTAGATATTCAGAGCCTCGCCCTGATCGTGTCACGTGATGGTGACGCAGGCCCAGTGCTGAGCACGCATGCGCAGGGGTTGGCAGATTTGCCGACGGGGCAGTGTAAAGTCCAGAATCAACTGCCCACACCCGAGGTGCACACTGTACGAGGGATTGGGGTGTAAGCACAAGGTATGGTGCGATGCGAGGGCATATGACAGTAACTGTGCACTGTAAAAGTGAACAGTTAATCCTGTTTGTATATATACAACAACAAACTACAGTATGTCCTTATTTTGCAAGTAAGCAGTTACTGCTGTTTTGCCTTGCAAAGGCAAACAGCAGTAACTGCTTACTTTTCAAAAGTGCAGTTACCGCTGTTCGCCGTGGTATCTGTGCAAAGTCAAACAGCAGTAACTGCTCACTTTAAAAGTAAGGAGTTACCGCTATTTGCCTTTGTACTCAGGGGACCACCCCACTGACTGGGGTGTGTATCAACAGGAATCGTCATTGGTAATGAACATCACCCATCCTTCATCCTTCGTGTTTTGTGGTAAATGTCGACGGTCTGACATAGGGTCGGGCAGGTTACTGAAAGCAAACAATTTATCGTAAGGGCAAATTTAAAGATCGAGAGGTTTGAAAAACTTGATTGGGATAGTAGATAAGCTAGATGGTCTTAGAAACACTACGGTGAATGAATGAATGAATATGTGATCCGACTAAATATGTAAAGATGAAATATCACACCACCCTTACAAGCCAGAATGGGGGTCCTCATTTGAAGTAATGGGCCAGTCAGAAACAATTTTAGCTAAAGGGTAATATTTTTAAGGTAAAGGGTAATATTTGTATGCATTTAATTATTTTTAAACTTAAGGGTAATATTCTTAAACATTTCATTTATTTTTTACTAGAGTGTAATATTTGTATACATGTAATCTAATTTTTTACTAGAGTGTAATATTTGTATACATGTAATTTATTTTTTACTAGAGTGTAATATTTGTATACATGTAATTTAATTTTTTACTAGAGTGTAATATTTGTATACATGTAATTTAATTTTTTACTAGAGTGTAATATTTGTATACATGTAATTTATTTTTTACTAGAGTGTAATATTTGTATACATGTAATTTATTTTTTACTAGAGTGTAATATTTGTATACATGTAATTTATTTTTTTACTAGAGTGTAATATTTGTATACATGTAATTTTTTTTTTACTAGAGTGTAATATTTGTATACATGTAATTTTTTTTTTTACTAGAGTGTAATATTTGCATACATTTACTTTATTTTTAATCGAAAGGGTAATATTTATATACATTGATTTGGGATAGTAGATTTTGATTGGGATAGTTTTTGATTGGGATAGTAGATAAGCTAGATGGTCTTAGAAACACTACGGTGAATGAATGAATGAATATGTGATCCGACTAAATATGTAAAGATGAAATATCACACCACCCTTACAAGCCAGAATGGGGGTCCTCATTTGAAGTAATGGGCCAGTCAGAAACAATTTTAGCTAAAGGGTAATATTTTTAAGGTAAAGGGTAATATTTGTATGCATTTAATTATTTTTAAACTTAAGGGTAATATTCTTAAACATTTCATTTATTTTTTACTAGAGTGTAATATTTGTATACATGTAATCTAATTTTTTACTAGAGTGTAATATTTGTATACATGTAATTTATTTTTTACTAGAGTGTAATATTTGTATACATGTAATTTAATTTTTTACTAGAGTGTAATATTTGTATACATGTAATTTAATTTTTTACTAGAGTGTAATATTTGTATACATGTAATTTATTTTTTACTAGAGTGTAATATTTGTATACATGTAATTTATTTTTTACTAGAGTGTAATATTTGTATACATGTAATTTATTTTTTTACTAGAGTGTAATATTTGTATACATGTAATTTTTTTTTTACTAGAGTGTAATATTTGTATACATGTAATTTTTTTTTTTACTAGAGTGTAATATTTGCATACATTTACTTTATTTTTAATCGAAAGGGTAATATTTATATACATTGATTTTTTTTCATCCACTTGAAATAATGGGTAGTGCCAGTGAGAAAAAAATTGAAGTCGGTGAAAATAGACGTTGGTCCAACCTTGAGACAGCGCTACTAAATTTATCCATTTTTTGAAACCGCGTAAAATGAATAATTTAGGAAATTCAAGTTATTTTTATTTAAGACACATTTTATTGACCAATTGAAGCAATAGAAATTTGTAATACATTAGATTTCGTTTGGAGTATACAGAGTTGCACACGCGATTCGAAAGTGGTTGAAATATTTTCTAATGTATAGGGGCCTATCACGTTGGGAATATTATCTCATTTAATTTTTCACCCACTTGAAGTTGTGTCTCGCTATCGCGACCCACAACTTCAAGTGGGTGAGAATGAGTCATATTCGTCTAATTTAAGACCCAAAATGGGCAAATCTTTATGTTTAAACACAGTGATTAGTCGGCTAATAAAGCGGATTAAAAAGACTATAGTCGTAGGCCTTAGTGGGAAAGTGTTAACTGATTAATTTACTGTATTCAATGGAAGCTGAGAACGGCAGCATTGTAATATTTTAAATCATTTTCTCAGGAATTAATTCCTCTAGCTCTTTGTAATGTGTGCTGTATGAGTGTTCAGCAGCCGACCAACTACTGGCGCTATTTTAATCCACTTTTAGATACACATGTGAATCGCTGCCGCCACTCCAACCGATTATGTCTGGGCGGGCGCCTGGTGGGGGCCATGGTGCAGTGATTAAATCAACCTGCTTGGAAGTCGGAGATCGCGGGTTCGAGCCCCACTTCGGCCTTCAAGTTTCAAAGAAAGAAAATGATTCCTCTCCGCTCACTCTCTGTGAGATAGCGTGCTCAGCCTCAGACCCCTGGTATACAATCTCAAATGAAAATTAATATTTGTCGCATCCCAATGTGTTATATACTATTACGGATTGGGTCACAACCCGGCTTTAGTGTGGTAGATTATTCCATTTTTTTATTATATCTTATTCAAATTATGCCACGTAGTGCTTTATTGTGGATAAAGCTTAAATGACGAAATTATAGCACCACTAGCACAGTGCCACATATATTATATTTACACACTTTTAGAAATGGCAACAAAAACAATGAAATGGAAAACATCCCATGCAAATTGTTATATTATTTTACATGAAAACCTGCATTTTATGTATTCATACACATTTATACAGAAATTTAAAAGCTAAAACAATAATTGTGAAATAGAAAAGAAAATGTTTCACAGAATGGCAGACATGTTTGATTTGCCTCAGCAGGGTGAGGTTCATATAACTACACATCCGGCAAACACGAGACGTTAGCCCAATGCTGGGCTAATGTTGGCCGGCGTCTGACACGACGGCCCAACATTAACCCAACATTCGGTTAAAGTTGTGTGTGTGTTGCTCAGCAAACACAATAGATGCACTATCAATGTTGGCCCACTGTCCCCGCTACTGGCCCAATATTTACACAACAATGGTTCGATATCAGGTGTTCACTTGCTGGGTGGATACTTAGGGTCATCTGAGGTCACGATAGGCTGTCTATCAACGTGATCCCACCCTGAATAGACATGATATACCATAAAGCTACTAACACTTTATCTGACAAAACTATATAACATTCAAATCTATTCTAGCCTTGAACTTATTTTCACACTATTTTTTTTCTTTTCTATTTCAAGTAGTGATCGCTATTGCAAGACAATACATTTATATTGTGATTATTTAAATTTAAATTATGTTTTACCAATGGAATTGTAAGGCGTTGTGGCAAAAGCCCACTACCACAGGACAGATATTACAAGTATTTAGTTTAAATTATGACTTAGATTTGCATAATGATTACAAAAGAGTTTTTTTGTAACAAACAGTTTTATTTACGAAAATATCACATTTCTCAAATTGCATTATGCGACTATTATGTGAAAAACTGAGCGTCCATAAACGGCTTGATTAATTCCGGTGACAGCTATGGTGCAGCCCTAGGACAACACGGGTTAAATAAGGTGATGGTAAAGCTGGAGATACACAGGTGATAATGGGGGTGTTAGGGTGTTTGACAAGGACTACTGGTACAACATTCCTACAGGTACACAGGCTGGGGTGAGTGAGTGAGTGAGTGAGTGAGTGAGTGAGTGAGTGAGTGAGTGAGTGAGTGAGTGAGTGAGTGAGTGAGTGAGTGAGTGAGTGAGTGAGTGAGTGAGTGAGTGAGTGAGTGAGTGAGTGAGTGAGTGAGTGAGTGAGTGAGTGAGTGAGTGAGTGAGTGAGTGAGTGAGGGAGTGAGTGAGTGAGTGAGTGGTTGTGCAAACGCGTGTATAATAGGCAATGTATGTTTGTACCTGACACTAGTAGATATTCTATGGACTAATTCAGCGTGTATTTTTATGATGACTCGACCAAAACATAGTTCTTGCTTACATTGTGGGGCGGGGACCCTGGTGCAGTGGTTAAAGCTACCTGCTTGGAAAGGAGGAGGTAGACGAAATCACCGATTTCTAATTATTGACAACCATGTCAAAAATACGATATACGGGAATTTCGTCTTTAAATCTGGCCTAACTGGTGAATGCGCAGCACAAAAATTAAAAAACTTCTGCAGTTCTAGTCTATGGACATGTTTACATCATATGGTCATATTAAGAAGCCAAAATAAAATCACCGATTTTTTTATGATTATAGACCTGGGCCAGTCCCTTTAATTTGAGAAGCTGATATCCAAATATAGATGTGAGAGGACGATTCTTGGTTTCGTGATCGGTTTGCAGCCAATTGTTCTGTGGACATAGGTCCTACAAGACGTGTTATAGTTTTACCCAGTGATGGCTCAGCGCTGGGCCAGCACCGTAGACATTGGACCAATACTGAACCAGCGTTGACTGAGTAAACTTAGTTTCTGCTATGGTATGTTCCTCTTTCCTCTGAGCAAACACAATGCATTGAGACGTTGACCCAATGTTGTTTTATTTTTATTTTTACATTAAAACAACGTCGGGTCAATGTGTCGTGTTTGCTGGGTAGTTCTCTTTCCATCGCTAGAGGTCTCTACCTGCGCTCCCCTGGCGACCACTGCCACCAATGACCGTGAATCCCTTTGTCAACAACCGGGCGTAGCTGACAGTCCGACATCAGAGACAAATGCCTCAAACCGAGTAAATACGCCGGGCGTTTTCGGGGTTTTCCGCCTAATCCATCTGTACATTAGTGCGAACCAACACTGAACACCACCTTTCTACAATTGAGCTACAGCGGCTGCTAAAATATATTGTACTTTAAAAATCAGGCCTAATCATGTCAATAAAACATTGATTTTTTAGAATACAAATTAATTTAAACAGTTTTAATTGTTCATTTGCTTGTACAAGTAAAATGTATAAATTTATAAAATACAAATCTTGCTGCTGAAATCTACTGTTACTTTAAACCTATCATTTTAATCTCGGCCTAACTAACTTTTGCTTTGTAGATATTATAAAATATCATTTCATTACAACCAGTTTAATTTCTTATTTGAATGTACGTGAAATATAAATATATATATATTTTTATTGACTGTTTTACATGTCAACTTTGGTCATTTCATTTGTTCTATTTGTGTACGGTTTTTTTATGCGGCGCGAATCGGTTATATGTCTGGTTTTCATTATCCTACGAATTTGAACACTTTGGGTCACTGCATATTTGTGCACCAAGGAAAGATTTTGGCCGAACGGGAATCGAACCTGGTACCCCCCGGACTCTCAGTCAACCACAATACCAATGAGCTACTTTGTCGATACACCACTCAGTAGCACACGATTTTTAGCTTCATTGTTAGTTAAATGTTTGGTTATGGTGATCTCCGCTGGATCACCATTAACCCTAAAAGCGCTGAATTTTTTATAAAATCCTTGGAAATCAAAGGGTTTATTTCAATTTGAAATCATCATAAATGTCTCAGTTAGCTCTTTCCGATTCATTTGAATACCTATGTTATGGGTCTACGGCCATTAGAAATTTGTTTTCTCCTACAGTGCGGGATCGACTTTAGACGTCAGAATCTGACGTCTACAGACGTCAGATTCTGACGACTAAGGTCGATCCCCGCACTGTAAGGTTGAAACAAACCTTGGATATTGTGTTTCTGGAAGGAACATACGCAACAACGTCTGTGAACATAGTTTTCTGTTCACGATTCCAGTTCATGTTTATTCACGGATCAGAAGATCTAAATTAACATGCTTGTCTTGATGTCAATACTGGGTTAGCGTTGGCCCACCGTCTACGACGCTGGACCAACGTTAAACCAGCATTGATTCTGCATCTTCTCTCGCTGGGGTGAGCTTTTTCTGGTCATGGTTCACTCCCATGTCTACACAGCAGATCTAAGCCGCTTGTCTCAGGCCCCACCTGGTGACCACATCACGCACCATATTAGTCATAGTTTATAATAGTTGGATGTTTTTCACAGTGCTCCTGTGACCTATATTTGCCCACTTTCTCTGATATGATCTGATTTGCTTATGTTGTAGCACACGCCATTATCAGTATTGCGCAATTAAAGATGTATGTTTCTGTTTCGGCCAAAGTACAGGGGCTGGTCCAGAAGTAGGTGAAAGCGGAGGGGGGGGGGGGGGTTAAATTGAATATGATTGGCCTCCCGCAATTTTCTTCTTATTTAGGGTTAAGGCTACACAATCAGCCTAAAATCATCAGAAAAATCACTAATTTTATTTTGGCTCCTTAAGATGTCCATAATATGTAAACATGTCCATTATTCTAGAATTGCTTAAGTTTTCTTTAAATTGTGTCTTGCGCATTTACCGGTTAATCCAGAAATAAAGACAAAATGTAATTTCGGACATGCATATCCAAAATAAAAATACGGGCATAACTGGTAAACGGGGCTTACCAGTGTTTGTCCAAAACATTGACGTATAAAGACGATCGCCGCACTAAAATAAGGATTTCAAGGGTCGTAAACCCATAACATAGGTGTTCAAATGAGTCGGAAAGAGCAAACTAAGACATTTAGGATGATTTTAAATTGAAAAAAACCCTTCGGTCTCCATGGCTTATGCAAAAATAATTAAGCGTTGTAAGGTATGAATAAAACAAAATTGCGGGAGGCCAACCAAATCCAATGCGAATCCAAAAATCATCTAGTTTTGGAAAAAATATTTGATGCATCGTGAGGTGGAAAAGGTTAAATATACAATATTTGGAGTTAACCTCCGTGAACGAAAGGTGGCGTGATCGTCCTCAGAACATCAGGGTTCGAAGCACGAATTATTTGGCTTGACGCAATCCTAGCAAACAATAAACGATGATCATATTATGGTATGACTGGGCCGCCCAACTCATTTACTGCGCGTGGCCCAGTCACACTGACCGCCATTTTGTTTACACAGCCATCTGTGTAATCACGACACACGCGCTGCCTACCAAAAAACTCGGATTCCAAGTAATTGAGACGAATATTTAAAGTGCCTATAAAAACTATGCCGTTTTCAGCAGGCGTAATCTTGTGATCGTGTTAGAACTATTACATTCAAAAATGAAGGTCCCTGTGTCAGAGCCTTGGTATGTCATCAGGGTACGCTGGGCAATGGTGAATATCCACAGGCTTACTATACTGTTAACCCTTGCGACACTGAAATGTGTTTGTATAAATCATAAAAACAAAGGCTTTTTTTTCAATTTGAAATCATCATAAATGTCTTAGTTAAAAATTCCGAATTTAAGAAACGCGCGAAAATTACTTTTATAATAGCGCTACTGGAGAAAAATAAAAATACGCGAATTCCAAACTTTGTGAAAAGTCTCGAAATCAGAAATTTAGAAAATTCAAACACACGAAAATAATCCGATTTACAGTATCTATGTTATGGGTCTACGACCATTAAATATTTAATTCTTTCAGTGCGGGAATCGACTTTGGATTTCAGAATCAGACGTCTATCAGACGTCAGATTCTGACGTCTAAATCGATCCCCGCGTGAAAAGGTTAATAGGTCAAACTTGTGAAGTGTTGTTATCAAGTATACTGTAGATCTGGTAATATTCGAGAGGTTTTAATTTTCGTGAATCTCGAGAGGAGGACAAATTCGCGAATTTAAGAATCTCGCGGGAGATATTATCATGAGCGCTACTTATCATCGAAATCGATAATTCGCGAATCGCAGACTTCCAAAAAAATCTCAAATCACAAATTCGCAAAAATTTAAATACGCGAAAATTACCAGATCTACAGTGTCGGGAAGTATATAAAAAGGCGAAATCCTGTGTATACATGGATGGACCTCAATCTAATAGCTTTCCCTGTCACATCGCCGAGGTGAAAACATACCCCCTGTAATGTTCTAGATATACTTGTCACATTTATTTGTCTTATTAAATTCTCCGAAGGTGTAAATTACGAATATCACACTATTTAATTACAGAAACAAAAGCATAGAAATTGTTAATGTGTATAATTATTTAGGGCTGTTATTTAATTGTGATGCTAAATTTGTGAAAAAACAAACAAGTACGTAAATCTTTTGGGAGTTCAATTAAGTATTTCTCAAAACCATATATATATATATTTTTAAAGCCGATAGTTTGTACATTTTCAGTTTTAAGAAATTCCCTCATAACAATCTTGAATAACCAGTGGTTATACTATCTATTCTAGCCCCCTGTTGGCATAACCGGAGTGTATACTACCCATCCCACCTATTCTATACCAATTCTAGCTCACGATTTCAGGATCTGTTACTATTTAGAAGCTCTTAACACGCTGACCTCCCCAATCCGTGAATAAACTCACAGAAAGTATCCCGAGTGTGGACACGGCCGCCAAATTACTCACAATATCGCCCATTAGGCGTCATCTTACAAACCCAATACTCACGAGCTGCCCTCTGACATGCAGTGTGTAAACATTAGAACAGAGAACGTCAAGCATGATTCACCCTGATCTCTCAATGGCCTGCAATACATCATTTCCTTAGATTTCACAATCTTTTTCAATCGATTTAACCCTTTACCCCCAAAGTTTACCCCTTTATCCCTTACCCTTATAGCGCCGAATTATTTTTTGTACAACCCATGGAAACCAGAGGGTTTTATTCAATTCTAAATCATCATAAATGTCTCAGTTATCTCTTTTCGATTCATTCAATTACCTATGTTATGGGTCTATGCTAAATAGAAATATTTTTACTCATACTGTGAGGGGATCGACTTAACCATCTACCCGCTAAGTCATCTTATTTAAATTTTCACCCACTTGAAGTTGTGTCTCGCCACAGCGACCCACAACTTCAAGTGGGTAAAAATTCCTCCTATTTGTTTAATTAGTGGCCGAACACTAGAACAGAACGTCAGGTATGATTCACTCTGATTTCTCAATCTTTTCCAAACATAATTTAAATTATATCATGATGGTTTCAGAGCTTGTATAAGCTTATTGCCTTTGCTCAGTTGACCTGCCATATTGTACTATTTGTTTAATGAATAAATAAAATCAGTTACCCGCTATAAGCAATCTCATTTAAATTTCCACCCACTTGCCGGGACCCACAACCTCAAGTGAGTGAAAATTACTAATCTTTGTTTATATGCGATAC